>CM077011.1:75858444-76417560 GCA_039090855.1 Macrothele yani | reverse complement strand
AACGTCATTTGTAAACCGATACTAACAAGTAATGACAAACCTTTTAGAAACATTTTCTTCTTAAAATAACGCATGGTTTCTACGCCAGGGGGCGGCATGTATATCTTTATTTTTTCCAATATCTCTACTTATCTAGGAGTTGATTTGAAAAATTCTTTCTTTGTTGGATAGTGTTTTCAGTGTGACATGTGTTTCGTATAATTTCAAAATTTTCTAGTAAATCATAGACTTTCCGCTAAGAAGTAATGGAAAATTGCTTTTTCCCCTATATCGCGGTTTCTAAATCTCAGATTTGAAAAATTCTTTCTGCACCGGATACAACTTCTTGATGTCAAATCTTTTGCAAGTAATTTCTGATTTTTGCAAAAAATGGTTTGGCCACATTTAGGGTAAGTCTTAATTTCCACTATTGGTGTATTTGCAGCAAAATATGAGCTTCTGAAACCTCGATTGGTAAAAAAAAGTCGTTTGTTGACCGATACTACTCATGTCGACAAACCTTTTAGGTACATTTTCTTCTTGAAATAATGCATGGTTTCTACGCCAGAAAAGGCGTAGATGAATACTTATTTTTGCCGATCTCTACTTGATTGTCCGATTTGAAAAAAAAATCCTTCTTTTTGTTGTACAGTGTTTCCGATAAATATAAATTCAAAATTTTCAAGTAAATGACAGACTTTCCGCTACGTGGCACAAAGGTAAATTGCGTTTTTCGCCTGAGTATCTGCTTCTAAAACTCTGATTTGAAAAATTATTCCTGTATCGCAAACAAGTCCTAATGGAAAATATTTTTCATATAATTTCTAATGTTTGCAAAAGAATGGTTTGGCTATCACGGGGCATAAGTTTTGATTTCCGCTTCTGATATTTTTGTAGCAAAATCTGGGATCCTGAAAACTAGACTGAATTTTTTTTCCTTGGACCGATATCGCTCATATGGATAAACCTTTTGATAATACTTTCTTCCTAAAGTAACGCATGGTTTTCCTCAATTAGGACGTAAGGTCACATCCCTTATTTTTGTCGAGATATCGCTGTTTCTAAGAGTCCGATTTGAAAAATTCTTTCTGTGTTGGAGAGCGTTTCCGGTGCGAAATGTTTCTCATATAAAATTCATGTTTTTCTTAACGCACAAGTCTGCAATCAGAGGGCGTAAGCTCACGATTCCGTTTACAGCAATATTCGAAGGATTAAAATCCCGATTGAAAAACTTCTTTCTTTCGTCAGATACTAAGGTTTCCCATGTTAGGTTCCATTGACTTTGATAAATTTAATTTGCGTCGGAACGGATTCAAAAAGAAGTGCTTATTACACTCGAAAATTCAGTGTCATTTTTCTTGTTCAAATTGCGAAACAAGATCAGCTTTTTATCTTTCCTCCTGTCGATTCTTCTTGTCTGAATTAGAATATTTATTAGCGCCCCCGGAAGGTTTAAACTCTGGTACAGCAGTACCTTTTAGCATTTTGCAGGCAGGCAAAAAACCTTAGCTAATTCCTTAAATTACGTTTGTAGTGTTTCTCTCGAAAATGTTCTGAACAAATAGCTGAATTCATTTCATTGAAACTGTCAGCTGGTTTGCACCTCAATTTCCACCTTTTGCCAAAGCCCTCTACAAAAATCTATGATAATTGATGCCATTCTTTCTGGTTTTCGAAGAATAATTTGGACACATTGCTATCGCGCACGCACTCAGGCATGTTTATTTTTCTTTGTTTTCACGTATAACCAGGAAAAAAAAATCAGTTTGCTACACAAACAGAGCTTCAAATTATCCGAAGTGGGACACAACGTAAAATAAGGCCGCAGGGTGGTTCGGTAGGAGCTATCCTGGACCGTGACGTCACGAAGACGGCCCCCGAGACAGTGACTAGTGGAATTGTGGATAAGCATAACCTTGGAGTCTACTAACTTTATGCACGACCCTTTCGCAGTGTCGAATAACTGTGGACACAGGCCAAGGACGCTTTCGGTCAGTGATACCTCTAAACACTATTCAGCGGCTTTTCCACTCGAGGCCACGTCGTTTCCCAGAACAAGAACCCAAGCATGGTGGTCATACTGTTATTTGGCAGACAACGGCGTATGCCGTCCCGGTGGCGCATATAATTTAATCGATGGCCTCTGGATCATGCGTCCGAACGGGGTCCGGGTTCGAATCCCGATTACGCGATACGGATGTAGTGTTTGTCTTACGGCACTGGCTCTTTTCCCTTCCCTGGAAAACCAGTGACCCTGCACCAGGGACGGGCGACTGCTTATAGCCCATTGAGTTGCTCGGTGGTGGTCGTTAAAACTCCAATCAAAAAAAAAAATGAGTATTATTTCGTGAATCATCTTTCGTTTCTTTTGCTACCATCTGTCTGTACACTATTCCATTTCAATCACTTACCACAAGAACATTTAAATAATTTTATTGCACAAAAAACACATGTACATACAAAATTAAACTCTCCACTACGAATCTACACGGCAACATCTCCCTGCGGAGATGAAGTTACGTTCGCACGTCACATACACTATCTCTACATTGCGATGTACATATGGCGCCATCTATTGATCCAAATAGTAAATAAAGATTGAGAATTAGAAATTTAACAATACACATGACCTACTGAAATAGGCTACATAATACTGTCTCCTTGCCCATCGCATTCATGTAATCCCGCAGAAATTAAAACCACGTCTTTCCAACCTACTATTTATATGTGTGATAATTGTTATATGATTTCGTGCGTTCCTTCATGATGTGGCATTTTCTATGTCTAGCAAAGTATTCTGAATATCCATCATTTCAGAATTTGATTAAAGATCTTTATTAGGTTTCACTAAAAGAGAAGAAAGAACAGCGGATATTTCTTTTTAATATCTCCGATATTTCTAAGCAGCTGGACAGAAAAAAGAATATGGATTCAATGTAAATGTCAGTTCCAGTGAGAAAAAACAGATAACTAAACTAAAATGCATAAATATTTTAAATATTCTGAGAGCACATCAGGCATTTTAAACAAAAGCTGTGGATGCAAAACGATATACATCCTTATGATTACAATCAGATGCGCAATGGGAACAGAATAACGACTGAAATCTCTCATAGCTTAAAGTGCTCCTTATAAAATTGACACAAAAATCTGAATAAAGAAGTAATAGAATACAAATTGAAATGTTTCCATACATTAGTGAATAATGAAACAGAAATTGGAGTTTTATAACCCGAGGGAAACACGAAAAAAACTTTCAAATATAAAAATTTAATGAATATTAAAAAGCTTAGAGCCAATAAATACATATTTGGAAAGGCACAAACACGTATATATACACATATATATATATATATATATATACTTAAGAGCAAAACTGAAGACTACGGAAAAAATTTTGTAACTTAAAACGAAGGGTGCCAAATAACCTGAAAATCAAAACGCGCAAATGCAGCAGTTTTGAAAAATTCAGAATTCACATTCTATAAAGAAGATACTCAAGCAAAAAAATACATATATAATTTTGACTCACACCTAGTACAACATAGAAAAGGTTATGTATCTACCTGTGTGAGTAAAAGGAGAAAAAGATAAAAAAATAAAATAAAACAACTGAATGTAGAAGGTGTCGAGAATACTGAGCCTTGGCTTTATCAAGGACCAGCAAAACTTCTGCATTTTCTCACTTCCACAAAAACCTAGTTGGAAGTCAGTTTCTGCAAGGCTTACAGATGCAAGTAACATTCCCACCTAAAATAGCGTTTAAAAAATATATATATAAGTCATGTCCTCCGTAGAGTAGCATGACCTAGCACTAGTTAACAATTTCGCTTGTATCCATTAACCTTCATGGCCCGACCCATGCTTCTTCATCTGTTACTATTAAACAGAGAGAAGAAGATTAAAGAGAACTCAAGCTGTGAGAGCGACATAATAAATAGAAATGATTTTCAGCTATAACGAAATTCCAAGTTCGTTTGAGAGAGAATTTAAACCTGAAAAACAATGCAAAAGAAATCCAAATTTTTTACATTGCAATTAAAAAAGGAAAATGTTAATTTATAACGAACAGATTTTTGAAAGAAAACTTGAGTCTAAAACCCCCACTCTACAACTTATGACAGCACAAAAAAACGAGAATAAGTTAAAGATAATAATTAACTAAAGAAAACTTTGTGAAAGTTATATACCTTAAACAGTTAGTTGCAATATGTACAAAGTATTTCAGCAGTGCTTTAAGTGCATAATTAATTAGTTATTAAGAACTTAACTACTTTGAAAAAACAGCGCATAGACAAAGTGCATAGAAAAGGAACAAGTTTTAGCCTTCTTCTGTTCCTAGGCACCCCAAAAGACGCTCAAAGTTACAAAGAAAAGTAAGAGTTAAAACCTGCATAAATGCTAACAGACAAACCAATGCTTAAAAGCTGAAAAGCTAAAAAAACGACAGAGAAAAGGCATATAAAGTACAAACATTGAACTTATAAAACCTAGAACCCAAAAACAAGGAAGAGAGCTTACCTCTTGTGTGACAAAAACCTTTCTCCTCACAAGAGGAGAATATGGCTGGACTCTTCCGCCACTCCCTAGACGCTGGGGGTAAAGAGGGTAATGCTGATGGCCTCCTCATACAGCAAGAAACCAATTACATGGAGATTTTAACCAGAGAAAAAAAGCATATAAACTTAAGACTTATGATCTGTATGATCAGAATGAGTAGAATTAACTCTCCAGAATACATGAGAAACATTATAAAATACACGAGCAGTTTCTTATTTAATAATCTTTGCATGTATTAAATCACCTTAGTGAGCTTCTATAGATTAATCAGAATCTTATTAATTTTAATGTTGGTTTTACTCTTTTTAGTATAGCTATCCTAGTGATGAATAACTAGTTTTCTTTTTTATTTGTTTTTATTTTCTTTTATAAACAGATTTTTAAGCTTTTTTTGTGATTTTGTTTATATTATTAAATTTTTTGTTTTAATAGGACCGTCATATCCATAGCACCAATGTTCTTTGTAGGCAGTTAATAGGCATCCTCTAGCCAACTTCCTTACGGCTTTGATTGGTCAGAATCATATTATTAACTGTGTAGAAAATTAAAGCAGATATGGGTTCAATTTCCATTTCTTTTTGCAACGGTTATGCTCTTCATAAAGATCCTGTGAAGTTCAGGTTCATAGCTAGTGGAGTAAGGAGTCATAAAAAGAAAATAGATCTTGCTTTTGAAGATGTTCCTAAAGAAGGTTTTGAAACACATTAGAAACTGTTCTAACTTGATGTACAGAGATTTTTGGATAATTAATAATAATGCAGAAGTAATTTCTACTATACTCAAAGTTTGTCCCTCAGATATTAATAGTTATGATTTTGAAAAACCTATATACTAATTCACTTCTATCAGATATAATCATTACCACTTTTAAAGAGTTGTATGCAGAATTTAAACTTAACCAATTTGTTGACAGGAACTTGGAACTCTTATCTCAATTGCTGCATAAAAAATAACCATATCTTATATAATAATATTCTCTATAAGCAAGTGAACGGTATTCCAATGGGAACATCAACGTCCACAAATATCGCTAATCTATTCCTGTTCTTTAAGGAATATAAATTCATTAAAAAAATCACCCCACCTGCTCAGATAACTACCTTTACACTTTTAGATATATTGATGATCTGCTGTGTATCAATAATTCAGAAGTTATAGAGAGTGATTTTTGATAATATCTATCCTAGCTCTCTTCTTAACTTATGTAAAACCAAATACAGTAACCAGGGAACTTGAGTTCCCAGACTTAAGCATTAAGCTCAACAGAGGTAACCCATCTATTAGCCTCCTTTGATAAAAAGAGTTAATTTTCCTTTCAAAGTAACTAAATATCTACACTGGAATAATAACATTTCAACCAAAGTAATTGAGAATGTATTATAATTTCTCAGGTCCTAAGAATTTCAAGAATTTGCAGCAACAATTTGGATTTCAATTACCACATTAATATACTATTAGAAAGTTTGCTAGAGAACGAAATTCCTTTCTTCTTTCATCAAAAGAACTTTAAGAAAAATTATTCTTATCAATAGAGTATGCCGGGCAGATCTGCTTTAATTTTCTACACAGTTAATAATATGATCTTGACCAATCAAAGCCGTAAGGAAGTTGGCTAGAGGATGCCTATTAACTACCTAAAGGAACCTTAGTGCTATGGATATGACGGTCCTATTAAAACAAAAAATTAAATAATATAAACAAAATCACAAAAAAAGCTTAAAAATCTGTTTATAAAAAGAAAATAAAAACAAATAAAAAAGAAAACTAGTTATTCATCACTAGGATAGCTATATCAAAAAAGCTGCAAAACTAACATTAAAATTAATAAGATTCAGATTAATTCATAGAAGCTCACTACAGGTGATTTAATACATTACAAAGATTATTAACAACTGCTCCTGTATTTTATAATATTTCTCATGTATTCTGGAGAGTTAATTCTGCTCATTCTGATCATACAGATTCACAGTCTTAAGTTTATATATTTTTTTCTCTGTGTTAAAATCTCCGTGCGTTGGTTTCTTGCTGTATGAGGAGGCCATCAGCCCCACCCTCACTGCCCCCCAGTTGCCCAGGGAGTGGTGAAGGGGTCAGCCATGTTCTCCTCAGTGAGGAGAAAGGTTTTTGTCACACAAGAGGTAAGCTCTCTTTCCTTGTTTTTGGGTTCTAGGTTTTATAAGTTCAATGTTTGTACTTTATGTACCTTTTTCTCTGTCGTTTTTTAGCTTTTCAGCTTTTTTAAGCATTGGTTTGTCTGTTAACATTTATGCGGGTTTTAACTCTTACTTTTCTTTGTAACTTTGAGCGATCTTTTGGGGTACCTAGGAACAGAAGAAGGCTAAGCTTGTTCCTACTTTCTATGCGCTGTCTATGCGCTGTTTTTTCAAAGTGAAGTTAAGTTCTTAATAACTAATTAATTATGCACTTAAAGCACTGCTGAAATACTTTGTACATATTGCAACTAACTGTTTAAGGTATATAACTTTCACAAAGTTTTCTTTAGTTAATTATTATCTTTAACTTATTCTCGTTTATTGTGCTGTCATAAGTTGTAGAGTAGGGGGTTTTAGACTCAAGTTTTCTTTCAAAAATCTGTTCGTTATTCATAATTAACATGTTCCTTTTTTAATTGCAATGTAAAATTTGGATTTCTTTTTTGCATTGTATTTTCTGAAGGTTTAAATTCTCTCTCAAACGAACTTGGAATTTCGTTATAGCTGAAAAACATTTCTATTTATTATGTCACTCTCACAGCTTGAGTTTCTCTTTAATCTTCCTTCTCTCTGTTTAATAGTAACAGATGAAGAGCATGGGTCGGGCCATGAAGGTTAATGGATGCAAGCGAAATTGTTAACTAGTGCTAGGTCATGCTACTCTACGGAGGACATGACTTATATATATATTTTTTAAACTATTTTAGGTGGGAATGTTACTTGCATCTATGGCCTTGCAGAAACCCACATTTCCAACTAGGTTTTTAGGAAGTGAGAAAATGCAGAGTTTTTGCTGGTCCTTGATAAAGCCAAGGCTCAGTATTCTCGACACCTTCTACATTCAGTTGTTTTATTTTATTTTTTTATCTTTTCTCCTTTTACTCACACAGGTAGATAGCATAACCTTTTCTATGTTGTACTAGGTGTGAGTCAAAATTATATATGTATTTTTTTGCTTAGGTATCTTCTTTATAGAATGTGAATTCTGAATTTTCAAAACTGCTGCGTTGCGCGTTTTGATTTTCAGGTTATTTGGGCACCCTTCGTTTTAAATTCTAAAATTTTTTCCTTTAGTCTTCAGTTTTGCTCTTAAGTAACTAATTTCAATTTATTATTTAGCAGGCCTCATGCCTGCAAATTCTAGTTGAAAATGTTTTATTATTATTATTTTTTTTTTTTTTTTTTTTTTTCACTTGAGGTTTTTTTTTTCATTTTCTAATTTTTTTCTTTTTTAGTATGTTTTGGATGCAGCTTTTTGGAGTGTAGTTTATACTCTCAGTTTGGTCTTTTTCTTGGACTGCTTATTTTCTAAAAGTTTTTCCTAGTTGGTTTGCTCAGAATTTTGTATGTTTTGGCCCAAGTGGAGTTCGCTCTAAGGACGATGAAAGGATTGGAGGTCAGCTCAGATATTTTAGAAGTCCTCCCGCTCCGGTTAGGCTAGCACCCTTTCCCATAGTGTATGAACTCGCTGGCAAAGGTAATCTAAAGTTATGAAATGACAAACGTTGTTTGACATGTAAATCTGCAGATCCTAACCTGTATTCTTCTGTTGTGGATAATTGCTCCAACAAGTTTTTGGCAAAGCCTACAAATACCATCTATAAGCTCACCTGTACTGTCTGCAACCTTAGCTATATTGGCCAAAGTAAAAATCCTCTTCATCTTAGGATTAATGGTCACAGGTCTCTAGTAAACAAGTTCTCTAATTCCAGGAGTGAACCCCTCACACAAACGCCAACCAGTACTCTACCTTTGAATTAGAGCATTTCCATACTCATGGTTTTGACAAAGTGAAAATAGAGGTACTACATATTATTCCTCGACCTCTATGCTCGGCTAGAAAACTGAATCCCTTGAAATTTTGCAGCATCAGTCTCTTTATCCCTATGGCCTTAATTCCACCTTCTATCTGGACAATAAGCATAATCAGCATAAATTTTCAATTCGTGAACTCTTCTTTCTTGTTAATAATAAGAGCTGCTCTAGAGGTAATAGAGGACAGAGGTTATTTCGCACATCAAGCAAAGTTGATTTTGCTAACTTGCTAAAAACTCTGGAAAGCTTTAAAACTGGCACTAATTTTGTTAAAAATACTTACAAAATTCTCAAGTCCTTCAAGCACTCTGTCCTTAAATGTTTTTTTTCAAATTCTGGAATGAAACTGCCTTGAGCCATGCTGATAAAGCATGTTTTTGCTTTGGTTCCTGGACATTCTTAAACATATTCTTAAAGATAAAATTTCTCTTAAAGAATTTTCCAGTAATTTTGTTACCATCAGGTTCCTAAATAAAGCCTACGATAATCTCAATGTAAGGAAGCTGTTCTACAATAATGCAATTTTTTTTTCCCATCCACAGGCACCACAGTCTATTGTAAAGTTTTAAATATGTTAAGACCTTAGGGTCAATAGTTAAAAACTACAAACTTAACTCTTCGAGCTACATTCCTGTAATTACCTACTTGTTCTTGTGATGAACATAAAGAAACAGTTCACTATGATAAGAATTACAACCATATTATCACCGGAAACTTGAGTTATGTTCGAAAATGAAAAGCTTAGGAATTTATTAGAGTATGGCTCTAAATTCAGACCTTCCCTTCACAATTTCCAAAGAAAGGATTCTTGAGAGCTTCACTCAAGATGTAAATAAGTTACATCGTAAAAACCAGTTTAACGTACAATCCAGCCTATTGAGGCCTTCGCAGAATGGAAATATAATATAATCAATAGCTTTCACTCGGTGAGTTGGCAGGTCTGGACTTTTGTTTCGACAGAAATCTCTTTTTTCTCTCTGGAGAAGCTAAAAGGTCACTCTCCAAACTACAAGACCAATTTATTTTTACCACTACGGATAAAGCTAGCAATAATTTTGCAATTATCTGTGGGAAGTTCTATTTTGAATTGTTAACTATGGAACTCAATAATAGAGTAACAGTACGAGCCCGTAAGTTATTCTACCAAGCAGTTAGAAAATCGGTTTAAGGCATTCTTCAAGAAACTTAAAATTCCACAAACTAGAAGCAGGATATGTGGCCTCGAATTTCCATTTCTTTTTGCAACGGTTAAGTTTCATAAGTTAATCCTGTGGAAGTTCAGGTTCATAGCTAAGTGGAGTAAGCGGAGTCACGATAAAAAGAAAATGAGGATCTTGCTTTTGAAGATGTCTTAAAGAAGGTTTTGAAACACATTAGAAACTGTTCTAACTTGATGTACAGAGATTTTTGGATAATTAATAAATAAATGCAGAAGTAATTTCTTTACTATACTCAAAAGTTTTGTCCCCTAGATATTAATAGTTATGATTTTGAAAACCTATATACTAATCTGCCTCTTATCAGATATAATCACTACCTTTAAAGAGCTGTATGCAGAATTTTAAAACTTAACTCAATTTGTTGATGTAGGAACTTGGAACTCTTATCTCAATTGCTGCATAAAAAATAACCATATATCTTATATAATAATACTCTCTATAAGCAAGTGAACGGTATTCCAATGGGAACATCAACGTCCACAAATATCGCTAATTCCAATATTCCTGTTCTTTAAGGAATATAAATTCATTAAAAATCACCCCACCTGCTCAGATAACTACCTTTTACACTTTTTAGATATATTGATGATCTGCTGTGTATCAATAATCTCAGAAGTTATAGAGAGTGATTTTTGATAATATCTAATCCTAGCTCTCTCTATACTTATGTAAAACTTCAACCACAGTAATCAGGAACTTGAGTTCCTAGACTTAAGCATTGAAGCTCAACAGAGGTAACCCATCTATTAGCTCTCTTTGATAAAAGAGTTGAATTCTTCCTTTCCAAAGTAATTAAATATCTACACTGGAATAATAACATTTCAACCAAAGTAATTGAGAATGTACTAATTTCTCAGGTCCTAAGAATTTTAAGAATTTGCAGCAACAATTTGGATTTCAATTACCACATTAATATACTATTAGAAAGTTTGCTAGAGAACGAAATTCCTTCTTCTTTCATCAAAAAGAACTTTAAGAAAAATTATTCTGAATAATAGAGTAAGGTTGGCAGATCTGCTTTAATTTTCTACACAGTTAATAATATGATTCTGACCAATCAAAGCCGTAAGGAAGTTGGCTAGAGGATGCCTATTAACTACCTAAAGGAACCTTAGTGCTATGGATATGACGGTCCTATTAAAACAAAAAATTAAATAATATAAACAAAATCACAAAAAAGCTTAAAAATCTGTTTATAAAAGAAAATAAAAACAAATAAAAAAGAAAACTAGTTATTCATCACTAGGATAGCTATACTAAAAATAGTAAAACCAACATTAAAATTAATAAGATTCTGATTAATCTATAGAAGCTCACTAAGGTGATTTAATACATGCAAAGATTATTAAATAAACTGCTCGTGTATTTTATAATATTTCTCATGTATTCTGGAGAGTTAATTCTGCTCATTCTGATCATACAGATCCACAGTCTTAAGTTTATATATTTTTTTCTCTGGTTAAAATCTCCGCGCGTTGGTTTCTTGCTGTATGAGGAGGCCATCAGCCCCACCCTCACTGCCCCCCAGCGTCTAGGGAGTGGCGGAAGGGGTCAGCCATGTTCTCCTCTTGTGAGGAGAAAAGTTTTTGTCACACAAGAGGGTAAGCTCTCTTCCTTGTTTTTGGGTTCTAGGTTTTATAAGTTCAATGTTTGTACTTTATGTACCTTTTCTCGGTCGTTTTTTAGCTTTTCAGCTTTTAAGCATTGGTTTGTCTGTTAACATTTATGCGGGTTTTAACTCTTACTTTTCTTTGTAACTTTGAGCGTCTTTTGGGGTACCTAGGAACAGAAGAAGGCTAAGCTTGTTCCTTTTCTATGCGCTGTCTATGCGCTGTTTTTTCAAAGTAGTTAAGTTCTTAATAACTAATTAATTATGCACTTAAAGCACTGCTGAAATACTTTGTACATATTGCAACTAACTGTTTAAGGTATATAACTTTCACAAAGTTTTCTTTAGTTAATTATTATCTTTAACTTATTCTCGTTTTTGTGCTGTCATAAGTTGTAGAGTAGGGGGTTTTAGACTCAAGTTTTCTTTCAAAAATCTGTTCGTTATAAATTAACATTTCCTTTTTTAATTGCAATGTAAAATTTGGATTTCTTTTGCATTGTTTTTCAGGTTTAAATTCTCTCTCAAACGAACTTGGAATTTCGTTATAGCTGAAAAACATTTCTATTTATTATGTCACTCTCACAGCTTGAGTTCTCTTTAATCTTCTTCTCTCTGTTTAATAGTAACAGATGAAGAGCATGGGTCGGGCCATGAAGGTTAATGGATGCAAGCGAAATTGTTAACTAGTGCTAGGTCATGCTACTCTACGGAGGACATGACTTATATATATATTTTTTAAACTATTTTAGGTGGGAATGTTACTTGCATCTATGGCCTTGCAGAAACCCATTTCCAACTAGGTTTTTGTGGAAGTGAGAAAATGCAGAGTTTTTGCTGGTCCTTGATAAAGCCAAGGCTCAGTATTCTCGACACCTTCTACATTCAGTTGTTTTATTTTATTTTTTTATCTTTTCTCCTTTTACTCACACAGGTAGATACATAACCTTTTCTATGTTGTACTAGGTGTGAGTCAAAATTATATATGTATTTTTTTGCTTAGGTATCTTCTTTATAGAATGTGAATTCTGAATTTTCAAAACTGCTGCGTTGCGCGTTTTGATTTTCAGGTTATTTGGCACCCTTCGTTTTAAATTCTAAAATTTTTTCCTTAGTCTTCAGTTTTGTTTAAGTAACTAATTTCAATTTATTATTTAGCAGCTCATGCGCAAATTCTAGTTGAAATGTTTTATTATTATTATTATTTTTTTTTTTTTTTTTTTTTTTCACTTGAGGTTTTTTTTTTTCATTTTCTAATTTTTCTTTTTAGTATGTTTTGGATGCAGCTTTTTGGAGTGTAGTTTATACTCGAGTTTGGTCTTTTCTTGGACTGCTTATTTCTAAAAAGTTTTTCCTAGTTGGTTTGCTCAGAATTTGTATGTTTTGGCCCAAGTGGAGTTCTAAGGACGATGAAAGGATTGGAGGTCAGCTCAGATATTTTAAGTCCTCCCGCTCGGTTAGGCTAGCACCCTTTCCCATAGTGTATGAACTCGCTGGCAAAGGTAATCTAAAGTTATGAAATGACAAACGTTGTTTTGACATGTAAATCTGCAGATCCTAACCTGTATTCTTCTGTTGTGGATAATTGCTCCAACAAGTTTTGCAAAGCCTACAATACCATCTATAAGCTCACCTGTACTGTCTGCAACCTTAGCTATATTGGCCAAAGTAAAAATCCTCTTCATCTTAGGATTAATGGTCACAGGTCTCTAGTAAACAAGTTCTCTAATTCAGGAGTGAACCCCTCCACAAACGCCAACCAGTACTCTACCTTTGAATTAGAGCATTTCCATACTCATGGTTTTTGACAAAGTGAAAATAGAGGTACTACATATTATTCCTGACCTCTATGCTCGGCTAGAAACTGAATCCCTTGAAATTTTGCAGCATCAGTCTCTTTATCCCTATGGCCTTAATTCCACTCTATCTGACAATAAGCATAATCAGCATAAATTTTCAATTCGTGAACTCTTCTTTCTTGTTAATAATAAGAGCTGCTCTAGAGGTAATAGAGGACAGAGGTTATTTCGCACATCAAGCAAAGTTGATTTTGCTAACTTGCTAAAAACTCTGGAAAGCTTTAAAACTGGCACTAATTTTGTTAAAAATACTTACAAAATTCTCAAGTCCTTCAAGCACTCTGTCCTTAAATGTTTTTTCAAATTCTGGAATGAAACTGCTGACCATGTTGATAAGCATGTTTTTGCTTTGGTTCTGGACATTCTTAAACATATTCTTAAAGATAAAATTTCTCTTAAAGAATTTTCCAGTAATTTTGTTACCATCAGGTTCCTAAATAAAGCCTACGATAATCTCAATGTAAGGAAGCTGTTCTACAATAATGCAATTTTTTTCCCATCCACAGGCACCAGTCTATTGTAAGTTTTAAATATGTTAAGACCTTAGGGTCAATAGTTAAAAACTACAAACTTAACTCTTCGAGCTACATTCCTGTAATTACTACTTGTTCTTGTGATGAACATAAAGAAACAGTTCACTATGATAAGAATTACAACCATATTATCACCGGAAACTTGAGTTATGTTGAAAATGAAAAGCTTAGGAATTTATTAGAGTATGGCTCTAAATTCAGACCTTCCTTCACAATTTCCAAAGAAAGGATTCTTGAGAGCTTCACTCAAGATGTAAATAAGTACATCGTAAAAACCAGTTTAACGTACAATCAGCCTATTGAGGCCTTCGCAGAATGGAAATATAATATAATCAATAGCTTCACCGGTGAGTTGGCAGGTCTGGACTTTTGTTTCGACAGAAATCTCTTTTTCTCTGGAGAAGCTAAAAGGTCACTCTCCAAACTACAAGACCAATTTATTTTTACCACTACGGATAAAGCTAGCAATAATTTTGCAATTATCTGTGGGAAGTTCTATTTTGAATTGTTAACTATGGAACTCAATAATAGAGTAACATACGAGCCCGTAAGTTATTCTACCAAGCAGTTAGAAAATCGGTTTAAGGCATTCTTCAAGAAACTTAAAATTCCACAAACTAGAAGATATGGGCCTGAATTTCCATTTCTTTTTGCAACGGTTAAGTTTCATAAGGATCCTGTGAAGTTCAGGTTCATAGCTAGTGGAGTAAGGAGTCATAAAAAGAAAATAGATCTTGCTTTTGAAGATGTCTTAAAGAAGGTTTTGGAAACACATTAGAAACTGTTCTAACTTGATGTACAGAGATTTTTGGATAATTAATAATAATGCAGAAGTAATTTCTACTATACTCAAAGTTTGTCCCCTAGATATTAATAGTTATGATTTTGAAAACCTATATACTAATCTGCCTCTATCAGATATAATCACTACCTTTAAAGAGCTGTATGCAGAATTTAAACTTAACCAATTTGTTGATGTAGGAACTTGGAACTCTTATCTCAATTGCTGCATAAAAAATAACCATATCTTATATAATAATACTCTCTATAAGCAAGTGAACGGTATTCCAATGGGAAACATCAACGTCCACAAATATCGCTAATCTATTCCTGTTCTTTAAGGAATATAAATTCATTAAAAATCACCCCACCTGCTCAGATAACTACCTTTACACTTTTAGATATATTGATGATCTGCTGTGTATCAATAATTCAGAAGTTATAGAGAGTGATTTTGATAATATCTATCCTAGCTCTCTTAACTTATGTAAAACCAACCACAGTAATCAGGAACTTGAGTTCCTAGACTTAAGCATTAAGCTCAACAGAGGTAACCCATCTATTAGCCTCTTTGATAAAAGAGTTAATTTTCCTTTCAAAGTAATTAAATATCTACACTGGAATAATAACATTTCAACCAAAGTAATTGAGAATGTACTAATTTCTCAGGTCCTAAGAATTTTAAGAATTTGCAGCAACAATTTGGATTTCAATTACCACATTAATATACTATTAGAAAGTTTGCTAGAGAACGAAATTCCTTCTTCTTTCATCAAAAGAACTTTAAGAAAAATTATTCTGAATAATAGAGTAAGGTTGGCAGATCTGCTTTAATTTTCTACACAGTTAATAATATGATTCTGACCAATCAAAGCCGTAAGGAAGTTGGCTAGAGGATGCCTATTAACTACCTAAAGGAACCTTAGTGCTATGGATATGACGGTCCTATTAAAACAAAAAATTAAATAATATAAACAAAATCACAAAAAAGCTTAAAAATCTGTTTATAAAAGAAAATAAAAACAAATAAAAAAGAAAACTAGTTATTCATCACTAGGATAGCTATACTAAAAATAGTAAAACCAACATTAAAATTAATAAGATTCTGATTAATCTATAGAAGCTCACTAAGGTGATTTAATACATGCAAAGATTATTAAATAAACTGCTCGTGTATTTTATAATATTTCTCATGTATTCTGGAGAGTTAATTCTGCTCATTCTGATCATACAGATCCACAGTCTTAAGTTTATATATTTTTTTCTCTGGTTAAAATCTCCGCGCGTTGGTTTCTTGCTGTATGAGGAGGCCATCAGCCCCACCCTCACTGCCCCCCAGCGTCTAGGGAGTGGCGGAAGGGGTCAGCCATGTTCTCCTCTTGTGAGGAGAAAAGTTTTTGTCACACAAGAGGTAAGCTCTCTTCCTTGTTTTTGGGTTCTAGGTTTTATAAGTTCAATGTTTGTACTTTATGTACCTTTTCTCGGTCGTTTTTTAGCTTTTCAGCTTTTAAGCATTGGTTTGTCTGTTAACATTTATGCGGGTTTTAACTCTTACTTTTCTTTGTAACTTTGAGCGTCTTTTGGGGTACCTAGGAACAGAAGAAGGCTAAGCTTGTTCCTTTTCTATGCGCTGTCTATGCGCTGTTTTTTCAAAGTAGTTAAGTTCTTAATAACTAATTAATTATGCACTTAAAGCACTGCTGAAATACTTTGTACATATTGCAACTAACTGTTTAAGGTATATAACTTTCACAAAGTTTTCTTTAGTTAATTATTATCTTTAACTTATTCTCGTTTTTGTGCTGTCATAAGTTGTAGAGTAGGGGGTTTTAGACTCAAGTTTTCTTTCAAAAATCTGTTCGTTATAAATTAACATTTCCTTTTTTAATTGCAATGTAAAATTTGGATTTCTTTTGCATTGTTTTTCAGGTTTAAATTCTCTCTCAAACGAACTTGGAATTTCGTTATAGCTGAAAATCATTTCTATTTATTATGTCACTCTCACAGCTTGAGTTCTCTTTAATCTTCTTCTCTCTGTTTAATAGTAACAGATGAAGAGCATGGGTCGGGCCATGAAGGTTAATGGATGCAAGCGAAATTGTTAACTAGTGCTAGGTCATGCTACTCTACGGAGGACATGACTTATATATATATTTTTTAAACTATTTTAGGTGGGAATGTTACTTGCATCTATGGCCTTGCAGAAACCCATTTCCAACTAGGTTTTTGTGGAAGTGAGAAAATGCAGAGTTTTTGCTGGTCCTTGATAAAGCCAAGGCTCAGTATTCTCGACACCTTCTACATTCAGTTGTTTTATTTTATTTTTTTATCTTTTCTCCTTTTACTCACACAGGTAGATACATAACCTTTTCTATGTTGTACTAGGTGTGAGTCAAAATTATATATGTATTTTTTTTTGCTTAGGTATCTTCTTTATAGAATGTGAATTCTGAATTTTCAAAACTGCTGCGTTGCGCGTTTTGATTTTCAGGTTATTTGGCACCCTTCGTTTTAAATTCTAAAATTTTTTCCTTAGTCTTCAGTTTTGCTCTTAAGTAACTAATTTCAATTTATTATTTAGCAGCTCATGCGCAAATTCTAGTTGAAATGTTTTATTATTATTATATATATATTTTTTTTTTTTTTTTTTTTTTTTATTACTATTTTTTTCACTTGAGGTTTTTTTTTTCATTTTCTAATTTTTCTTTTTAGTATGTTTTGGATGCAGCTTTTTGGAGTGTAGTTTATACTCGAGTTTGGTCTTTTCTTGGACTGCTTATTTCTAAAAAGTTTTTCCTAGTTGGCTTGCTCAGAATTTGTATGTTTTGGCCCAAGTGGAGTTCTAAGGACGATGAAAGGATTGGAGGTCAGCTCAGATATTTTAAGTCCTCCCGCTCGGTTAGGCTAGCACCCTTTCCCATAGTGTATGAACTCGCTGGCAAAGGTAATCTAAAGTTATGAAATGACAAACGTTGTTTGACATGTAAATCTGCAGATCCTAACCTGTATTCTTCTGTTGTGGATAATTGCTCCAACAAGTTTTGCAGAGCCTACAATACCATCTATAAGCTCACCTGTACTGTCTGCAACCTTAGCTATATTGGCCAAAGTAAAAATCCTCTTCATCTTAGGATTAATGGTCACAGGTCTCTAGTAAACAAGTTCTCTAATTCAGGAGTGAACCCCTCCACAAACGCCAACCTGTACTCTACCTTTGAATTAGAGCATTTCCATACTCATGGTTTTGACAAAGTGAAAAATAGAGGTACTACATATTATTCCTGACCTCTATGCTCGGCTAGAAACTGAATCCCTTGAAATTTTTGCAGCATCAGTCTCTTTATCCCTATGGCCTTAATTCCACTCTATCTGACAATAAGCATAATCAGCATAAATTTTCAATTCGTGAACTCTTCTTTCTTGTTAATAATAAGAGCTGCTCTAGAGGTAATAGAGGACAGAGGTTATTTCGCACATCAAGCAAAGTTGATTTTGCTAACTTGCTAAAAACTCTGGAAAGCTTTAAAACTGGCACTAATTTTGTTAAAAATACTTACAAAATTCTCAAGTCCTTCAAGCACTCTGTCTTTAAATGTTTTTTCAAATTCTGGAATGAAAACTGCTGACCATGTTGATAAGCATGTTTTTGCTTTGGTTCTGGACATTCTTAAACATATTCTTAAAGATAAAATTTCTCTTAAAGAATTTTCCAGTAATTTTGTTACCATCAGGTTCCTAAATAAAGCCTACGATAATCTCAATGTAAGGAAGCTGTTCTACAATAATGCAGTTTTTTTTCCCATCCACAGGCACCAGTCTATTGTAAGTTTTAAATATGTTAAGACCTTAGGGTCAATAGTTAAAAACTACAAACTTAACTCTTCGAGCTACATTCCTGTAATTACTACTTGTTCTTGTGATGAACATAAAGAAACAGTTCACTATGATAAGAATTACAACCATATTATCACCGGAAACTTGAGTTATGTTGAAAATGAAAAGCTTAGGAATTTATTAGAGTATGGCTCTAAATTCAGACCTTCCTTCACAATTTCCAAAAGAAAGGATTCTTGAGAGCTTCACTCAAGATGTAAATAAGTACATCGTAAAAACCAGTTTAACGTACAATCAGCCTATTGAGGCCTTCGCAGAATGGAAATATAATATAATCAATAGCTTCACCGGTGAGTTGGCAGGTCTGGACTTTTGTTTCGACAGAAATCTCTTTTTCTCTGGAGAAGCTAAAAGGTCACTCTCCAAACTACAAGACCAATTTATTTTTACCACTACGGATAAAGCTAGCAATAATTTTGCAATTATCTGTAAGAAGTTCTATTTTGAATTGTTAACTATGGAACTCAATAATAGAGTAACATACGAGCCCGTAAGTTATTCTACCAAGCAGTTAGAAAATCGGTTTAAGGCATTCTTCAAGAAACTTAAAATTCCACAAACTAGAAGATATGGGCCTGAATTTCCATTTCTTTTTGCAACGGTTAAGTTTCATAAGGATCCTGTGAAGTTCAGGTTCATAGCTAGTGGAGTAAGGAGTCATAAAAAGAAAATAGATCTTGCTTTTGAAGATGTCTTAAAGAAGGTTTTGAAACACATTAGAAACTGTTCTAACTTGATGTACAGAGATTTTTGGATAATTAATAATAATGCAGAAGTAATTTCTACTATACTCAAAGTTTGTCCCCTAGATATTAATAGTTATGATTTTGAAAACCTATATACTAATCTGCCTCTATCAGATATAATCACTACCTTTAAAGAGCTGTATGCAGAATTTAAACTTAACCAATTTGTTGATGTAGGAACTTGGAACTCTTATCTCAATTGCTGCATAAAAAATAACCATATCTTATATAATAATACTCTCTATAAGCAAGTGAACGGTATTCCAATGGGAACATCAACGTCCACAAATATCGCTAATCTATTCCTGTTCTTTAAGGAATATAAATTCATTAAAAATCACCCCACCTGCTCAGATAACTACCTTTACACTTTTAGATATATTGATGATCTGCTGTGTATCAATAATTCAGAAGTTATAGAGAGTGATTTTGATAATATCTATCCTAGCTCTCTTAACTTATGTAAAACCAACCACAGTAATCAGGAACTTGAGTTCCTAGACTTAAGCATTAAGCTCAACAGAGGTAACCCATCTATTAGCCTCTTTGTCAAAAGAGTTAATTTTCCTTTCAAAGTAATTAAATATCTACACTGGAATAATAACATTTCAACCAAAGTAATTGAGAATGTACTAATTTCTCAGGTCCTAAGAATTTCAAGAATTTGCAGCAACAATTTGGATTTCAATTACCACATTAATATACTATTAGAAAGTTTGCTAGAGAACGAAATTCCTTCTTCTTTCATCAAAAGAACTTTAAGAAAAATTATTCTGAATAATAGAATAAGGTTGGCAGATCTGCTTTAATTTTCTACACAGTTAATAATATGATTCTGACCAATCAAAGCCGTAAGGAAGTTGGCTAGAGGATGCCTATTAACTACCTAAAGGAACCTTAGTGCTATGGATATGACGGTCCTATTAAAACAAAAAATTAAATAATATAAACAAAATCACAAAAAAAGCTTAAAAATCTGTTTATAAAAGAAAATAAAAACAAATAAAAAAGAAAACTAGTTATTCATCACTAGGATAGCTATACTAAAAATAGTAAAACCAACATTAAAATTAATAAGATTCTGATTAATCTATAGAAGCTCACTAAGGTGATTTAATACATGCAAAGATTATTAAATAAACTGCTCGTGTATTTTATAATATTTCTCATGTATTCTGGAGAGTTAATTCTGCTCATTCTGATCATACAGATCCACAGTCTTAAGTTTATATATTTTTTCTCTGGTTAAAATCTCCGCGCGTTGGTTTCTTGCTGTATGAGGAGGCCATCAGCCCCACCCTCACTGCCCCCCAGCGTCTAGGGAGTGGCGGAAGGGGTCAGCCATGTTCTCCTCTTGTGAGGAGAAAAGTTTTTGTCACACAAGAGGTAAGCTCTCTTCCTTGTTTTTGGGTTCAATGTTTGTACTTTATGTACCTTTTCTCTGTCGTTTTTTAGCTTTTCAGCTTTTAAGCATTGGTTTGTCTGTTAACATTTATGCGGGTTTTAACTCTTACTTTTCTTTGTAACTTTGAGCGTCTTTTGGGGTACCTAGGAACAGAAGAAGGCTAAGCTTGTTCCTTTTCTATGCGCTGTCTATGCGCTGTTTTTTCAAAGTAGTTAAGTTCTTAATAACTAATTAATTATGCACTTAAAGCACTGCTGAAATACTTTGTACATATTGCAACTAACTGTTTAAGGTATATAACTTTCACAAAGTTTTCTTTAGTTAATTATTATCTTTAACTTATTCTCGTTTTTGTGCTGTCATAAGTTGTAGAGTAGGGGGTTTTAGACTCAAGTTTTCTTTCAAAAATCTGTTCGTTATAAATTAACATTTCCTTTTTTAATTGCAATGTAAAATTTGGATTTCTTTTGCATTGTTTTTCAGGTTTAAATTCTCTCTCAAACGAACTTGGAATTTCGTTATAGCTGAAAATCATTTCTATTTATTATGTCACTCTCACAGCTTGAGTTCTCTTTAATCTTCTTCTCTCTGTTTAATAGTAACAGATGAAGAGCATGGGTCGGGCCATGAAGGTTAATGGATGCAAGCGAAATTGTTAACTAGTGCTAGGTCATGCTACTCTACGGAGGACATGACTTATATATATATTTTTTAAACTATTTTAGGTGGGAATGTTACTTGCATCTATGGCCTTGCAGAAACCCATTTCCAACTAGGTTTTTGTGGAAGTGAGAAAATGCAGAGTTTTTGCTGGTCCTTGATAAAGCCAAGGCTCAGTATTCTCGACACCTTCTACATTCAGTTGTTTTATTTTATTTTTTTATCTTTTCTCCTTTTACTCACACAGGTAGATACATAACCTTTTCTATGTTGTACTAGGTGTGAGTCAAAATTATATATGTATTTTTTTGCTTAGGTATCTTCTTTATAGAATGTGAATTCTGAATTTTCAAAACTGCTGCGTTGCGCGTTTTGATTTTCAGGTTATTTGGCACCCTTCGTTTTAAATTCTAAAATTTTTTCCTTAGTCTTCAGTTTTGCTCTTAAGTAACTAATTTCAATTTATTATTTAGCAGCTCATGCGCAAATTCTAGTTGAAATGTTTTATTATTATTATATATATATATTTTTTTTTTTTTTTTTTTTTTATTACTATTTTTTTCACTTGAGGTTTTTTTTTTCATTTTCTAATTTTTCTTTTTAGTATGTTTTGGATGCAGCTTTTTGGAGTGTAGTTTATACTCGAGTTTGGTCTTTTTCTTGGACTCCTTATTTCTAAAAAGTTTTTCCTAGTTGGCTTGCTCAGAATTTGTATGTTTTGGCCCAAGTGGAGTTCTAAGGACGATGAAAGGATTGGAGGTCAGCTCAGATATTTTAAGTCCTCCCGCTCGGTTAGGCTAGCACCCTTTCCCATAGTGTATGAACTCGCTGGCAAAGGTAATCTAAAGTTATGAAATGACAAACGTTGTTTGACATGTAAATCTGCAGATCCTAACCTGTATTCTTCTGTTGTGGATAATTGCTCCAACAAGTTTTGCAAAGCCTACAATACCATCTATAAGCTCACCTGTACTGTCTGCAACCTTAGCTATATTGGCCAAAGTAAAAATCCTCTTCATCTTAGGATTAATGGTCACAGGTCTCTAGTAAACAAGTTCTCTAATTCAGGAGTGAACCCCTCCACAAACGCCAACCAGTACTCTACCTTTGAATTAGAGCATTTCCATACTCATGGTTTTGACAAAGTGAAAATAGAGGTACTACATATTATTCCTGACCTCTATGCTCGGCTAGAAACTGAATCCCTTGAAATTTTGCAGCATCAGTCTCTTTATCCCTATGGCCTTAATTCCACTCTATCTGACAATAAGCATAATCAGCATAAATTTTCAATTCGTGAACTCTTCTTTCTTGTTAATAATAAGAGCTGCTCTAGAGGTAATAGAGGACAGAGGTTATTTCGCACATCAAGCAAAGTTGATTTTGCTAACTTGCTAAAAACTCTGGAAAGCTTTAAAACTGGCACTAATTTTGTTAAAAATACTTACAAAATTCTCAAGTCCTTCAAGCACTCTGTCTTTAAATGTTTTTTCAAATTCTGGAATGAAACTGCTGACCATGTTGATAAGCATGTTTTTGCTTTGGTTCTGGACATTCTTAAACATATTCTTAAAGATAAAATTTCTCTTAAAGAATTTTCCAGTAATTTTGTTACCATCAGGTTCCTAAATAAAGCCTACGATAATCTCAATGTAAGGAAGCTGTTCTACAATAATGCAGTTTTTTTTCCCATCCACAGGCACCAGTCTATTGTAAGTTTTAAATATGTTAAGACCTTAGGGTCAATAGTTAAAAACTACAAACTTAACTCTTCGAGCTACATTCCTGTAATTACTACTTGTTCTTGTGATGAACATAAAGAAACAGTTCACTATGATAAGAATTACAACCATATTATCACCGGAAACTTGAGTTATGTTGAAAATGAAAAGCTTAGGAATTTATTAGAGTATGGCTCTAAATTCAGACCTTCCTTCACAATTTCCAAAGAAAGGATTCTTGAGAGCTTCACTCAAGATGTAAATAAGTACATCGTAAAAACCAGTTTAACGTACAATCAGCCTATTGAGGCCTTCGCAGAATGGAAATATAATATAATCAATAGCTTCACCGGTGAGTTGGCAGGTCTGGACTTTTGTTTCGACAGAAATCTCTTTTTCTCTGGAGAAGCTAAAAGGTCACTCTCCAAACTACAAGACCAATTTATTTTTACCACTACGGATAAAGCTAGCAATAATTTTGCAATTATCTGTAAGAAGTTCTATTTTGAATTGTTAACTATGGAACTCAATAATAGAGTAACATACGAGCCCGTAAGTTATTCTACCAAGCAGTTAGAAAATCGGTTTAAGGCATTCTTCAAGAAACTTAAAATTCCACAAACTAGAAGATATGGGCCTGAATTTCCATTTCTTTTTGCAACGGTTAAGTTTCATAAGGATCCTGTGAAGTTCAGGTTCATAGCTAGTGGAGTAAGGAGTCATAAAAAGAAAATAGATCTTGCTTTTGAAGATGTCTTAAAGAAGGTTTTGAAACACATTAGAAACTGTTCTAACTTGATGTACAGAGATTTTTGGATAATTAATAATAATGCAGAAGTAATTTCTACTATACTCAAAGTTTGTCCCCTAGATATTAATAGTTATGATTTTGAAAACCTATATACTAATCTGCCTCTATCAGATATAATCACTACCTTTAAAGAGCTGTATGCAGAATTTAAACTTAACCAATTTGTTGATGTAGGAACTTGGAACTCTTATCTCAATTGCTGCATAAAAAATAACCATATCTTATATAATAATACTCTCTATAAGCAAGTGAACGGTATTCCAATGGGAACATCAACGTCCACAAATATCGCTAATCTATTCCTGTTCTTTAAGGAATATAAATTCATTAAAAATCACCCCACCTGCTCAGATAACTACCTTTACACTTTTAGATATATTGATGATCTGCTGTGTATCAATAATTCAGAAGTTATAGAGAGTGATTTTGATAATATCTATCCTAGCTCTCTTAACTTATGTAAAACCAACCACAGTAATCAGGAACTTGAGTTCCTAGACTTAAGCATTAAGCTCAACAGAGGTAACCCATCTATTAGCCTCTTTGTCAAAAGAGTTAATTTTCCTTTCAAAGTAATTAAATATCTACACTGGAATAATAACATTTCAACCAAAGTAATTGAGAATGTACTAATTTCTCAGGTCCTAAGAATTTCAAGAATTTGCAGCAACAATTTGGATTTCAATTACCACATTAATATACTATTAGAAAGTTTGCTAGAGAACGAAATTCCTTCTTCTTTTCATCAAAAGAACTTTAAGAAAAATTATTCTGAATAATAGAGTAAGGTTGGCAGATCTGCTTTAATTTTCTACACAGTTAATAATATGATTCTGACCAATCAAAGCCGTAAGGAAGTTGGCTAGAGGATGCCTATTAACTACCTAAAGGAACCTTAGTGCTATGGATATGACGGTCCTATTAAAACAAAAAATTAAATAATATAAACAAAATCACAAAAAAAGCTTAAAAAATCTGTTTATAAAAGAAAATAAAAACAAATAAAAAAGAAAACTAGTTATTCATCACTAGGATAGCTATACTAAAAATAGTAAAACCAACATTAAAAGTAATAAGAGATTCTGATTAATCTATAGAAGCTCACTAAGGTGATTTAATACATGCAAAGATTATTAAATAAACTGCTCGTGTATTTTATAATATTTCTCATGTATTCTGGAGAGTTAATTCTGCTCATTCTGATCATACAGATCCACAGTCTTAAGTTTATATATTTTTTTCTCTGGTTAAAATCTCCGCGCGTTGGTTTCTTGCTGTATGAGGAGGCCATCAGCCCCACCCTCACTGCCCCCCAGCGTCTAGGGAGTGGCGGAAGGGGTCAGCCATGTTCTCCTCTTGTGAGGAGAAAAGTTTTTGTCACACAAGAGGTAAGCTCTCTTCCTTGTTTTTGGGTTCTAGGTTTTATAAGTTCAATGTTTGTACTTTATGTACCTTTTCTCTGTCGTTTTTTAGCTTTTCAGCTTTTAAGCATTGGTTTGTCTGTTAACATTTATGCGGGTTTTAACTCTTACTTTTCTTTGTAACTTTGAGCGTCTTTTGGGGTACCTAGGAACAGAAGAAGGCTAAGCTTGTTCCTTTTCTATGCGCTGTCTATGCGCTGTTTTTTCAAAGTAGTTAAGTTCTTAATAACTAATTAATTATGCACTTAAAGCACTGCTGAAATACTTTGTACATATTGCAACTAACTGTTTAAGGTATATAACTTTCACAAAGTTTTCTTTAGTTAATTATTATCTTTAACTTATTCTCGTTTTTGTGCTGTCATAAGTTGTAGAGTAGGGGGTTTTAGACTCAAGTTTTCTTTCAAAAATCTGTTCGTTATAAATTAACATTTCCTTTTTTAATTGCAATGTAAAATTTGGATTTCTTTTGCATTGTTTTTCAGGTTTAAATTCTCTCTCAAACGAACTTGGAATTTCGTTATAGCTGAAAATCATTTCTATTTATTATGTCATTCTCACAGCTTGAGTTCTCTTTAATCTTCTTCTCTCTGTTTAATAGTAACAGATGAAGAGCATGGGTCGGGCCATGAAGGTTAATGGATGCAAGCGAAATTGTTAACTAGTGCTAGGTCATGCTACTCTACGGAGGACATGACTTATATATATATTTTTTAAACTATTTTAGGTGGGAATGTTACTTGCATCTATGGCCTTGCAGAAACCCATTTCCAACTAGGTTTTTGTGGAAGTGAGAAAATGCAGAGTTTTTGCTGGTCCTTGATAAAGCCAAGGCTCAGTATTCTCGACACCTTCTACATTCAGTTGTTTTATTTTATTTTTTTATCTTTTCTCCTTTTACTCACACAGGTAGATACATAACCTTTTCTATGTTGTACTAGGTGTGAGTCAAAATTATATATGTATTTTTTTGCTTAGGTATCTTCTTTATAGAATGTGAATTCTGAATTTTCAAAACTGCTGCGTTGCGCGTTTTGATTTTCAGGTTATTTGGCACCCTTCGTTTTAAATTCTAAAATTTTTTCCTTAGTCTTCAGTTTTGCTCTTAAGTAACTAATTTCAATTTATTATTTAGCAGCTCATGCGCAAATTCTAGTTGAAATGTTTTATTATTATTATATATATATATTTTTTTTTTTTTTTTTTTATTACTATTTTTTTCACTTGAGGTTTTTTTTTCATTTTCTAATTTTTCTTTTTAGTATGTTTTGGATGCAGCTTTTTGGAGTGTAGTTTATACTCGAGTTTGGTCTTTTCTTGGACTGCTTATTTCTAAAAAAGTTTTTCCTAGTTGGTTTGCTCAGAATTTGTATGTTTTGGCCCAAGTGGAGTTCTAAGGACGATGAAAGGATTGGAGGTCAGCTCAGATATTTTAAGTCCTCCCGCTCAGTTAGGCTAGCACCCTTTCCCATAGTGTATGAACTCGCTGGCAAAGGTAATCTAAAGTTATGAAATGACAAACGTTGTTTGACATGTAAATCTGCAGATCCTAACCTGTATTCTTCTGTTGTGGATAATTGCTCCAACAAGTTTTGCAAAGCCTACAATACCATCTATAAGCTCACCTGTACTGTCTGCAACCTTAGCTATATTGGCCAAAGTAAAAATCCTCTTCATCTTAGGATTAATGGTCACAGGTCTCTAGTAAACAAGTTCTCTAATTCAGGAGTGAACCCCTCCACAAACGCCAACCAGTACTCTACCTTTGAATTAGAGCATTTCCATACTCATGGTTTTGACAAAGTGAAAATAGAGGTACTACATATTATTCCTGACCTCTATGCTCGGCTAGAAACTGAATCCCTTGAAATTTTGCAGCATCAGTCTCTTTATCCCTATAGCCTTAATTCCACTCTATCTGACAATAAGCATAATCAGCATAAATTTTCAATTCGTGAACTCTTCTTTCTTGTTAATAATAAGAGCTGCTCTAGAGGTAATAGAGGACAGAGGTTATTTCGCACATCAAGCAAAGTTGATTTTGCTAACTTGCTAAAAACTCTGGAAAGCTTTAAAACTGGCACTAATTTTGTTAAAAATACTTACAAAATTCTCAAGTCCTTCAAGCACTCTGTCCTTAAATGTTTTTTCAAATTCTGGAATGAAACTGCTGACCATGTTGATAAGCATGTTTTTGCTTTGGTTCTGGACATTCTTAAACATATTCTTAAAGATAAAATTTCTCTTAAAGAATTTTCCAGTAATTTTGTTACCATCAGGTTCCTAAATAAAGCCTCAGATAATCTCAATGTAAGGAAGCTGTTCTACAATAATGCAGTTTTTTTTCCCATCCACAGGCACCAGTCTATTGTAAGTTTTAAATATGTTAAGACCTTAGGGTCAATAGTTAAAAACTACAAACTTAACTCTTCGAGCTACATTCCTGTAATTACTACTTGTTCTTGTGATGAACATAAAGAAACAGTTCACTATGATAAGAATTACAACCATATTATCACCGGAAACTTGAGTTATGTTGAAAATGAAAAGCTTAGGAATTTATTAGAGTATGGCTCTAAATTCAGACCTTCCTTCACAATTTCCAAAGAAAGGATTCTTGAGAGCTTCACTCAAGATGTAAATAAGTACATCGTAAAAACCAGTTTAACGTACAATCAGCCTATTGAGGCCTTCGCAGAATGGAAATATAATATAATCAATAGCTTCACCGGTGAGTTGGCAGGTCTGGACTTTTGTTTCGACAGAAATCTCTTTTTCTCTGGAGAAGCTAAAAGGTCACTCTCCAAACTACAAGACCAATTTATTTTTACCACTACGGATAAAGCTAGCAATAATTTTGCAATTATCTGTAAGAAGTTCTATTTTGAATTGTTAACTATGGAACTCAATAATAGAGTAACATACGAGCCCGTAAGTTATTCTACCAAGCAGTTAGAAAATCGGTTTAAGGCATTCTTCAAGAAACTTAAAATTCCACAAACTAGAAGATATGGGCCTGAATTTCCATTTCTTTTTGCAACGGTTAAGTTTCATAAGGATCCTGTGAAGTTCAGGTTCATAGCTAGTGGAGTAAGGAGTCATAAAAAGAAAATAGATCTTGCTTTTGAAGATGTCTTAAAGAAGGTTTTGAAACACATTAGAAACTGTTCTAACTTGATGTACAGAGATTTTTGGATAATTAATAATAATGCAGAAGTAATTTCTACTATACTCAAAGTTTGTCCCCTAGATATTAATAGTTATGATTTTGAAAACCTATATACTAATCTGCCTCTATCAGATATAATCACTACCTTTAAAGAGCTGTATGCAGAATTTAAACTTAACCAATTTGTTGATGTAGGAACTTGGAACTCTTATCTCAATTGCTGCATAAAAAATAACCATATCTTATATAATAATACTCTCTATAAGCAAGTGAACGGTATTCCAATGGGAACATCAACGTCCACAAATATCGCTAATCTATTCCTGTTCTTTAAGGAATATAAATTCATTAAAAATCACCCCACCTGCTCAGATAACTACCTTTACACTTTTAGATATATTGATGATCTGCTGTGTATCAATAATTCAGAAGTTATAGAGAGTGATTTTGATAATATCTATCCTAGCTCTCTTAACTTATGTAAAACCAACCACAGTAATCAGGAACTTGAGTTCCTAGACTTAAGCATTAAGCTCAACAGAGGTAACCCATCTATTAGCCTCTTTGTCAAAAGAGTTAATTTTCCTTTCAAAGTAATTAAATATCTACACTGGAATAATAACATTTCAACCAAAGTAATTGAGAATGTACTAATTTCTCAGGTCCTAAGAATTTCAAGAATTTGCAGCAACAATTTGGATTTCAATTACCACATTAATATACTATTAGAAAGTTTGCTAGAGAACGAAATTCCTTCTTCTTTCATCAAAAGAACTTTAAGAAAAATTATTCTGAATAATAGAGTAAGGTTGGCAGATCTGCTTTAATTTTCTACACAGTTAATAATATGATTCTGACCAATCAAAGCCGTAAGGAAGTTGGCTAGAGGATGCCTATTAACTACCTAAAGGAACCTTAGTGCTATGGATATGACGGTCCTATTAAAACAAAAAATTAAATAATATAAACAAAATCACAAAAAAGCTTAAAAATCTGTTTATAAAAGAAAATAAAAACAAATAAAAAAGAAAACTAGTTATTCATCACTAGGATAGCTATACTAAAAATAGTAAAACCAACATTAAAATTAATAAGATTCTGATTAATCTATAGAAGCTCACTAAGGTGATTTAATACATGCAAAGATTATTAAATAAACTGCTCGTGTATTTTATAATATTTCTCATGTATTCTGGAGAGTTAATTCTGCTCATTCTGATCATACAGATCCACAGTCTTAAGTTTATATATTTTTTTCTCTGGTTAAAATCTCCGCGCGTTGGTTTCTTGCTGTATGAGGAGGCCATCAGCCCCACCCTCACTGCCCCCCAGCGTCTAGGGAGTGGCGGAAGGGGTCAGCCATGTTCTCCTCTTGTGAGGAGAAAAGTTTTTGTCACACAAGAGGTAAGCTCTCTTCCTTGTTTTTGGGTTCTAGGTTTTATAAGTTCAATGTTTGTACTTTATGCACCTTTTCTCTGTCGTTTTTTAGCTTTTCAGCTTTTAAGCATTGGTTTGTCTGTCAACATTTATGCGGGTTTTAACTCTTACTTTTCTTTGTAACTTTGAGCGTCTTTTGGGGTACCTAGGAACAGAAGAAGGCTAAGCTTGTTCCTTTTCTATGCGCTGTCTATGCGCTGTTTTTTCAAAGTAGTTAAGTTCTTAATAACTAATTAATTATGCACTTAAAGCACTGCTGAAATACTTTGTACATATTGCAACTAACTGTTTAAGGTATATAACTTTCACAAAGTTTTCTTTAGTTAATTATTATCTTTAACTTATTCTCGTTTTTGTGCTGTCATAAGTTGTAGAGTAGGGGGTTTTAGACTCAAGTTTTCTTTCAAAAATCTGTTCGTTATAAATTAACATTTCCTTTTTTAATTGCAATGTAAAATTTGGATTTCTTTTGCATTGTTTTTCAATTTTAAATTCTCTCTCAAACGAACTTGGAATTTCGTTATAGCTGAAAATCATTTCTATTTATTATGTCACTCTCACAGCTTGAGTTCTCTTTAATCTTCTTCTCTCTGTTTAATAGTAACAGATGAAGAGCATGGGTCGGGCCATGAAGGTTAATGGATGCAAGCGAAATTGTTAACTAGTGCTAGGTCATGCTACTCTACGGAGGACATGACTTATATATATATTTTTTAAACTATTTTAGGTGGGAATGTTACTTGCATCTATGGCCTTGCAGAAACCCATTTCCAACTAGGTTTTTGTGGAAGTGAGAAAATGCAGAGTTTTTGCTGGTCCTTGATAAAGCCAAGGCTCAGTATTCTCGACACCTTCTACATTCAGTTGTTTTATTTTATTTTTTTATCTTTTCTCCTTTTACTCACACAGGTAGATACATAACCTTTTCTATGTTGTACTAGGTGTGAGTCAAAATTATATATGTATTTTTTTGCTTAGGTATCTTCTTTATAGAATGTGAATTCTGAATTTTCAAAACTGCTGCGTTGCGCGTTTTGATTTTCAGGTTATTTGGCACCCTTCGTTTTAAATTCTAAAATTTTTTTCCTTAGTCTTCAGTTTTGCTCTTAAGTAACTAATTTCAATTTATTATTTAGCAGCTCATGCGCAAATTCTAGTTGAAATGTTTTATTATTATTATATATATATATTTTTTTTTTTTTTTTTTTTTTATTACTATTTTTTTCACTTGAGGTTTTTTTTTCATTTTCTAATTTTTCTTTTTAGTATGTTTTGGATGCAGCTTTTTGGAGTGTAGTTTATACTCGAGTTTGGTCTTTTCTTGGACTGCTTATTTCTAAAAGTTTTTCCTAGTTGGCTTGCTCAGAATTTGTATGTTTTGGCCCAAGTGGAGTTCTAAGGACGATGAAAGGATTGGAGGTCAGCTCAGATATTTTAAGTCCTCCCGCTCGGTTAGGCTAGCACCCTTTCCCATAGTGTATGAACTCGCTGGCAAAGGTAATCTAAAGTTATGAAATGACAAACGTTGTTTGACATGTAAATCTGCAGATCCTAACCTGTATTCTTCTGTTGTGGATAATTGCTCCAACAAGTTTTGCAAAGCCTACAATACCATCTATAAGCTCACCTGTACTGTCTGCAACCTTAGCTATATTGGCCAAAGTAAAAATCCTCTTCATCTTAGGATTAATGGTCACAGGTCTCTAGTAAACAAGTTCTCTAATTCAGGAGTGAACCCCTCCACAAACGCCAACCAGTACTCTACCTTTGAATTAGAGCATTTCCATACTCATGGTTTTGACAAAGTGAAAATAGAGGTACTACATATTATTCCTGACCTCTATGCTCGGCTAGAAACTGAATCCCTTGAAATTTTGCAGCATCAGTCTCTTTATCCCTATGGCCTTAATTCCACTCTATCTGACAATAAGCATAATCAGCATAAATTTTCAATTCGTGAACTCTTCTTTCTTGTTAATAATAAGAGCTGCTCTAGAGGTAATAGAGGACAGAGGTTATTTCGCACATCAAGCAAAGTTGATTTTGCTAACTTGCTAAAAACTCTGGAAAGCTTTAAAACTGGCACTAATTTTGTTAAAAATACTTACAAAATTCTCAAGTCCTTCAAGCACTCTGTCCTTAAATGTTTTTTCAAATTCTGGAATGAAACTGCTGACCATGTTGATAAGCATGTTTTTGCTTTGGTTCTGGACATTCTTAAACATATTCTTAAAGATAAAATTTCTCTTAAAGAATTTTCCAGTAATTTTGTTACCATCAGGTTCCTAAATAAAGCCTACGATAATCTCAATGTAAGGAAGCTGTTCTACAATAATGCAGTTTTTTTTCCCATCCACAGGCACCAGTCTATTGTAAGTTTTAAATATGTTAAGACCTTAGGGTCAATAGTTAAAAACTACAAACTTAACTCTTCGAGCTACATTCCTGTAATTACTACTTGTTCTTGTGATGAACATAAAGAAACAGTTCACTATGATAAGAATTACAACCATATTATCACCGGAAACTTGAGTTATGTTGAAAATGAAAAGCTTAGGAATTTATTAGAGTATGGCTCTAAATTCAGACCTTCCTTCACAATTTCCAAAGAAAGGATTCTTGAGAGCTTCACTCAAGATGTAAATAAGTACATCGTAAAAACCAGTTTAACGTACAATCAGCCTATTGAGGCCTTCGCAGAATGGAAATATAATATAATCAATAGCTTCACCGGTGAGTTGGCAGGTCTGGACTTTTGTTTCGACAGAAATCTCTTTTTCTCTGGAGAAGCTAAAAGGTCACTCTCCAAACTACAAGACCAATTTATTTTTACCACTACGGATAAAGCTAGCAATAATTTTGCAATTATCTGTAAGAAGTTCTATTTTGAATTGTTAACTATGGAACTCAATAATAGAGTAACATACGAGCCCGTAAGTTATTCTACCAAGCAGTTAGAAAATCGGTTTAAGGCATTCTTCAAGAAACTTAAAATTCCACAAACTAGAAGATATGGGCCTGAATTTCCATTTCTTTTTGCAACGGTTAAGTTTCATAAGGATCCTGTGAAGTTCAGGTTCATAGCTAGTGGAGTAAGGAGTCATAAAAAGAAAATAGATCTTGCTTTTGAAGATGTCTTAAAGAAGGTTTTGAAACACATTAGAAACTGTTCTAACTTGATGTACAGAGTTTTTTGGATAATTAATAATAATGCAGAAGTAATTTCTACTATACTCAAAGTTTGTCCCCTAGATATTAATAGTTATGATTTTGAAAACCTATATACTAATCTGCCTCTATCAGATATAATCACTACCTTTAAAGAGCTGTATGCAGAATTTAAACTTAACCAATTTGTTGATGTAGGAACTTGGAACTCTTATCTCAATTGCTGCATAAAAAATAACCATATCTTATATAATAATACTCTCTATAAGCAAGTGAACGGTATTCCAATGGGAACATCAACGTCCACAAATATCGCTAATCTATTCCTGTTCTTTAAGGAATATAAATTCATTAAAAATCACCCCACCTGCTCAGATAACTACCTTTACACTTTTAGATATATTGATGATCTGCTGTGTATCAATAATTCAGAAGTTATAGAGAGTGATTTTGATAATATCTATCCTAGCTCTCTTAACTTATGTAAAACCAACCACAGTAATCAGGAACTTGAGTTCCTAGACTTAAGCATTAAGCTCAACAGAGGTAACCCATCTATTAGCCTCTTTGTCAAAAGAGTTAATTTTCCTTTCAAAGTAATTAAATATCTACACTGGAATAATAACATTTCAACCAAAGTAATTGAGAATGTACTAATTTCTCAGGTCCTAAGAATTTCAAGAATTTGCAGCAACAATTTGGATTTCAATTACCACATTAATATACTATTAGAAAGTTTGCTAGAGAACGAAATTCCTTCTTCTTTCATCAAAAGAACTTTAAGAAAAATTATTCTGAATAATAGAGTAAGGTTGGCAGATCTGCTTTAATTTTCTACACAGTTAATAATATGATTCTGACCAATCAAAGCCGTAAGGAAGTTGGCTAGAGGATGCCTATTAACTACCTAAAGGAACCTTAGTGCTATGGATATGACGGTCCTATTAAAACAAAAAATTAAATAATATAAACAAAATCACAAAAAAGCTTAAAAATCTGTTTATAAAAGAAAATAAAAACAAATAAAAAAGAAAACTAGTTATTCATCACTAGGATAGCTATACTAAAAATAGTAAAACCAACATTAAAATTAATAAGATTCTGATTAATCTATAGAAGCTCACTAAGGTGATTTAATACATGCAAAGATTATTAAATAAACTGCTCGTGTATTTTATAATATTTCTCATGTATTCTGGAGAGTTAATTCTGCTCATTCTGATCACACAGATCCACAGTCTTAAGTTTATATATTTTTTTCTCTGGTTAAAATCTCCGCGCGTTGGTTTCTTGCTGTATGAGGAGGCCATCAGCCCCACCCTCACTGCCCCCCAGCGTCTAGGGAGTGGCGGAAGGGGTCAGCCATGTTCTCCTCTTGTGAGGAGAAAAGTTTTTGTCACACAAGAGGTAAGCTCTCTTCCTTGTTTTTGGGTTCTAGGTTTTATAAGTTCAATGTTTGTACTTTATGCACCTTTTCTCTGTCGTTTTTTAGCTTTTCAGCTTTTAAGCATTGGTTTGTCTGTTAACATTTATGCGGGTTTTAACTCTTACTTTTCTTTGTAACTTTGAGCGTCTTTTGGGGTACCTAGGAACAGAAGAAGGCTAAGCTTGTTCCTTTTCTATGCGCTGTCTATGCGCTGTTTTTTCAAAGTAGTTAAGTTCTTAATAACTAATTAATTATGCACTTAAAGCACTGCTGAAATACTTTGTACATATTGCAATTAACTGTTTAAGGTATATAACTTTCACAAAGTTTTCTTTAGTTAATTATTATCTTTAACTTATTCTCGTTTTTGTGCTGTCATAAGTTGTAGAGTAGGGGTTTTAGACTCAAGTTTTCTTTCAAAAATCTGTTCGTTATAAATTAACATTTCCTTTTTTAATTGCAATGTAAAATTTGGATTTCTTTTGCATTGTTTTTCAGGTTTAAATTCTCTCTCAAACGAACTTGGAATTTCGTTATAGCTGAAAATCATTTCTATTTATTATGTCACTCTCACAGCTTGAGTTCTCTTTAATCTTCTTCTCTCTGTTTAATAGTAACAGATGAAGAGCATGGGTCGGGCCATGAAGGTTAATGGATGCAAGCGAAATTGTTAACTAGTGCTAGGTCATGCTACTCTACGGAGGACATGACTTATATATATATTTTTTAAACTATTTTAGGTGGGAATGTTACTTGCATCTATGGCCTTGCAGAAACCCATTTCCAACTAGGTTTTTGTGGAAGTGAGAAAATGCAGAGTTTTTGCTGGTCCTTGATAAAGCCAAGGCTCAGTATTCTCGACACCTTCTACATTCAGTTGTTTTATTTTATTTTTTTATCTTTTCTCCTTTTACTCACACAGGTAGATACATAACCTTTTCTATGTTGTACTAGGTGTGAGTCAAAATTATATATGTATTTTTTTGCTTAGGTATCTTCTTTATAGAATGTGAATTCTGAATTTTCAAAACTGCTGCGTTGCGCGTTTTGATTTTCAGGTTATTTGGCACCCTTCGTTTTAAATTCTAAAATTTTTTCCTTAGTCTTCAGTTTTGCTCTTAAGTAACTAATTTCAATTTATTATTTAGCAGCTCATGCGCAAATTCTAGTTGAAATGTTTTATTATTATTATATATATATATATATATTTTTTTTTTTTTTTATTACTATTTTTTTCACTTGAGGTTTTTTTTTTCATTTTCTAATTTTTCTTTTTAGTATGTTTTGGATGCAGCTTTTTGGAGTGTAGTTTATACTCGAGTTTGGTCTTTTCTTGGACTGCTTATTTCTAAAAGTTTTTCCTAGTTGGCTTGCTCAGAATTTGTATGTTTTGGCCCAAGTGGAGTTCTAAGGACGATGAAAGGATTGGAGATCAGCTCAGATATTTTAAGTCCTCCCGCTCGGTTAGGCTAGCACCCTTTCCCATAGTGTATGAACTCGCTGGCAAAGGTAATCTAAAGTTATGAAATGACAAACGTTGTTTGACATGTAAATCTGCAGATCCTAACCTGTATTCTTCTGTTGTGGATAATTGCTCCAACAAGTTTTGCAAAGCCTACAATACCATCTATAAGCTCACCTGTACTGTCTGCAACCTTAGCTATATTGGCCAAAGTAAAAATCCTCTTCATCTTAGGATTAATGGTCACAGGTCTCTAGTAAACAAGTTCTCTAATTCAGGAGTGAACCCCTCCACAAACGCCAACCAGTACTCTACCTTTGAATTAGAGCATTTCCATACTCATGGTTTTGACAAAGTGAAAATAGAGGTACTACATATTATTCCTGACCTCTATGCTCGGCTAGAAACTGAATCCCTTGAAATTTTGCAGCATCAGTCTCTTTATCCCTATGGCCTTAATTCCACTCTATCTGACAATAAGCATAATCAGCATAAATTTTCAATTCGTGAACTCTTCTTTCTTGTTAATAATAAGAGCTGCTCTAGAGGTAATAGAGGACAGAGGTTATTTCGCACATCAAGCAAAGTTGATTTTGCTAACTTGCTAAAAACTCTGGAAAGCTTTAAAACTGGCACTAATTTTGTTAAAAATACTTACAAAATTCTCAAGTCCTTCAAGCACTCTGTCCTTAAATGTTTTTTCAAATTCTGGAATGAAACTGCTGACCATGTTGATAAGCATGTTTTTGCTTTGGTTCTGGACATTCTTAAACATATTCTTAAAGATAAAATTTCTCTTAAAGAATTTTCCAGTAATTTTGTTACCATCAGGTTCCTAAATAAAGCCTACGATAATCTCAATGTAAGGAAGCTGTTCTACAATAATGCAATTTTTTTTCCCATCCACAGGCACCAGTCTATTGTAAGTTTTAAATATGTTAAGACCTTAGGGTCAATAGTTAAAAACTACAAACTTAACTCTTCGAGCTACATTCCTGTAATTACTACTTGTTCTTGTGATGAACATAAAGAAACAGTTCACTATGATAAGAATTACAACCATATTATCACCGGAAACTTGAGTTATGTTGAAAATGAAAAGCTTAGGAATTTATTAGAGTATGGCTCTAAATTCAGACCTTCCTTCACAATTTCCAAAGAAAGGATTCTTGAGAGCTTCACTCAAGATGTAAATAAGTACATCGTAAAAACCAGTTTAACGTACAATCAGCCTATTGAGGCCTTCGCAGAATGGAAATATAATATAATCAATAGCTTCACCGGTGAGTTGGCAGGTCTGGACTTTTGTTTCGACAGAAATCTCTTTTTCTCTGGAGAAGCTAAAAGGTCACTCTCCAAACTACAAGACCAATTTATTTTTACCACTACGGATAAAGCTAGCAATAATTTTGCAATTATCTGTAAGAAGTTCTATTTTGAATTGTTAACTATGGAACTCAATAATAGAGTAACATACGAGCCCGTAAGTTATTCTACCAAGCAGTTAGAAAATCGGTTTAAGGCATTCTTCAAGAAACTTAAAATTCCACAAACTAGAAGATATGGGCCTGAATTTCCATTTCTTTTTGCAACGGTTAAGTTTCATAAGGATCCTGTGAAGTTCAGGTTCATAGCTAGTGGAGTAAGGAGTCATAAAAAGAAAATAGATCTTGCTTTTGAAGATGTCTTAAAGAAGGTTTTGAAACACATTAGAAACTGTTCTAACTTGATGTACAGAGATTTTTGGATAATTAATAATAATGCAGAAGTAATTTCTACTATACTCAAAGTTTGTCCCCTAGATATTAATAGTTATGATTTTGAAAACCTATATACTAATCTGCCTCTATCAGATATAATCACTACCTTTAAAGAGCTGTATGCAGAATTTAAACTTAACCAATTTGTTGATGTAGGAACTTGGAACTCTTATCTCAATTGCTGCATAAAAAATAACCATATCTTATATAATAATACTCTCTATAAGCAAGTGAACGGTATTCCAATGGGAACATCAACGTCCACAAATATCGCTAATCTATTCCTGTTCTTTAAGGAATATAAATTCATTAAAAATCACCCCACCTGCTCAGATAACTACCTTTACACTTTTAGATATATTGATGATCTGCTGTGTATCAATAATTCAGAAGTTATAGAGAGTGATTTTGATAATATCTATCCTAGCTCTCTTAACTTATGTAAAACCAACCACAGTAATCAGGAACTTGAGTTCCTAGACTTAAGCATTAAGCTCAACAGAGGTAACCCATCTATTAGCCTCTTTGATAAAAGAGTTAATTTTCCTTTCAAAGTAATTAAATATCTACACTGGAATAATAACATTTCAACCAAGGTAATTGAGAATGTACTAATTTCTCAGGTCCTAAGAATTTCAAGAATTTGCAGCAACAATTTGGATTTCAATTACCACATTAATATACTATTAGAAAGTTTGCTAGAGAACGAAATTCCTTCTTCTTTCATCAAAAGAACTTTAAGAAAAATTATTCTGAATAATAGAGTAAGGTTGGCAGATCTGCTTTAATTTTCTACACAGTTAATAATATGATTCTGACCAATCAAAGCCGTAAGGAAGTTGGCTAGAGGATGCCTATTAACTACCTAAAGGAACCTTAGTGCTATGGATATGACGGTCCTATTAAAACAAAAAATTAAATAATATAAACAAAATCACAAAAAAAACTTAAAAATCTGTTTATAAAAGAAAATAAAAACAAATAAAAAAAGAAAACTAGTTATTCATCACTAGGATAGCTATACTAAAAATAGTAAAACCAACATTAAAATTAATAAGATTCTGATTAATCTATAGAAGCTCACTAAGGTGATTTAATACATGCAAAGATTATTAAATAAACTGCTCGTGTATTTTATAATATTTCTCATGTATTCTGGAGAGTTAATTCTGCTCATTCTGATCACACAGATCCACAGTCTTAAGTTTATATATTTTTTTCTCTGGTTAAAATCTCCGCGCGTTGGTTTCTTGCTGTATGAGGAGGCCATCAGCCCCACCCTCACTGCCCCCCAGCGTCTAGGGAGTGGCGGAAGGGGTCAGCCATGTTCTCCTCTTGTGAGGAGAAAAGTTTTTGTCACACAAGAGGTAAGCTCTCTTCCTTGTTTTTGGGTTCTAGGTTTTATAAGTTCAATGTTTGTACTTTATGCACCTTTTCTCTGTCGTTTTTTAGCTTTTCAGCTTTTAAGCATTGGTTTGTCTGTCAACATTTATGCGGGTTTTAACTCTTACTTTTCTTTGTAACTTTGAGCGTCTTTTGGGGTACCTAGGAACAGAAGAAGGCTAAGCTTGTTCCTTTTCTATGCGCTGTCTATGCGCTGTTTTTTCAAAGTAGTTAAGTTCTTAATAACTAATTAATTATGCACTTAAAGCACTGCTGAAATACTTTGTACATATTGCAATTAACTGTTTAAGGTATATAACTTTCACAAAGTTTTCTTTAGTTAATTATTATCTTTAACTTATTCTCGTTTTTGTGCTGTCATAAGTTGTAGAGTAGGGGGTTTTAGACTCAAGTTTTCTTTCAAAAATCTGTTCGTTATAAATTAACATTTCCTTTTTTAATTGCAATGTAAAATTTGGATTTCTTTTGCATTGTTTTTCAGGTTTAAATTCTCTCTCAAACGAACTTGGAATTTCGTTATAGCTGAAAATCATTTCTATTTATTATGTCACTCTCACAGCTTGAGTTCTCTTTAATCTTCTTCTCTCTGTTTAATAGTAACAGATGAAGAGCATGGGTCGGGCCATGAAGGTTAATGGATGCAAGCGAAATTGTTAACTAGTGCTAGGTCATGCTACTCTACGGAGGACATGACTTATATATATATTTTTTAAACTATTTTAGGTGGGAATGTTACTTGCATCTATGGCCTTGCAGAAACCCATTTCCAACTAGGTTTTTGTGGAAGTGAGAAAATGCAGAGTTTTTGCTGGTCCTTGATAAAGCCAAGGCTCAGTATTCTCGACACCTTCTACATTCAGTTGTTTTATTTTATTTTTTTATCTTTTCTCCTTTTACTCACACAGGTAGATACATAACCTTTTCTATGTTGTACTAGGTGTGAGTCAAAATTATATATGTATTTTTTTGCTTAGGTATCTTCTTTATAGAATGTGAATTCTGAATTTTCAAAACTGCTGCGTTGCGCGTTTTGATTTTCAGGTTATTTGGCACCCTTCGTTTTAAATTCTAAAATTTTTTCCTTAGTCTTCAGTTTTGCTCTTAAGTAACTAATTTCAATTTATTATTTAGCAGCTCATGCGCAAATTCTAGTTGAAATGTTTTATTATTATTATATATATATATATATATATATTTTTTTTTTTATTACTATTTTTTTCACTTGAGGTTTTTTTTTCATTTTCTAATTTTTCTTTTTAGTATGTTTTGGATGCAGCTTTTTGGAGTGTAGTTTATACTCGAGTTTGGTCTTTTCTTGGACTGCTTATTTCTAAAAAGTTTTTCCTAGTTGGCTTGCTCAGAATTTGTATGTTTTGGCCCAAGTGGAGTTCTAAGGACGATGAAAGGATTGGAGATCAGCTCAGATATTTTAAGTCCTCCCGCTCGGTTAGGCTAGCACCCTTTCCCATAGTGTATGAACTCGCTGGCAAAGGTAATCTAAAGTTATGAAATGACAAACGTTGTTTGACATGTAAATCTGCAGATCCTAACCTGTATTCTTCTGTTGTGGATAATTGCTCCAACAAGTTTTGCAAAGCCTACAATACCATCTATAAGCTCACCTGTACTGTCTGCAACCTTAGCTATATTGGCCAAAGTAAAAATCCTCTTCATCTTAGGATTAATGGTCACAGGTCTCTAGTAAACAAGTTCTCTAATTCAGGAGTGAACCCCTCCACAAACGCCAACCAGTACTCTACCTTTGAATTAGAGCATTTCCATACTCATGGTTTTGACAAAGTGAAAATAGAGGTACTACATATTATTCCTGACCTCTATGCTCGGCTAGAAACTGAATCCCTTGAAATTTTGCAGCATCAGTCTCTTTATCCCTATGGCCTTAATTCCACTCTATCTGACAATAAGCATAATCAGCATAAATTTTCAATTCGTGAACTCTTCTTTCTTGTTAATAATAAGAGCTGCTCTAGAGGTAATAGAGGACAGAGGTTATTTCGCACATCAAGCAAAGTTGATTTTGCTAACTTGCTAAAAACTCTGGAAAGCTTTAAAACTGGCACTAATTTTGTTAAAAATACTTACAAAATTCTCAAGTCCTTCAAGCACTCTGTCCTTAAATGTTTTTTCAAATTCTGGAATGAAACTGCTGACCATGTTGATAAGCATGTTTTTGCTTTGGTTCTGGACATTCTTAAACATATTCTTAAAGATAAAATTTCTCTTAAAGAATTTTCCAGTAATTTTGTTACCATCAGGTTCCTAAATAAAGCCTACGATAATCTCAATGTAAGGAAGCTGTTCTACAATAATGCAATTTTTTTTCCCATCCACAGGCACCAGTCTATTGTAAGTTTTAAATATGTTAAGACCTTAGGGTCAATAGTTAAAAACTACAAACTTAACTCTTCGAGCTACATTCCTGTAATTACTACTTGTTCTTGTGATGAACATAAAGAAACAGTTCACTATGATAAGAATTACAACCATATTATCACCGGAAACTTGAGTTATGTTGAAAATGAAAAGCTTAGGAATTTATTAGAGTATGGCTCTAAATTCAGACCTTCCTTCACAATTTCCAAAGAAAGGATTCTTGAGAGCTTCACTCAAGATGTAAATAAGTACATCGTAAAAACCAGTTTAACGTACAATCAGCCTATTGAGGCCTTCGCAGAATGGAAATATAATATAATCAATAGCTTCACCGGTGAGTTGGCAGGTCTGGACTTTTGTTTCGACAGAAATCTCTTTTTCTCTGGAGAAGCTAAAAGGTCACTCTCCAAACTACAAGACCAATTTATTTTTACCACTACGGATAAAGCTAGCAATAATTTTGCAATTATCTGTAAGAAGTTCTATTTTGAATTGTTAACTATGGAACTCAATAATAGAGTAACATACGAGCCCGTAAGTTATTCTACCAAGCAGTTAGAAAATCGGTTTAAGGCATTCTTCAAGAAACTTAAAATTCCACAAACTAGAAGATATGGGCCTGAATTTCCATTTCTTTTTGCAACGGTTAAGTTTCATAAGGATCCTGTGAAGTTCAGGTTCATAGCTAGTGGAGTAAGGAGTCATAAAAAGAAAATAGATCTTGCTTTTGAAGATGTCTTAAAGAAGGTTTTGAAACACATTAGAAACTGTTCTAACTTGATGTACAGAGATTTTTGGATAATTAATAATAATGCAGAAGTAATTTCTACTATACTCAAAGTTTGTCCCCTAGATATTAATAGTTATGATTTTGAAAACCTATATACTAATCTGCCTCTATCAGATATAATCACTACCTTTAAAGAGCTGTATGCAGAATTTAAACTTAACCAATTTGTTGATGTAGGAACTTGGAACTCTTATCTCAATTGCTGCATAAAAAATAACCATATCTTATATAATAATACTCTCTATAAGCAAGTGAACGGTATTCCAATGGGAACATCAACGTCCACAAATATCGCTAATCTATTCCTGTTCTTTAAGGAATATAAATTCATTAAAAATCACCCCACCTGCTCAGATAACTACCTTTACACTTTTAGATATATTGATGATCTGCTGTGTATCAATAATTCAGAAGTTATAGAGAGTGATTTTGATAATATCTATCCTAGCTCTCTTAACTTATGTAAAACCAACCACAGTAATCAGGAACTTGAGTTCCTAGACTTAAGCATTAAGCTCAACAGAGGTAACCCATCTATTAGCCTCTTTGATAAAAGAGTTAATTTTCCTTTCAAAGTAATTAAATATCTACACTGGAATAATAACATTTCAACCAAGGTAATTGAGAATGTACTAATTTCTCAGGTCCTAAGAATTTCAAGAATTTGCAGCAACAATTTGGATTTCAATTACCACATTAATATACTATTAGAAAGTTTGCTAGAGAACGAAATTCCTTCTTCTTTCATCAAAAGAACTTTAAGAAAAATTATTCTGAATAATAGAGTAAGGTTGGCAGATCTGCTTTAATTTTCTACACAGTTAATAATATGATTCTGACCAATCAAAGCCGTAAGGAAGTTGGCTAGAGGATGCCTATTAACTACCTAAAGGAACCTTAGTGCTATGGATATGACGGTCCTATTAAAACAAAAAATTAAATAATATAAACAAAATCACAAAAAAAGCTTAAAAATCTGTTTATAAAAGAAAATAAAAACAAATAAAAAAGAAAACTAGTTATTCATCACTAGGATAGCTATACTAAAAATAGTAAAACCAACATTAAAATTAATAAGATTCTGATTAATCTATAGAAGCTCACTAAGGTGATTTAATACATGCAAAGATTATTAAATAAACTGCTCGTGTATTTTATAATATTTCTCATGTATTCTGGAGAGTTAATTCTGCTCATTCTGATCATACAGATCCACAGTCTTAAGTTTATATATTTTTTTCTCTGGTTAAAATCTCCGCGCGTTGGTTTCTTGCTGTATGAGGAGGCCATCAGCCCCACCCTCACTGCCCCCCAGCGTCTAGGGAGTGGCGGAAGGGGTCAGCCATGTTCTCCTCTTGTGAGGAGAAAAGTTTTTGTCACACAAGAGGTAAGCTCTCTTCCTTGTTTTTGGGTTCTAGGTTTTATAAGTTCAATGTTTGTACTTTATGCACCTTTTCTCTGTCGTTTTTTAGCTTTTCAGCTTTTAAGCATTGGTTTGTCTGTTAACATTTATGCGGGTTTTAACTCTTACTTTTCTTTGTAACTTTGAGCGTCTTTTGGGGTACCTAGGAACAGAAGAAGGCTAAGCTTGTTCCTTTTCTATGCGCTGTCTATGCGCTGTTTTTTCAAAGTAGTTAAGTTCTTAATAACTAATTAATTATGCACTTAAAGCACTGCTGAAATACTTTGTACATATTGCAACTAACTGTTTAAGGTATATAACTTTCACAAAGTTTTCTTTAGTTAATTATTATCTTTAACTTATTCTCGTTTTTGTGCTGTCATAAGTTGTAGAGTAGGGGGTTTTAGACTCAAGTTTTCTTTCAAAAAATCTGTTCGTTATAAATTAACATTTCCTTTTTTAATTGCAATGTAAAATTTGGATTTCTTTTGCATTGTTTTTCAGGTTTAAATTCTCTCTCAAACGAACTTGGAATTTCGTTATAGCTGAAAATCATTTCTATTTATTATGTCACTCTCACAGCTTGAGTTCTCTTTAATCTTCTCTCTGTTTAATAGTAACAGATGAAGAGCATGGGTCGGGCCATGAAGGTTAATGGATGCAAGCGAAATTGTTAACTAGTGCTAGGTCATGCTACTCTACGGAGGACATGACTTATATATATATTTTTTAAACTATTTTAGGTGGGAATGTTACTTGCATCTATGGCCTTGCAGAAACCCATTTCCAACTAGGTTTTTGTGGAAGTGAGAAAATGCAGAGTTTTTGCTGGTCCTTGATAAAGCCAAGGCTCAGTATTCTCGACACCTTCTACATTCAGTTGTTTTATTTTATTTTTTTATCTTTTCTCCTTTTACTCACACAGGTAGATACATAACCTTTTCTATGTTGTACTAGGTGTGAGTCAAAATTATATATGTATTTTTTTGCTTAGGTATCTTCTTTATAGAATGTGAATTCTGAATTTTCAAAACTGCTGCGTTGCGCGTTTTGATTTTCAGGTTATTTGGCACCCTTCGTTTTAAATTCTAAAATTTTTTCCTTAGTCTTCAGTTTTGCTCTTAAGTAACTAATTTCAATTTATTATTTAGCAGCTCATGCGCAAATTCTAGTTGAAATGTTTTATTATTATTATATATATATATATATTTTTTTTTTTTTTATTACTATTTTTTTCACTTGAGGTTTTTTTTTCATTTTCTAATTTTTCTTTTTAGTATGTTTTGGATGCAGCTTTTTGGAGTGTAGTTTATACTCGAGTTTGGTCTTTTCTTGGACTGCTTATTTCTAAAAAGTTTTTCCTAGTTGGCTTGCTCAGAATTTGTATGTTTTGGCCCAAGTGGAGTTCTAAGGACGATGAAAGGATTGGAGGTCAGCTCAGATATTTTAAGTCCTCCCGCTCGGTTAGGCTAGCACCCTTTCCCATAGTGTATGAACTCGCTGGCAAAGGTAATCTAAAGTTATGAAATGACAAACGTTGTTTGACATGTAAATCTGCAGATCCTAACCTGTATTCTTCTGTTGTGGATAATTGCTCCAACAAGTTTTGCAAAGCCTACAATACCATCTATAAGCTCACCTGTACTGTCTGCAACCTTAGCTATATTGGCCAAAGTAAAAATCCTCTTCATCTTAGGATTAATGGTCACAGGTCTCTAGTAAACAAGTTCTCTAATTCAGGAGTGAACCCCTCCACAAACGCCAACCAGTACTCTACCTTTGAATTAGAGCATTTCCATACTCATGGTTTTGACAAAGTGAAAATAGAGGTACTACATATTATTCCTGACCTCTATGCTCGGCTAGAAACTGAATCCCTTGAAATTTTGCAGCATCAGTCTCTTTATCCCTATGGCCTTAATTCCACTCTATCTGACAATAAGCATAATCAGCATAAATTTTCAATTCGTGAACTCTTCTTTCTTGTTAATAATAAGAGCTGCTCTAGAGGTAATAGAGGACAGAGGTTATTTCGCACATCAAGCAAAGTTGATTTTGCTAACTTGCTAAAAACTCTGGAAAGCTTTAAAACTGGCACTAATTTTGTTAAAAATACTTACAAAATTCTCAAGTCCTTCAAGCACTCTGTCCTTAAATGTTTTTTCAAATTCTGGAATGAAACTGCTGACCATGTTGATAAGCATGTTTTTGCTTTGGTTCTGGACATTCTTAAACATATTCTTAAAGATAAAATTTCTCTTAAAGAATTTTCCAGTAATTTTGTTACCATCAGGTTCCTAAATAAAGCCTACGATAATCTCAATGTAAGGAAGCTGTTCTACAATAATGCAATTTTTTTTCCCATCCACAGGCACCAGTCTATTGTAAGTTTTAAATATGTTAAGACCTTAGGGTCAATAGTTAAAAACTACAAACTTAACTCTTCGAGCTACATTCCTGTAATTACTACTTGTTCTTGTGATGAACATAAAGAAACAGTTCACTATGATAAGAATTACAACCATATTATCACCGGAAACTTGAGTTATGTTGAAAATGAAAAGCTTAGGAATTTATTAGAGTATGGCTCTAAATTCAGACCTTCCTTCACAATTTCCAAAGAAAGGATTCTTGAGAGCTTCACTCAAGATGTAAATAAGTACATCGTAAAAACCAGTTTAACGTACAATCAGCCTATTGAGGCCTTCGCAGAATGGAAATATAATATAATCAATAGCTTCACCGGTGAGTTGGCAGGTCTGGACTTTTGTTTCGACAGAAATCTCTTTTTCTCTGGAGAAGCTAAAAGGTCACTCTCCAAACTACAAGACCAATTTATTTTTACCACTACGGATAAAGCTAGCAATAATTTTGCAATTATCTGTAAGAAGTTCTATTTTGAATTGTTAACTATGGAACTCAATAATAGAGTAACATACGAGCCCGTAAGTTATTCTACCAAGCAGTTAGAAAATCGGTTTAAGGCATTCTTCAAGAAACTTAAAATTCCACAAACTAGAAGATATGGGCCTGAATTTCCATTTCTTTTTGCAACGGTTAAGTTTCATAAGGATCCTGTGAAGTTCAGGTTCATAGCTAGTGGAGTAAGGAGTCATAAAAAGAAAATAGATCTTGCTTTTGAAGATGTCTTAAAGAAGGTTTTGAAACACATTAGAAACTGTTCTAACTTGATGTACAGAGATTTTTGGATAATTAATAATAATGCAGAAGTAATTTCTACTATACTCAAAGTTTGTCCCCTAGATATTAATAGTTATGATTTTGAAAACCTATATACTAATCTGCCTCTATCAGATATAATCACTACCTTTAAAGAGCTGTATGCAGAATTTAAACTTAACCAATTTGTTGATGTAGGAACTTGGAACTCTTATCTCAATTGCTGCATAAAAAATAACCATATCTTATATAATAATACTCTCTATAAGCAAGTGAACGGTATTCCAATGGGAACATCAACGTCCACAAATATCGCTAATCTATTCCTGTTCTTTAAGGAATATAAATTCATTAAAAATCACCCCACCTGCTCAGATAACTACCTTTACACTTTTAGATATATTGATGATCTGCTGTGTATCAATAATTCAGAAGTTATAGAGAGTGATTTTGATAATATCTATCCTAGCTCTCTTAACTTATGTAAAACCAACCACAGTAATCAGGAACTTGAGTTCCTAGACTTAAGCATTAAGCTCAACAGAGGTAACCCATCTATTAGCCTCTTTGATAAAAGAGTTAATTTTCCTTTCAAAGTAATTAAATATCTACACTGGAATAATAACATTTCAACCAAGGTAATTGAGAATGTACTAATTTCTCAGGTCCTAAGAATTTCAAGAATTTGCAGCAACAATTTGGATTTCAATTACCACATTAATATACTATTAGAAAGTTTGCTAGAGAACGAAATTCCTTCTTCTTTCATCAAAAGAACTTTAAGAAAAATTATTCTGAATAATAGAGTAAGGTTGGCAGATCTGCTTTAATTTTCTACACAGTTAATAATATGATTCTGACCAATCAAAGCCGTAAGGAAGTTGGCTAGAGGATGCCTATTAACTACCTAAAGGAACCTTAGTGCTATGGATATGACGGTCCTATTAAAACAAAAAATTAAATAATATAAACAAAATCACAAAAAAGCTTAAAAATCTGTTTATAAAAGAAAATAAAAACAAATAAAAAAGAAAACTAGTTATTCATCACTAGGATAGCTATACTAAAAATAGTAAAACCAACATTAAAATTAATAAGATTCTGATTAATCTATAGAAGCTCACTAAGGTGATTTAATACATGCAAAGATTATTAAATAAACTGCTCGTGTATTTTATAATATTTCTCATGTATTCTGGAGAGTTAATTCTGCTCATTCTGATCATACAGATCCACAGTCTTAAGTTTATATATTTTTTTCTCTGGTTAAAATCTCCGCGCGTTGGTTTCTTGCTGTATGAGGAGGCCATCAGCCCCACCCTCACTGCCCCCCAGCGTCTAGGGAGTGGCGGAAGGGGTCAGCCATGTTCTCCTCTTGTGAGGAGAAAAGTTTTTGTCACACAAGAGGTAAGCTCTCTTCCTTGTTTTTGGGTTCTAGGTTTTATAAGTTCAATGTTTGTACTTTATGCACCTTTTCTCTGTCGTTTTTTAGCTTTTCAGCTTTTAAGCATTGGTTTGTCTGTTAACATTTATGCGGGTTTTAACTCTTACTTTTCTTTGTAACTTTGAGCGTCTTTTGGGGTACCTAGGAACAGAAGAAGGCTAAGCTTGTTCCTTTTCTATGCGCTGTCTATGCGCTGTTTTTTCAAAGTAGTTAAGTTCTTAATAACTAATTAATTATGCACTTAAAGCACTGCTGAAATACTTTGTACATATTGCAACTAACTGTTTAAGGTATATAACTTTCACAAAGTTTTCTTTAGTTAATTATTATCTTTAACTTATTCTCGTTTTTGTGCTGTCATAAGTTGTAGAGTAGGGGGTTTTAGACTCAAGTTTTCTTTCAAAAATCTGTTCGTTATAAATTAACATTTCCTTTTTTAATTGCAATGTAAAATTTGGATTTCTTTTGCATTGTTTTTCAGGTTTAAATTCTCTCTCAAACGAACTTGGAATTTCGTTATAGCTGAAAATCATTTCTATTTATTATGTCACTCTCACAGCTTGAGTTCTCTTTAATCTTCTTCTCTCTGTTTAATAGTAACAGATGAAGAGCATGGGTCGGGCCATGAAGGTTAATGGATGCAAGCGAAATTGTTAACTAGTGCTAGGTCATGCTACTCTACGGAGGACATGACTTATATATATATTTTTTAAACTATTTTAGGTGGGAATGTTACTTGCATCTATGGCCTTGCAGAAACCCATTTCCAACTAGGTTTTTGTGGAAGTGAGAAAATGCAGAGTTTTTGCTGGTCCTTGATAAAGCCAAGGCTCAGTATTCTCGACACCTTCTACATTCAGTTGTTTTATTTTATTTTTTTATCTTTTCTCCTTTTACTCACACAGGTAGATACATAACCTTTTCTATGTTGTACTAGGTGTGAGTCAAAATTATATATGTATTTTTTTGCTTAGGTATCTTCTTTATAGAATGTGAATTCTGAATTTTCAAAACTGCTGCGTTGCGCGTTTTGATTTTCAGGTTATTTGGCACCCTTCGTTTTAAATTCTAAAATTTTTTCCTTAGTCTTCAGTTTTGCTCTTAAGTAACTAATTTCAATTTATTATTTAGCAGCTCATGCGCAAATTCTAGTTGAAATGTTTTATTATTATTATATATATATATATTTTTTTTTTTTTTTTTTATTACTATTTTTTTCACTTGAGGTTTTTTTTTCATTTTCTAATTTTTCTTTTTAGTATGTTTTGGATGCAGCTTTTTGGAGTGTAGTTTATACTCGAGTTTGGTCTTTTCTTGGACTGCTTATTTCTAAAAAGTTTTTCCTAGTTGGCTTGCTCAGAATTTGTATGTTTTGGCCCAAGTGGAGTTCTAAGGACGATGAAAGGATTGGAGGTCAGCTCAGATATTTTAAGTCCTCCCGCTCGGTTAGGCTAGCACCCTTTCCCATAGTGTATGAACTCGCTGGCAAAGGTAATCTAAAGTTATGAAATGACAAACGTTGTTTGACATGTAAATCTGCAGATCCTAACCTGTATTCTTCTGTTGTGGATAATTGCTCCAACAAGTTTTGCAAAGCCTACAATACCATCTATAAGCTCACCTGTACTGTCTGCAACCTTAGCTATATTGGCCAAAGTAAAAATCCTCTTCATCTTAGGATTAATGGTCACAGGTCTCTAGTAAACAAGTTCTCTAATTCAGGAGTGAACCCCTCCACAAACGCCAACCAGTACTCTACCTTTGAATTAGAGCATTTCCATACTCATGGTTTTGACAAAGTGAAAATAGAGGTACTACATATTATTCCTGACCTCTATGCTCGGCTAGAAACTGAATCCCTTGAAATTTTGCAGCATCAGTCTCTTTATCCTTATGGCCTTAATTCCACTCTATCTGACAATAAGCATAATCAGCATAAATTTTCAATTCGTGAACTCTTCTTTCTTGTTAATAATAAGAGCTGCTCTAGAGGTAATAGAGGACAGAGGTTATTTCGCACATCAAGCAAAGTTGATTTTGCTAACTTGCTAAAAACTCTGGAAAGCTTTAAAACTGGCACTAATTTTGTTAAAAATACTTACAAAATTCTCAAGTCCTTCAAGCACTCTGTCCTTAAATGTTTTTTCAAATTCTGGAATGAAACTGCTGACCATGTTGATAAGCATGTTTTTGCTTTGGTTCTGGACATTCTTAAACATATTCTTAAAGATAAAATTTCTCTTAAAGAATTTTCCAGTAATTTTGTTACCATCAGGTTCCTAAATAAAGCCTACGATAATCTCAATGTAAGGAAGCTGTTCTACAATAATGCAATTTTTTTTCCCATCCACAGGCACCAGTCTATTGTAAGTTTTAAATATGTTAAGACCTTAGGGTCAATAGTTAAAAACTACAAACTTAACTCTTCGAGCTACATTCCTGTAATTACTACTTGTTCTTGTGATGAACATAAAGAAACAGTTCACTATGATAAGAATTACAACCATATTATCACCGGAAACTTGAGTTATGTTGAAAATGAAAAGCTTAGGAATTTATTAGAGTATGGCTCTAAATTCAGACCTTCCTTCACAATTTCCAAAGAAAGGATTCTTGAGAGCTTCACTCAAGATGTAAATAAGTACATCGTAAAAACCAGTTTAACGTACAATCAGCCTATTGAGGCCTTCGCAGAATGGAAATATAATATAATCAATAGCTTCACCGGTGAGTTGGCAGGTCTGGACTTTTGTTTCGACAGAAATCTCTTTTTCTCTGGAGAAGCTAAAAGGTCACTCTCCAAACTACAAGACCAATTTATTTTTACCACTACGGATAAAGCTAGCAATAATTTTGCAATTATCTGTAAGAAGTTCTATTTTGAATTGTTAACTATGGAACTCAATAATAGAGTAACACACGAGCCCGTAAGTTATTCTACCAAGCAGTTAGAAAATCGGTTTAAGGCATTCTTCAAGAAACTTAAAATTCCACAAACTAGAAGATATGGGCCTGAATTTCCATTTCTTTTTGCAACGGTTAAGTTTCATAAGGATCCTGTGAAGTTCAGGTTCATAGCTAGTGGAGTAAGGAGTCATAAAAAGAAAATAGATCTTGCTTTTGAAGATGTCTTAAAGAAGGTTTTGAAACACATTAGAAACTGTTCTAACTTGATGTACAGAGATTTTTGGATAATTAATAATAATGCAGAAGTAATTTCTACTATACTCAAAGTTTGTCCCCTAGATATTAATAGTTATGATTTTGAAAACCTATATACTAATCTGCCTCTATCAGATATAATCACTACCTTTAAAGAGCTGTATGCAGAATTTAAACTTAACCAATTTGTTGATGTAGGAACTTGGAACTCTTATCTCAATTGCTGCATAAAAAATAACCATATCTTATATAATAATACTCTCTATAAGCAAGTGAACGGTATTCCAATGGGAACATCAACGTCCACAAATATCGCTAATCTATTCCTGTTCTTTAAGGAATATAAATTCATTAAAAATCACCCCACCTGCTCAGATAACTACCTTTACACTTTTAGATATATTGATGATCTGCTGTGTATCAATAATTCAGAAGTTATAGAGAGTGATTTTGATAATATCTATCCTAGCTCTCTTAACTTATGTAAAACCAACCACAGTAATCAGGAACTTGAGTTCCTAGACTTAAGCATTAAGCTCAACAGAGGTAACCCATCTATTAGCCTCTTTGATAAAAGAGTTAATTTTCCTTTCAAAGTAATTAAATATCTACACTGGAATAATAACATTTCAACCAAAGTAATTGAGAATGTACTAATTTCTCAGGTCCTAAGAATTTCAAGAATTTGCAGCAACAATTTGGATTTCAATTACCACATTAATATACTATTAGAAAGTTTGCTAGAGAACGAAATTCCTTCTTCTTTCATCAAAAGAACTTTAAGAAAAATTATTCTGAATAATAGAGTAAGGTTGGCAGATCTGCTTTAATTTTCTACACAGTTAATAATATGATTCTGACCAATCAAAGCCGTAAGGAAGTTGGCTAGAGGATGCCTATTAACTACCTAAAGGAACCTTAGTGCTATGGATATGACGGTCCTATTAAAACAAAAAATTAAATAATATAAACAAAATCACAAAAAAAGCTTAAAAATCTGTTTATAAAAGAAAATAAAAACAAATAAAAAAGAAAACTAGTTATTCATCACTAGGATAGCTATACTAAAAATAGTAAAACCAACATTAAAATTAATAAGATTCTGATTAATCTATAGAAGCTCACTAAGGTGATTTAATACATGCAAAGATTATTAAATAAACTGCTCGTGTATTTTATAATATTTCTCATGTATTCTGGAGAGTTAATTCTGCTCATTCTGATCATACAGATCCACAGTCTTAAGTTTATATATTTTTTTCTCTGGTTAAAATCTCCGCGCGTTGGTTTCTTGCTGTATGAGGAGGCCATCAGCCCCACCCTCACTGCCCCCCAGCGTCTAGGGAGTGGCGGAAGGGGTCAGCCATGTTCTCCTCTTGTGAGGAGAAAAGTTTTTGTCACACAAGAGGTAAGCTCTCTTCCTTGTTTTTGGGTTCTAGGTTTTATAAGTTCAATGTTTGTACTTTATGTACCTTTTCTCTGTCGTTTTTTAGCTTTTCAGCTTTTAAGCATTGGTTTGTCTGTTAACATTTATGCGGGTTTTAACTCTTACTTTTCTTTGTAACTTTGAGCGTCTTTTGGGGTACCTAGGAACAGAAGAAGGCTAAGCTTGTTCCTTTTCTATGCGCTGTCTATGCGCTGTTTTTTCAAAGTAGTTAAGTTCTTAATAACTAATTAATTATGCACTTAAAGCACTGCTGAAATACTTTGTACATATTGCAACTAACTGTTTAAGGTATATAACTTTCACAAAGTTTTCTTTAGTTAATTATTATCTTTAACTTATTCTCGTTTTTGTGCTGTCATAAGTTGTAGAGTAGGGGGTTTTAGACTCAAGTTTTCTTTCAAAAATCTGTTCGTTATAAATTAACATTTCCTTTTTTAATTGCAATGTAAAATTTGGATTTCTTTTGCATTGTTTTTCAGGTTTAAATTCTCTCTCAAACGAACTTGGAATTTCGTTATAGCTGAAAATCATTTCTATTTATTATGTCACTCTCACAGCTTGAGTTCTCTTTAATCTTCTTCTCTCTGTTTAATAGTAACAGATGAAGAGCATGGGTCGGGCCATGAAGGTTAATGGATGCAAGCGAAATTGTTAACTAGTGCTAGGTCATGCTACTCTACGGAGGACATGACTTATATATATATTTTTTAAACTATTTTAGGTGGGAATGTTACTTGCATCTATGGCCTTGCAGAAACCCATTTCCAACTAGGTTTTTGTGGAAGTGAGAAAATGCAGAGTTTTTGCTGGTCCTTGATAAAGCCAAGGCTCAGTATTCTCGACACCTTCTACATTCAGTTGTTTTATTTTATTTTTTTATCTTTTCTCCTTTTTACTCACACAGGTAGATACATAACCTTTTCTATGTTGTACTAGGTGTGAGTCAAAATTATATATGTATTTTTTTGCTTAGGTATCTTCTTTATAGAATATATATATATATATATATATATATATAGCATTCAGTGAAAATGTATTACATGCACTACCTTGTTGTGTCTACCGAAATGCAAAATTCAATACTCCATATGTTGGAATCATTGAAATAGCAGTTGCATGAAAGAACTGAATTTCAGGAAAAGACAAGTTCTACGAGAACACTCGAATTTATTGCTTCTTCTTTTCTACATTTTAAAAATTATAGGACCATATTTATTCTAAACTAGTTCTGCTTTTTGCGAACATTTTTCTTAAATTTGATAAATATGAGGAGAAAGCAGTGTACTTGCCCGTTATAAAATATTAAGAAAGAAAAATGGACAATATTTTGTACTAGTTTTTCCCAAAATGAAGTGCAATCATATCTGCGCTGGTGAAAACTATCAAAAGATTGAGCTTCCATATTTTTGCGATTACTAAATAACTGATGCCAACGTTCCGTGTTCTACACTGGTTGTACGAAAGTTTCCGGATATTCAGAGCGTTAATTTTACCCTCTATTTTCGAGATGTTATACTTACTGCGACTGTTTCTTTCCAGGGACATTTAAGTGCGCACATAAAAATCTTCTCTCAGCCTACCTAAATTTTTTTTGTGTTCTACCCCAAAGTAAGAGTTACATGTTACGTTACCCAATTTATAAGTGTTATTCAAATGAAATGTGCTTTCAAGCTGGGCTTCACTTTTGTTTTTTAAGCTTCTCTACAGTGTGACATAGCTAATGTACAAAAGAGAAATTTCTGATCAAAGAAAAAGGTAAGTACGGACTTTCTTTGGACAAAGAATCGGTAAGTACGCAACACAGGCTTTCTTTGTAGACGGTGACGCATAGCACTTCCACTGCATGCTCATACTTTAGGTTCGTTGCCGATTTCAATCGTTAAGATCAAGGTTCCTCAGCAGCTACGATTCTCGAAAGAAACTCGTCTCTGGCCTCCTGGTATAGGTGTTGCAAAGTGACACCCATGCACTCTGCCCTCCGTTCCACCGATACGTGCTACAGAATACATCATGCGCACACCTTTTGATAACAGAGTTGATCGCGGATTATCCTTGCCAAAGATTTCGTGCTCATGAGAGAGTCCTGTGCTTGTTGCCTAAAGGTAAATCTGTGGTATTACATCACCATACTGTCCACCAGTGCAATGGTTTACTCCGTGATGGCGCGGAATTACTACCACCGCCTTGGAATTATTACCACCGCATTGGAATGCCCACTGTTCTTTGACGACCTTCTCGAAATTTCTTCCACCATCTGAAAACATTCCAAGGTGCAAGCCAGCTTTCTCCGTACCCTGCTTTCATGCGTTGAAAACTCTCAGTTATCCTAGCTTCTTTCTTCGTAAGAAACTGTATTATGACAAATAAAGCTTGCTTGGACGTATTCTTACTGCAGCAAGCGGCAAGCTGCGAGCTGATGCACACTTTACCTATGTTACAACAACTAACTACCTGTTGTGGCGCACTACTCTTTTCTGTATGTATACAGTGGCGCCACTAGCGGTAATAGATGCTCGACTGCAATTGCACCACGTACCATTATGTCTTTAACGAAAAGTATTTAATCAATGTATACTTCATGTTTTCGCTTATGGATAAGAGACATGAATCTTAACTGAAAGAGGCAGAAAGACATACAGAGAATAATAGCAACTCAAAGAGGCAGAAAGACATACAGGGAATAATAGCAACTCAAAGAGGCATGGATACATGCATGCTTGGTGTAATCAGGAAGTATAAGAAGGGTAACACATGGATTAGGAAAATGACAAGAGTTGATGGCAGTCTAGGTTTCAGTTGAACTTCAGTTATATAAACACCAGAGCAGATGTGTAATTAATCACCTCATAAAACCTTTTCTTTTCATGAAGACATCTCCGGATTCATTAAAAAGTTGAACACGTAACTATTGTTTTTCCATAATTATTATTTCGCATGTCATCATTATTACTGCTTTAACAAGTTTAGGGTATCCTTGATATAGGTTACATATGTTACAAGATCTTCATAAGCCACTTCTATAAGTTACATAAATCTTCATAAGTAACTTCTCTACTGCACCAACACTAGCTGTTATTCGCGAGATATATATTCGCATCATTCCTGCTTCTTCATCTTTTCTTTTTCAAGAGAACATTTTTCGCTTGTAACAATGTCACTCTAAGTAGTGGGTTTCTAAAAAAATTCTCTCACTGCATCATGGATATAAAGACTACATAGCCTTGTCTGAATTCCTTTGTAAACCGCCACGCTTGCTTCGAATCCTTCTTCTTTTTCTTCTTATTTTTTTTTATTGAAAAACAGTTCGTGCCCATCGAGCTTCACTCACTGCTGTTTCATCATAATGGCACAGAGCCTGAAGCTGCTCAAGATTTGACGAATTTAGGAAGCGGCTCTGAGACAGCCAATGTGTAACAGATTTCTCTTTCCTGCTCGATTACATATTCATGAATAATAATCGCCTGGTTAGTCATGGTCTAGTATGGGATGAAACATTTTTGTGCACCACAAACATATGAGCTGTTTACATATTTTAACTGTTTGATTTTTTATGATTTTTCCATCATAAAGGTGATTTTTGTCTCTGCAGATAACTCTTATAATCTGTGATCATGTTTTGCAGTGCGTCCCCAGATAGTGCCCTGGATGAATTTTATCAAGTATCTCAGCATTTTCTACGGAATGTGAGTTTTGCAATGCAATGAAATATTACAAAAATAAATTTCTTACCGTTTCTTTGCAGCTATGAGTTATATTTTTGTAAACAACATAGTGCGATGTGGAATCGTATTATTCATAGTTATTTTCCTTTTTCGGTTCAATTTTAGTCACCAGATGAATCAGCTGTACGAAACAGCTGTATGTTTATTAATAAAATGCATTTCTAGACATCAAAAATGAGATCATAACTGAAAAGTTTAGAGATACCAAGAAATCTGAAGGTGTGATGGAGAAAACGATATTTGAAGACTGACTTAATTTCTATAAAAGTGATTTTATCATGAATATCGCTGTCGCATTCGAAATTAGAATAAAATAATAGTGATGCTAAGAAAAGAATCGGACTAGCATAAAGAGAAAGGTGTATTGACAAAGTTTGGCAGTACTTACCTTTTAAAAAGATGCGTGCACTTTGTTTTAGAAACAAATGAAATAAGGAGGAGCTAGTTTGTTTTCCCTTTCTCAAATGTCTTATACCGTTTTAAAATGTTAAAGCCAATACCGGGGAAAGTATTAATATTATTTTGGTACATAGACTGAGTGTTTAATTTCTGGCATTTGCTCTTCGTTTATTAAGAGGCAAAACGAATTTTGGCACAAAAATTCCTACCTGAAATTTCCAAATATTTTTTTTTTTTTTTTTTTCAATATTCGCTTTTATGAAACATTTCCTTGATCTGACATTATGCGCACCTAAGTCGAAATGAATCAATCATGATGAACGGAACTACTCATCTTTCTTTGTTTCATATTCTAGCTAACATTTTAGCTAACATCTTAAGTTTATTATAAATTACAGATTTGTAACAGATTGATTTTCTCTTCATGCAAGAATGTTCATAAAATTGAACCGGATTGAGAAAATGAGCTTTTTTGCTTTTTTTCGTTTGACGTGAATCAGTACTTGTGTTTACTTCATGGGAACTATTCAAACCTGTAGTTGCTACTGTCCACTAGCTAACCTGTGAAGATTTTTACCATTCAAAGTTCAGACAGATTGTTATCATGCAAAGAAATTAAGAATGGAAACTATTGGCATTAAATTCAGATGCTGCCAGTTCTGAACTCAAACGTTTTAGCAAACAGGCAAAATACACTGCCTGACAGAAAATGCCACACCACGAAGACGTGAACGCAGCGCCATGCAAATTGCAAGGTGGGTACACACGTACAAGTTATGCAAATTATTGCATTTGCAGGCCAATCGCACGAACGGCGCGCGGGATATAAATGGGCAACCAGCCCGTGCTGCCATCTCATACATTATCATACATACCAGTTGCCCTTTGGATTCCGTGCAGGAAGGTCGCACATCGTGTGAGCTCCTGCGAGTGAACTTCAGTGCAAGCTTTTCGTCGTCGTCGGCCGTTCGTCTTGTTCTGCGATTAGATAGTTTCTGGGTTACCAGTCTATCCGAATCAGTCCGGTTAGGGGATCTTTTAGTTGTTAAGCTTTTTTCAAAGCTCAATTAAAATTTTCTCGAATCCACTTCTCTTCGTTTCAGCTTCAAGCCCATCCAAAAAAATTAAGAGAATTTCAAGTTCTGATGTTGTAGAGCAAAAGCCTGACGCCAAGAAAAGCGATGCCGTTTCCCGTTCCACATCTACTTTCACGGGAAATCCTGAGTCAACTGAAAAGCCAGATCCAAGAAGATCTAGAAGAATTAAGAACCTTCCGCCGGAACTTTGTAATAGTATCCAAAAAAGAACAAGAAGAAGATTGGTAGGTAAAAAACTTTCTTATTCTGTGCCTCAGAAAATTCTAGGCACGTCATCTGACAAAAAAGTTGTCGATGACTCTTGTATGTCTGTGCCAATTCCAGACATAATATCTGAGAAAATATCAGATATGAAAAAAACACCGGTGAGATGCCCGGGCGATGGGATTTCTGAAAAAATTACAAATATCATTAAAACACCGAAGAGATGCTCGGGCGATGGGATATCTGATAAAATCTCAGATATCATTAAAACACCGGAGAGATGCCCGGGCGATGGGATATTTGTAAAATTTTCAGTTATCAATAAAACACCGGTGGGATGCCCGGGCGATGGAATATCTGAGAAAATACCAGATATGATTTATGAAAAGTCCGAGAAAATTCCGGACAACCTTACCCAAGAGGAAGGTTTTATAGAAAACAGACCTGAGACGGCTTCGGCGTCAGGCTTTTGCAATGAAAAAAAAAAAAAAAAAAGGCCCTTTTTGGGGCCGAGTACTTTTTTCAAAAAAATAACTGTGCAAATACAAAACACAAAAAGTGTTGAAAAAAAGGAACAACCTCAGTCATCTTATGAGCATAAGTTAAGCTCAAAAATAAAGAATGCTGTAAATGACACAGAATTAATGAAAAATGACACAAATAAATACCTGCGTAATATTAATTTATTACACAGAGAAAAAAAAAGAGTTGTCCCTAAAAGCAATGTACAGAACTCTGTGCTAAAAGAAAGGATTGAAAAACATCGCAAAAATTTCCAAAACACAAATGTGACAGAGAAATTGATTGCCGATGTTGACAAATATCTAGGCGAGAAAAAAAAAAGGCCCTTTTAAGAGCCTGATACAGAATTCTGTGCCCCAAGAAAAAATAAAAAAATATCGCCAAAAAAAGTTCCAAAACACAAAAGTGATAGAGAAATTAATTGTTGATGTTGATAAAAATATAGATGAAAATGCTACGCATAAGCAAAAAAAACTGGTTACTCCAACCGTGGAAAAACCAAAATATTTCGCTGGCAGGCTTAGCAAAGAAATTAAAGAGGCAGAAAAAAATAACTGTAATGAAGAGGCTCAATTGCAGTATGCTAATAACAACGATGAAGAAAAAAACAACGACATATTTAAGGGCCGTTCTTTTTCCTCTTTCTCTGAGGAAGGGGGAAAAAAACAACGGCATATTTAAGGGCCGTTCATTTTCCTCCTTCTCTGAGGAAGGGGGGAAAAAAACAACGGCATTTTTAGGGGCCGTTCATTTTCATTTTCCTCCCTCTCTGAAGAAGAAAAACGCCCTCTTAGTGAAACCTTTCCCTCATTCTCTGAGGAAGAAAGCAAATTTGACCTATTAATTAAAAAAGTTAAAGGAATGTCCACGAGTGAGAAACTTACGGAAAAAAAAATAAATGGAGAAACCGATAAAAAACAAAAAAATGGTGAATGGACCATCAATCAAATAGCAGAATTAGCTGCCAAACTGGTCAAAAGCAAGGAAGCAATCAATTGTAATACTGACCAAGTTATCGAAATTAACAGCAATATAAATAAAATTGAAACAGTAAAAAATGATGAAAAAAAAAACGAGGATGAATTTTTTTCCTCTGAAACAAATGGACTTAACATATTAATTTGGAATGCGCAAGGCATCAAAAGGCAGCATAGAGAATTCTTAGCCTACCTAAAATACAAAAAAATTGATATTGCGCTAATTAATGAATCCTGGCTAATGGACAGAATTAAATTCAAAATCCCCAACTACAAGGTTTACAGAAAAGACAAAACCTCCCAAAGTGGGGGAATTTTGATTGCAGTGAAAGATAAACTAGAGCAAAGTGAAGCGATATGCAACACAGAGGATGGCATGGAAGCGCACTCGGTTATAATTCAAACAAAAAATAACCCGATTAAATTTACGGCACTATACAATCATCCCAAACACACTATTACCAGGGAAGCTCTAGATAAGCTTTTCGAGGAAAATATTCCTACGGTCATTGCGGGAGATTTTAATAGTAAACACCGCTATTGGCACTGCCCAAGAGCTAATAAAAGTGGGAACAATATTTTCAGATATCTTTTAAACCAAAACATTGACTTGGGGGCGTTTTCTGAACCCACACGAACGGCGCTCAGAGGAACTAGCAATATACTAGATTTTGCACTCCTGAAGAATAATAAATATTACTTTGAAATTTATACTGAGGCGGCACTCTCCTCTGACCACAATCCAGTTCACCTCCAGCTTTATACTGACAAAACTGTGAAGGTAGCACCCAAAATGGTCACTAACTTCAAGCAATTTGAAGGGAAAATTAAACTAGTGCCACCCCCAGTAATTGGAGACTGTAATAGCAAAGAAGAAACTGACACAGCTATTAAACTCTTTAACCTCGCCATTAAAAAAATTATGGAAGAATGTCAAACTCCTGCTAAAGAGAAAAAAAATCCGTACTATTTACCCAAAGAAATTTTGGAACTTATAAAAGAAAAAAATAGGTACCGAAGCAAGTGGCAAAGAACAAGAAATAAAACGTTCTATGACCTTTATTGCTGCATAAATAGACAAATTAAAAGAGAAATCAGAAAATTCGAGAATGGGTCATGGGGTCAAGTATTAGAGGAGGCTCATATTGACTACTCTGAAAATTCGGATAAAAAAAACAAAATGACTCTATGGAATCTTACGTCGAGCTTGCAAAATAAAAATGTCAAATTACTCCCACCCCTTCAAAAAAGAAGATGGGACGGTAGTTAGAACTGACGAAGAAAAAGCAGAAATTTTTGCAAACTCACTAGAAAAACAGTTTAAAATAAATGACATCCCTGACACTGATGTAGCCATTAAAATGAAAAAGGCCCTGAATACTTATTTTAGACACGCGGAGGATGTAGAAAATTCTAGAGTCATCGCCCAAAGTGCACAACTCTATGAAGAATTTACTAGTAAAAAAAAACCTGTATTAACATCCCCAATTAAAAGCAAAGAGAAAATCTCTTTTAAAAAAATAGAAGCACAAGGCATAGAAAACAGCAGCCAAAAGTATAAAATGCTACGGTCTCCTTTACGTCCGATAGACAAGGTAAAGGTGCTACGACCGCTCGCGGGTCCGGAACGCCAGAAACTGAAAAGATCAGAAACAAAAAAAGGCCTTTTAAGGGCCAAAAAAATTTTTGTTCCTCCTGACTTTGAAAAACCACTACCCATCAGTGAAAGGGAAGTTAGGTTTCATATTAACAATCTTAAAAATAAAAAGGCACCAGGCAATATTGGCATAAATAATAAAATTATGAAAACATTACCGGAAGAGTATGTGCAAACCTTTACTAAAATATACAATTGTGCCATTAAATTAAATTATTTCCCCGATATTTGGAAGACAGCAGAGGTAATACTATTACCCAAGCCAGGCAAAAACCCGGCAATTCCTGAAAATCACAGACCGATTTCGTTGCTCCCAACCATGGGAAAAATCTTTGAAAAAATAATTCTTATTAGAATGCAACAATTCTGTGAGGAATTCCCAGTAATTCCATTTACTCAAGGAGGTTTTAGAGATAAACACTCCACGGTGCACCAACTCTCTAGAATAACTGAAAAATGTGCTGAAGGAATTATAAAAAAAGAACACACAGCAGCCATATTTCTGGATGTGGCAAAAGCATTCGATAAATGCCCACATGAGGCAATTATCTACAAGCTAATAGCACATGATTTCCCACCCTGGATTATACATATAATCAAATCATACCTCACTAACAGAACATTCTGTGTAAAAATCAATGGGAAAAAATCGTTAAAAAAAAAATCGAAGCTGGTGTACCTCAAGGCAGTGTACTCGCACCAACGCTGTATTCTATCTTTACGTCAGACTTTCCCAACTATAATAACAGGAATCTGACTACAGCTCTCTATGCTGATGACACTGCACTCGCTTATACTTCCAAAAATAAAAATCAAGCAACTTTCATGTTGCAACATTATGTTGAAAAACTTGAGAAATATTTCTTAGATTGGAAAATTAAAATCAATACCGAAAAACCCAAGCAATTCTATTTTCTAGGATTAAATGCAATCACAATCCAGACTTTGAAATAGAAATGTATAAAAAAAAATACCTTGGGTAAATGATGTTAAATACTTAGGACTTTTTATGGACCACAACCTAAACTGGAACAAGCATATTAAAGAAACTGTGTCCAAATCTCTTAAGATCAGAGGAAGTCTCCAGCCAATAATAAAAAATAAAAGGCTTAGCAGGAAAAACAAAACTTTGATATGGAAAGCCTGTATCAGCCCTGTTATTACTTATGCCTGTCCTATCTGGGGTAACTGCAACAAACAGCAGAAAAATAAGATTACCTCATTTCAAAATAAAACCCTACGATATATGGTTGGACTTGATGGAAGAACTTCAAACCATGCTATCCGAAGCATGCTAAATATTAACTCCATCCATTACACGATGTATGACTTAGCTTATAGATACTATGAAAAAGCTAAGATTCATCCTAATCCTCTAGTCAGAGCGGCCATTAACTATACTGTCAATGAAACTGACAGTTATAAAAGGCCAAAAACTATCTTGAATAAAGTTCCAGAAATGAACCCAATTCACAGCTACCCTAGCAAAAAAAATAACAATAATTGGGACTAGAGTTTAGAGGGTGAAGAAACCTTGTTAAATAAAAAATGTGAAAAAAAAAAAAAGGCTCTTTTAAGGGCCTTACTCTGATTGCAAATTTACTTCACACATGTGAATTAATCTCGTTAAATAAAAAAAAAAAAAGGGGGTGGGATCCTCTAAGAGCCGTACTCTGTTTTGAAAACATACTTCACCCATGTGAAGAAACCTAGTTAAATTAAAAATGAGAAAAAAAAAAAAAAAAAAAAAAGGCTTTTTTAAGGGCCGAGCAAAATGTTGCATAAAAGATTTATCTTTTTTGTACTAAATATCTCTGCCCTTAAAAAAAACAAAAAAACAAGGTATTGTTGGTCTTGCCTTTTATGTTAAAATTTGTTGTTGTTTTTCATTGATTAAAAAAACAAAACAAAACAAAAAAAAAAAAAGGCCCTTTTAAGAGCCGAGCAAAATGTTGCATCTGAAACCTCGATCGGTGTAACTTTGTGATCACACCACCTCAGCTATGGTTAATCTGACATGCCTGTCAAGAATCAACAAAAGTAAACCAGTGAAAAAATTCTGTAAACCAATGGGGAAAAATCTTTTCTCTCATTGGCTGGCGAGCAACACTGAGCAAATAGCCAGTTTTGTCTTACCCGGAGTTCAAAGACAATTATTCTCTGGGAAAGATGTTCTGTGTGTGATGATTTTTTTTCCAGGTTCCCCTCTCCCGTGTCCTTTCCTTCCTTTCCCCCTGTGCTCTTCTGTGGCACAGATGTACCGGGCATTTTTCTGCGGAGAGCAATATCACTTGAAATAGCTTGTTGTTACAGGTAAGTATGTAGGGCAGCTTACAACTTCACTTCTTAACGGGTAACCGTCTACTCCCTCTCCTCTAATATTTCCATACTTTTCTTTCGTACTATTCTATCAGGGAAATCTGTTCCCAATCATCTAATATTTCTCTTTTTCACCTGACAAAAGGCGCAGAGCGCTGAGGGTTCGGGTCTCTCAACCTCAGATAGGAAATATCTCTCTCTCGTGCTGCCATCAGTCAAGATGTCGTCACGGCCGCGAGAAGTGAGTGGCTCTGCTGTAACCGTGTCTGGAGAACGAACAAGGGGTTCCAATGCCGTTAAGATGCCGTCGTATGCGATTTCGTCAAACGGATGAGTTCGTGAGAGGTGTCATTGTAGGCCTTCGTACCAATGGTCCTTGCGTCGTATTGAGATAGAAACGCAACGTGATGCCACAACCGTCAGTAGCATTTGGAAACAGTGGTCCCGGAAAGGATCTTCACAACGTCGTAGGTTGACCGGAGCACGGAGACGGACGTCCCAGGGCACTGATCGTCGCATCCGACGTCATGGCGTAGCGGACCCACAGGCCACAACGGGCGGCATTTTGTGGAGTGAATGTGTGCCTTGGATGCTCCGGTATCGACGCGGTGTCGCGCCGAATGGCTGCGTGTGGTTTGCTGTCCAGCCGACCGTTCCGAAGACTACCTTTCACAGCGAGCCAACGTCGTCACCGCTTGACGTGGCGTCGTTCCAGAGCTACGTGGGGTGCCGAGTGGAATATTGTGGTGTTCAGCGACAAATCGCGTTTCTGTCTCCCCACGGATGATCGCCGTGTGAGAGTCTGGAAGCGACGTAGCCAATGGGCGGATGTCTCAGCCATTGTGGAGCTCCACATAGCCCAGCAGTGGGGAGTCATGGTGTGGAATGCTATCAGCGACAACAGCCGCTCACAATTGGCACGTATTACGGACACATTGACGGCACGCTATTATGTTGACGAGGTGCTGCGGCCCGTGGCACTACCGTATCTGCTGGGCATCCCAAAACGACCTTTTAAAACAGGATAACGCACTACCGCAAACCGTTCAAATCAGTGCGAATGCTTTACACGGTGTGCGGATGATTCCGTGGCCATAACGATCCTCCGATCTCTCACCCATCGAGCATCTGTAGGATACGATTGGACGTCGTTTGAGTACCCTCCCACCCCAGCAAAATGAAGATGAACTATGGACTCAGATCAAAGCCACATGGTCCACGATACCCCAGGACTTTATACGGACGCACATTGCATCGATGTCACGTCGGATTCAACGCTGTATCTCCCAAAATGTGAGTCACACTCTTCATTGATCATCCTGTATATTCGGCCACTGGTCTGTATGTGACAAATCATTAGTTCAAGTCATACTTGGATATCTGTGTGTGCTGTTTTGTCTGTATTCGAGCACATCTTCATGGTGTGACATTTTCTCTGTCAGGCGTCAGGTAGTGTAGATTTTTGCGAGTGGCGAACGTATGCCGTCCTCCTACCTTTGATTAACCTGTGGTAAGAACAGTAATTAGAGGGTTATTTTCAAAATATTTCACAAGAACTGAAGACCTTTCGTTAGTTCTATCCCTGATATATATGCAATTGTCTTTCACCCATGAAAATATCGATCAAATTCAAGAAACACTGTCAGCATACGACAGAAGAGCATTAAAAGCTTATATACCAAATTGTCCAGAAATGTTTTACTCTGAGCTCAGAAAACAATTGATCAGAAACGCCTGCTTTTTTTTAAATGAATTTTTTTAAAGTCTGGTAAATTATTAAAAAGTAAAAACGATGGAAGATAATATATTTCTTCTTGCAAGAGAACAGCTTATGTCATGTTAAGCTTGAAATGGTACGCGGACTACATTTGGCTTAGAAGCCGCTTTCTGTACTTACAAATAGTATAAAAAGTTGTTTACGCAGATATAATTTAGTGACTAAATGAATACACCGGAAAGATTTTAAGCATCGTTTCAGAATATTATGCAATTCAATCTGGTGTTTATTTTCTTATTTTCGGCAGGTATCCAGTTGTTCTATATCAGTAGTCTAAGTCCTTTCCAACATGTGTTTTTAGGAAGAAATCGACTTGTTTATATTATCGCTATGTCCGTTCACCTATGGACACCATCCATGTCTCAGCACCTATTAATCCGATTTGAAAATTCGTTTTGCTTTGGGAAGTTTGAAATGTGAGTATAATGATTCGAATCATGCATTTTGTCTGTTTTGGTCTTAGGGGTGTAAATGGGGATACTATTTAATACAAATACATTTTATTCCCAATCAGAAATTCACAAAATCCGATTAAAGCTATTCTTTATTCCCTTGAATGCTATTTAAAACGAATACTATTTTGTGCTGAGATTTATTTTTTAAATAACATTCAATTTTCCTGTTAGAGGGCGTAAATGTACTTTGTATTTTTCCCGCTACATTTGCTTCTAGATTTCCGATTTCATAAATCATTTGCGCGTCGGATAGCTTTTGTGAAGAAGAATAATCTTTGTATAAATTTTAACTTCTCGAGACACACAATTTGGCCCCAAGGAGGCGGGAAGAGGGAGTACATACTTCAGTTTTAGCTACTTTCGCTCTATTACCTTAGTTTCTAAGAATTTAATTAATTTTTTCGCAGATACCATTCACAACGGAAAGCATGTCCACATTTTCTCTTCCAAATGATATACAGATTTTCCTATAGGGAGCACAAAATGCACATACCTTTTTTCTCGGTATTTCGGCTTCAACAAAACGTTAGAAAAATCCTTTCTGTGTCAAACAGCGTTTGCGATGAATAATGTTTTGCATATAGTTTCTAATTTTTTTTCAACACAGTCTTTTTCACTAAAAAGCAAATGTGGAAATTTCTGTTTACAACACATTTGTAGCCAACTTTAATCACTTTTTTGTTCAGATACGACCGATAATCAAAATATTTAATGTGTATTTCTTCCCTAAATGCACAATTTACATGATATAAATTCACAAACAAAATTTACACAAATGTACTCGATAAGGGGCGCAAAAGTACATTAAAAGTTTCTCAATGGGGGCTGGTTTGAAGCGAAGGACTGGACAAAAACTATTAACATCGTACGACTTTCACTTCTTTTTACATTCTGCGTATATTCTTGAATTCGCCATAACGAACAGTTCGACGATAGAGAACGTTGGTGTGCATTTCATTTGGCAACCGCATCTTTGCTTCTGAAAGTGCTATTGACAAAAATCTTTTTGAACTGCGTGTCATTCTATTTGGCAAAAATGAGATATATTATCCAGTTTAAATAAGGCAGAGTTTCCTGGAGAGGGGTCCATATTTATGAAACATTTTCTTGCTATATTGTTTCTAAAAGAGTAAAAGAATTGATTTTCCATTGTATATATTTCGTTGTAGATAACAGTTTGCTCGTAGTTTTCAATATTTCGTAATTCACAGAACTTCCCCCAAGAGGCGCAACAGTGTTCTTCTATTTGAAGAAGCTTTGACTTTCCTTTTTTTAACTAGCTATTCGAACATAAGAAAGAATTACTGAGGAATAATTCCTCGGAGAAACATTTATACTAACGTTGGCCACCAGCGTTAGTGAAGCTACGTAGTACCAATGACTGAAAGAAGATATACTCTGTATGATCAAACCTATTGAGACACCTCTTTTCATTAGTGGATTTGGCTATATACGTCCCAGACCTGGCCCATAAATGCATAAAAAGATGTACGTGGCCTGACAAACATCGTAGACAATGATTAAGGGCAGAATGGGACAAAAGGCCGAGCTAGGTGACTTCGAGCCTTGCACGACTAAACGATGCCATTTTAGCAAAAAGAAAGTTCAAGAAATTTCCGCGGTTCTGAAGTTTCCCCAAATCAAATGTGAGTGGTGTTATTGTGAAGCTGAAGAGCATAGGAGCAACAGCAGCACAGTCGCAACCGAATAGGCCACGAAAATTGGCAGAGAAAAACCGCAGAGTGCTGAAGCAGATGGTGAAAAAAATATGCCTGTTGTCGGTGGCAACATTCAGCACCAAGTTGCAAAATGCCTCTAAAAGCAAAGTCACAACCATAATGGTTCTCCAGGAGATGTAGGGAATGGATTTCTATGGCCGTGTAGCTGCACATAGACATGATGATAGCAAGATCGACGGCAAGCGTTGGTTGGAGTGGGGTAAAACTCGGCGCCAGTGGACACGCGTTCTCTGGAAGGGTGTAACGCTCGCCGCCACAAGCGTTCTCTGGAGTGGTGAATCTCGCTTCATCACCAGGGCTTGATTTAGGAAAAAATAAATGCGTAGCAACATTTGCTATACAAATTAAGTTTTGTGTAGCAATGAGAAACTTTTGATTATCACAAAGACATCACGTTATTGTAGCCGTCCACTACCTCCTCGAAAACAAACTACAAATAAATTTTAGATATATTATTTATTTATTACCTTTTCTAATGCTGTTCCTCTTCAACGTCACAAATTTTTCTTTTGCCATATGGTTGTGTGTTGGGTCTACGTAGTTTAGTAAAAACAAAATTTTATAGCCTCATCAGGTGAAAATTTGTCCGTAGATGGTCCTTCAACAGAAATGCGCATTAAAGTTGCCAACAAAGATTCACTAAGACTGCTGCAATAGTCACTCTTTATGCGTCTCATGTAGGGAAAAACCCTCACTACAATGTCATCAGACACTGGCAAAACTGGAAGTATTTCAAAAAGAGGATAAATATGGTAGTAGATATTTCTTTTGGATTTTAAAATAAAGAACCAGAAGTCTTCTTTTGATGAAGTTGCCATATTCTGGAGACAGAATTCCTTAAGCTTCCCACATTCTTGGCTTTCAGCAATAAGGCCAAATGTTGAATAATGTGCCTAATTTCATCATGCTTAAAATCTTTTAAGGGAATCCCGACCTTTTGGCCATAATGCCACATCTAAAACCTCCAGACATCTCACTGTATCGCTTGTCATTTCTGGAAATCTATGACTGACTCTCTCCTTCGTGTCTTTGAGGATCACTTATTACCAGCAATTAACCTTGAACAACTTCTGTTTGCCAAAACACTTTAAAAAGAAGAGGAAACCATCTTTGGTGGAAAAAAGTAATATTAGCATAAGGGCCACAGCAACTACCATAAAAGTTCGATAAGTTTATTGAAGGTCAGCGTAACGAGAGTTCAAATTGAAATGAATCGCAATGTATCCGAAACAAAGTCATATCTGAGGAGAAATTCAGGTCGATTTGATTCGCAGTTTACGACCCGATACCGCTTAAATCCAGCCCTGTTCATCACCTGGCAGTCAGACGGACGAGTCTGGGTGTTTAGGATGAAAGGTGAACGCTACTGCGCGACTGTATTGTGCTAACTATGAAGTACAGTGGAGAGTAAGCATCATGCCCTGGGGCTGTTTTTCATGAGTTGGCTGAGTTCCCTCTTACCAGTGCACGGAATTCTGAACGCTGCTACCTATAATGATATTCTCGAGAATTCTATGCTCCCATCATTATGAAAACAGTTTTGCGAAGGCCCTTTCTGTGCAGATAGGTCAACTTTCCCGTCCACAAAGCTAAGTCCTGCATGAATGGCTTGGTGAGATGGGGTGAAAGAACTTGACTGGACTGCGCAAATCCCCGATCTCTACCCGAAGGAACGTGTTTGAAATACACTGGAACACCGACTGCAAATCAAGTCGAACCGCCCGACAACGGTGACAAACCTGACTAATGCCCTTGTAGCACAATAGAAGGCAATTCTCGCAATCGTACCAAAACTCAGAGGGAAGCTTTCCGAGCAGGCTGTAATAACAAAAAAGAGAGGTCCAATGGAGTATTAATTCCTTTCCTATTACAGGGAGTTTGTAGATAGTCAAGTGTCCGGATACTTTTAATCAGGTAGTGTAACAATAAAACACGCATCCACACTGTGGAAGCCATAACAAGTATATCGGAGATTGAAAAAACATAAACAGAATATTATAAAAGAGAACATCACTGCAGTTATACGATGAGTAATAAGTTAAGTCAAAAGCTTCTCGGTCCCTATGTTTATATCAGTCACTCTCACTTGACTGACTGCTAATCATGGCCTGGAGAACAAACTAGTTTTAACGCGACGTTCAGAAAGAAAAACGTACAGAGAAGCAACCAAACACAACATAAGAAAAGTAAATGAAACCGAAAGTTAAAAGAGTCAGTATACGCCACAGAGTATACGCGCGTGAAAATACCTTTTTGGTACGGTATCCTCCAATACAGAGTATATTTTGCGTTTCAGTATAAAACAGTGTGCGCATTCAACGTTTTCAGTGATGCACAGTTGTTTCAGTACTAGGCATAAATGCATTCTATTTTTCGCTGAGATTTTCGTTTTGTTAAATATCTGCTTTGAAGAATTATTTCCAGGTCGGAAAAGATTTGAAGAATGTGTTAGTTTCGCCTTAGAATTCATTTTTCCTCTTTATCAAGTCTTTCAAAATAAATGCTTGCTTATGTTATCATAATGTCCATCCATGTGTCCAGTTTGCGAACACTTAATATCTGCATTTATTAGTCCGATATGAAAATTTCTCATTGCTTGGGGAAGGCTGAACTGTAAGATCGATATTCCTTGATCTTTGGTCCTTCGACGTTTCGCCACTGTAGGGCGTAAATGCAGATGGTATCGAATTGAAATATGTTTTATTTCCAAGATTGAGTAAAGAGGGTTTTTTTTCCTTCGAATTCTTTAAGCACGAAAATAATTTTCCCACGCTATTTTTACTTAAAATAATATAGTAAATTACTCCCAGCGCATGTTCGATGTCATTTAAAATAAGACTGCATAGATTTTCTCCTAGGGGGCGTAAAGGTGAATTATGCTTTTCACGATATCTCTGTTACTAAAAGGCCAATTTGGGAAATTCTTCCTGCATCGCATACAGCTCCTCATGGGAAATGTTTTACATATAATTTCTAAATTTTGGTAAAGAATGGTTCGGCCACCAGATGGCGTAAGTGCTTTTTCTGCTTCTTATGCATTTACAGCAGAATATGAGCCTCTGAAAACTCGATTGAAAAAATTCATTCGTGCACCGATACTAGTCACCTCGGAAAACCTTTTCAAAATGCTTTCTTCTCAAAATAATGCATAGCTTTTCCGCCAGGGGGCGTAGATGTATATTATGTTTTTGTATATATCTTTGCTTCTAAGGGTACGATTTGAAAAGTTGTTCCTGTGTTAGAGAGCATTTCTTCTGCAAGAAGATTATCATGTAGTTTGAAATTTTTCTTAACGCACAAGTGTGCCACTATAAAATTCGTGAGTTGACGTTTCCATTTTTAGCAATATCTGCCGAACTAAAAACCATTGAATTTTTTTTTCTGTCAGATAACTATAACTATGGCACTATTTTGTGCATGTTCTCTGTTTAAAATAATGCAGAGCTTCTACGCTACGGGGAGCCAGCGTTTAATCTGCTTTTCTCAATATTTCTGCTTCTAAATGTGCAACCTAAAAAATTATATCAGCACCGAATGCCATTTACCTTGTGGAACGCTTTAGCTTTGTACTTGAGAAATTTCATAATTCAGTGTGTAGTGTTTGCAGCCTGTATCTCCGTTTCTAAAAATCTTATTGATAAATTTCTTTTTTCCTGTATGTCTGTCACTAGAATGGAACATTATCATCTTTAAATAATGCACAGATGTTCCGATAGGGGGCGTAAAGGACAAAACTGTTTTCTCTCTATATGTGATTCCGGGAGACGTATTTGCAAAGCTTTTTTTCCTTAGCATAACGTTTTCCGTAAAGATTACATTTCACTTATTTTCAACTTTTCAATTGTGCTTTTCCATTATTTTACCGCTAGAAAGTGTACAGTTACATCATCTTTCCTTCTATATTTCTTCTTCTAACGTGTTCTATTTCAGGATCGTTTTGTTTCTGATGCATTCCTTTCGCTATGAACATGTTTTTGTGCGCCATTTGTTAATTTTCGTAACAAACTTTTTAGCCGCTGCTGGAAGTAAGTAGCTGCTTCTGTTTCTGGATGATTTGTCGATCGTAGAAATCCGGTTGCTGTTTTTTTCTAACCAGTTCCATTGACTTTGAATAATTTGATAAAACTTAGTCGCGTCGGAGCGGATTCAAAAGACGTGCTCAATACAACTGAAAATTCGGTCTCATCTTTCTTGTTTGAGATATCTTGGTTTTGTGAAATTTCAGTTCCGGAGATTATTTTAGCGACGGATACAGTTGAAGTTAGGAACATTCTATATATAATTTCAAATCTTTAGTGAAGAACAAATTTCCAACTGGTCCGCAGATTTCTACTTACATTTTTGCACTCGTAAAAGTACACTTTGTGGACAGAATCCGCATCTCACGTAAAATATTTTACTTGTATATCCTGCAAAAAATAAAACAAATTTTTTTCCGCTAGAAGGTCTAAGCCTTCTAGGAATTCCGCTATAAGGAATTCCGCTATAAACAGGCTCTTCATTTTTCTAGATATCTTTTTTTTCCAAAAGTAAGTTTTGAAAAATTATTTTTGCAGAATTTGACTTATTACATGGGTAATATTTATCATTACTTTTCGGATTTGTCATAATGTAAGATTCTAGAGCTAGATAGCGTAAGTTTTTCTTTTTGTTTGGAAGTATAACACTGCTTGTGTGTGTGCCATTCGCTATGGTAAGGATTACGAACTTGTTCCACCTCAAACAATGCAAAGTTTTCCCATTAACGCGATGCATATACGTAATACATATTTTTATACGCTTTCTCTACTTCTAGATGTCGCATTTGAAAAAAATCTTCTTTCTTCATGTAGCTCCAGCTATGAGGAATCGTTTTTGTGCGCGCCAACATTTCCGTAAGAAAGGAATGCATCTGCGGCTAGGGGGCGTCAATAGGTAATTGCGTTAGTATTTCCGATTCTGAACATACTATAAAAATCCTTTCCATGGGCTACCCTTTACTAAGAAGATAATTTTGCGTTCTTTTCTTCCTGCTGTAGCTCACGGTTTTCTAGGAGGAGCGAAGTTTTATTATGCCGACCCGGTGGCGCAATGGTCTAAGCCATGGCTTCTGGTCATTCGTCCGAGAGGGGTCCTGGTTCGAATCCCGGTAAGGCATTGATGTTGTGTTTGTTTTACGGCGCTGGCTCACAGGGCTCTCTCCCCTCCATGGAACCAGTCGCCCTAAATTAGGGACGGGCAACTGCTTATAGCCCACTGATTTGCTCACGGTAGCCGTTAAACTCTAATAAAGAAAAAAAAAGTTACATTACGTTTTCCTCAATATCTCCATTCTTCGTTGCTTGACTTATATAATTTCTTTTGTTTCGGATATCTTCCGATATGTACAAGATTCTTTGTATAGAATGTAGTTTTTCGGAACGTAATTTTGAGCCACAAGTCAGATCCGGTTTAAAACGAATTTGAATAGGAGATTTAGCCTATAGCATCATGCATGACCAAATGATCATGGATTAAGAAGTAGGCTAAACCATGAGAACACCGTATTGCAATTTCTACACTGTCTATTGTTACTCGCATGTCAGCTAGAATCATCTGCTCCATCTATCTCGCAGTTACTTCTGTCGCAATCTCAACAGGACGACGAGGTCAGTCTTCATAAGCAAAACATTTCCATACGCGACAAACATTTTAAACATTTCTTTACGTTACAAACATTTCTCACCGTACACTGGAACCATTTCCATATGAATGTTCTTTGCCGGAAATCGTCCTTTTTCCTAAAGAAAATACACAACAGCACGCTGCTCTACGGTCATACCATCCTCGAGCATTGTCGTTATTTGCAATCTGAGCTAGGGATGCACATGCGCTACTTGGCGTCTGCTACGTTGAACTACAAATAAGCTGAATTGTGTTGCCACCTAATGACACCTTTAGAAACAAAGAACTACGGTTATCAGATACATCATAACAGTTTGTGACTTATTTACTGATTTGCCTTCGTAACCAGCTGGTTCTATTTTCTAAGAGGAACAGTGCGGCACTGTGTGAAATAATGCGCAGTTGTGTTCTTTAGGCGGCGGATAAACACGTATAACGTAAATGGCTTTTCGTACTGCTACGTTATTTTAAAGAAATCACCGTACGATGAAATAGTTCCTAAATTAAACCTTAACGGCCAGGCAAAACATTTAAAAACAGAAGTCAAACTTACGGAAATGATGCTTTATTTCTCCAGCACAGATATAGTATTTCAAATAACAAATCGGTATCAACACTCCACATTAAACGCTCCACACACCACATTCTACACAGCACGCTCTACAACGCTCCACATTAATCGATCTCCGCAAGCAGCTGTTTTATCGTAGTTTATATCTCTGGTTATTATCTAATAACAGGCATACGTCACCTTCATTCTACCTCAATTATGTTGCCAACAGTATTCGTTTGAGAGAAAAGATATCACGTTAAGTGTGAAGTATTACTGAGAACAAACTCAAGATTTACATAGGAAAAGAAACTAAAAAGGGAAGTTAATTTAGAATATACGTCACACACGGCTTTTCTAAAATCCACAAAATCTTTTCTGTATACTATAAATTGTTAAGAAGAAGTGCTCATAATAGCCGATAATTCCATGTCACCTTGTAACAGTTTCATTTCTAGAGATAATGTGCAACCGAAAAAGAATATATGAAAACAGTGAGGGCACGAAGAAATCTTCCCATTGTCACTCTGTTCAGCCCTTAGACTACACTGAAAGGACAAATTATTACGTACAGTAGCGAACAAAAGTATTTGGCGAAACACTTTTTCGATCATAATATTTTTTTCTGCTGAACCAAATCGGGTCATTTTGGGATATGATATGTGTTATTCAGTTGTAAACATAACTCCTATGTAGATGGATCGGAAACCTTAACACAGATCAGGTACCGACCTTAATCGCAAAGATCATACAAATTAACCAACAAAGTAGGTGTGCATCACATTCATTTAATACAACGATAACAGGAAACAAGTACGAGGAAACGACAAAACAATAACTAATACTTAGTGGGATAACCACGAGACTTAATAAAAGCTGCACAACGGGCAGGCATCGAGTCCACTAGCTTCTCGACGGTGACCTGTGGAATTCGCGCCCATTCTGCAGACAGCTGGTAGAACTTCTGGGCCCTATTTTGGCAGGTTTTCTTCACACATCGTCTCTCTAGCTCCTCCCACATGTGATCGATGGGGTTGAGGTCTAGAGATTGGCTTGGCTGGTCTAGAAGTGTGACCTGTTGCTTCTGGAAGGCTGACTTCGCTACTCTGTAGATGTGCTTCGGGTCGTTGTCTTGCTGCATGATCCATCCGGGGGGAATGCTCTGGTTTGCCTATGGAAAGACATCGTTGATGAGCATGTTCGTGTAGATCTGGCCGGTCATTATTCCGTCAATCTTGATGATGGGGCCCATTCCATTGCGAGAGAAGGCGCCGTAAACCATGAGCGATCCTCCTCCGTGCTTGACAGTCGGCTGAATGAACTGGGGGTTGAATCTCTGGCCACACGGACGTCGTACGTATCGGATGCCATCACTTCCGAACAAGTTGAACTTGATCTCGTCGGTGAAAAGCACCTTACTCTAGTCCGCCAGAATCCAGTGTCGATGACGGCACGCGAATGCGACTCTGGCTCGTCGATTCTTGACTCCGATGAGTGGTTTCTTTGCGGGGCGTCTTACATTCAATCCACCAGCAATGAGACGACGGGAGATGGTCATTCGGCTGACCTTCAGGTCGTCTGTGTCGCGGAATTCGGTGGCGATATCCACAGCAGTCAAGGTGGGATTAGCACGAGATCGACGGAGGATGCGTCTATCCTGACGCAACGTAGTGTAACGAGGCCTAACACATCGCGGACTGTTCTCGACGGTCCCAATCTTCTTATAACGTTGCAGGATAGCTAAAATGCACTAGTGTCGGATCTTCAGGGCCCTCGCAATGTCGGTGACGCGCTTTCCTTATTCCATCATGTTTACGGCCACCTGGCGAGCTCCAACAGAGATCTCCGCCTTTTTATTCATTTCTAAAAACCTAAGTGTGACTTATTATCACACTACACATCACAAAACAAACACAAATCACACGAAAAACATTAATACCGGCAGCAAACAAATGGGTGATAATTGGCGACTCTTGAATATGGTCCATTTTGAACGACAAATTATCTCTGAGCGAAATACAAACTACGCGGCATTGTAACCCTCGAATCAACCCATATCATATCCCAAAATGACCAGATTTGGTCCAGCAGAAAAAAAAATTATGGTCGAAAAATGGTTTCGCCAAATGTGTACACCCCAGTGAAAATACGCAAAGCAGCATGATAGCAACAAATCGCGGTGTGCAGGAAAACCGGTTGAGGCTATAAAAAGGATGGGTCGGTACGCACAGGAATATATTCTGTCAAGTGCCAGGATGGGTCGAAGACGAGACTTTAGTGACTTTGACCGAGTCATGGGAGCCAGGAAGGCCAGATATTCGATCAGCGCAACGGCGAAACTATTAGGAATTCCGCTATAAACCATAGCAAGTGTATACCACGAGAACGTTAAATCCACAAAACCGGTAATAGGCAGATGAAATGTGGCCGTAAAAGTGCATTGGATGATCCGCGGCGCCGACGATTGGCCCGCATCGTACATACGAATTGGAAGGCTTGTTTGCAGCAAATCACGTTACAATTTAACAAAGGAGTATCCACAAGCCTATGCATAAAGACAATCCGTCGACACAAGACACAACTAGGCTGTGGCAGTCAACTACCGCATCGTGTCCCGATGTTAACGGCACAGCATCGCATAATTCGGCTGGAGCTTGCGAAGCCCAATTGAAACTGGAGCAAGGATGATTGGAAACGCGTCATATGGTCTGACGAATCCCGTTTCGCACTGTATCGCGCCGATGGCAGGCAGCATGTGTGGCATAAACTACACGAAGTTATGGTCTTCGCATGCCAAGTTGGGGTACTACAGGGCGGTGGAGGCCATGTAACAGTTTGGGCAGGTTTTTAGGTGGTCCGGCTTAGATCTCTTGGTACTTCTTGAGTCTTCCGTCACTGGTTCCAGCTATGTGCGCTCCTGACCGACCATCTCTACCCTTTTATTACATGCTTCTGTTCGAACAAAGTTCCGATCTTTCAACAGGATAACGCTCCACCCCATCGGTCCCGGCGAGCGACCGACTGGCTACAGGAGCATAACAGTGAGCTTACCACACTAGCACGGTCCCCTCGCTCACCGGACATCAACCCCACAGAGAATTTATGGGACATGGTGGAAGGAGCTGTTCGTGATCAAACATCGCGAACTATATCTCTGCCTGTTCTACGCCAAGCACTTTTAGATTGTTGGTCAGCGATACCTGAGTCTGAGTCTGTGTTTCGGAACACCTTTGTGGCCGTACAACGACGTTTGGATGCTGTCCTGCGTACAAAAGGTTCTGCCGCACGCTATTAGGTTTGTGTACGCAATGACTTGTCCTTTCAGTGTAAATGGGAAGAACTCAAATGTGAAAATTCCCCACTTGTACTCAGTCCCACATGCGTGGAAAGGTAAACAGGGACTTGAAGAAACGCCTATACTCGCTGCAGGTCAGAGCGTGTTAGCGAAAATAGGAATTAGTAAAGTCATGAGGGCTGTACGAACACTAGAGCTCAATGATTGTTCTGTGGTTTAATTTCCACCATCAGCAACTGTAAGGGCTGTAAACAGACGCCCGTGCCAAATGTTGGGCCAGTAATTTCAGGGAAGGGACAGAGCCAGTATCAAACAAACGCTCCTCCCCTGCACCATCGAGGACTCGAGCTCAAATCAGTATCGAACGAATGATTAGAAGTTAGCTCCTCAAACCTGGAGTAGCCCAATGAAAATGAGAGCTCTTTTTCTTTTGAGGGTACGGTCTCACATGTTGAGCAGAGAACAAATGAGAATGCTCCTTAGAGCTCGTGTTTTTAATGCATAAGATGAGGAGATTGGCATTGGGAATATATTCTTGTACCTTAATCACGTCTCAAGCAAAGTAACAGTGGGAATTTACCATATATCCCTCGGGACTGTTCCTGTTCATTTTCTTTTCCTTTTTTTTATATTCATTCAAACATTTGTTGAAAAGTAACTCAATTTTCTCTTTCGTTGTCCCACAGATTCTCGTCTCGGTTCAATATGTCCCAGTTCATTAGGCTTCTTTTATTCGCTGGTTTTCATTCTTGAATGAGGATAAATCTTCTCAATGATTCTCACACAACTTTTTTGTTCTCAGTTCACATGTTCTTTTGCATCGCTGAAAAGAAGCGGTACAACTTATAATATAAATTTCTTAAATTTAGTTATATTTACAGCATGATGCGTGAAACTTATGTAATTGAAATGATATTTTTTGAACGCCCAAATTTCCATTTGCACAACGATTGTTTAAAGTGCTTTGACGCAGATTACAATAAAATTAGAAAAACATTACATTTTACGCTTGTGAAAATGCAATTGGGAATTTCGTCAGAATTTGAAGAACCTACTTCTTTCTTTCCCATATATATATATTTTTTTGCCGCCCAGTTAAAATAAAAATCAAGTTTTCTCTAAAAGCGGAATTTAAAGTAAACACTCCAAAATACTATCTTAAAACGCATCATCTAATTTTACATGTTGATTAACTCATAACACTATTCTTCATCTTAAAAAAGCTAGTTAAGTGATCTTAAAATTGTGTTGGTATGTTTACCTTCTCCCTATTAGGAGGAATGTATCGAAATAATTTTGCCTCATAAAATATGCATTACAAAATAACGGGAAATTTTAAAACTTCTAATGAAAGCCGTTACTACCTGTACAGCTATACTTTAGCTAATTCCTGATGAAAATAACTGTCTTAGAAATGCATTTGCAGTTCGGCTTTGTTTAGAGAAATTATTGCTACCCTTTCGCACGCGCAGAGCGATCAATAATTAAAGTAAGATTTTGAAAGAATGTCAGTGTAGAATCGTGAGTTAATTATTGATCATCTTATATCTGTGTTGTCTATTGTAGAACGCGTACTTTTAAACCGGCGTTTAAGATTTCAACATAATGTATAACTTTCATATTAAAAATTTTCTGCTTATTGGGTTGGAAAAGATGTTCCGGATATGGCATGTATCATTTCCTTGGAAGTCATCGCTGGAGAGCGTAAATGCATGACAACGGTATCGCCGCTTACATTTCCCTCTCGACATGTTTTTACCGAGGTACACATTCTTCCTTTTACGATGTCAGAAAGAACATCCTGCTGCTAAATCGCTTTCTTTTCACTTAAAAGGATGATTATCAAGGCAGGATTTACAAAATTTCGGCTTTAAAATGAGGCGATAGCCTATAAGAATTCAAAACAGATGAATTCTCCTTTTGCATTTCCAGCCCTCAGCACCTAATGAGAATAGTGTGATGACAACATTGAAACCGCGCTTAAATTTTTTCTTCGAACTCGCGCAATAATCTGAGTCACGCATGCTATCATTAAAAATGTGAAAACTTTGCAAAACTTTGTTGCAAACCATTAGTTTGTCGGAAACATCACTTAAAGACATCATGAAGAGAAGACAGGACGCCGGAGAACTCCCCTGCGTCGTCACCCCATATCTCTGTCCTCCAGAAGCCCAAGAGGAAGAAAGACTTTTCCTGAGAGAAGTAACAAACATTTTATTGTCATGAGAATTCACGAACCAGTGCTTTATCTGCTCAGCTCAGAAGACAGCCCGAGATTCCCACTTTTTCTTTTCTGGCTATCGATCTCGCACAACTTCCAATGCGTTACTCTTGACATCACCAATTTCTTTTTTGTTTTTGCACATATTTCATGAAAAAAAAAAGGGGTGGAAATCTCTGGCGAGACTTAAATGCTATTTATGTAAGATAAAAGGAATAGTTTTGAATTCTCTGCAGCTAGGGGAGCAAAATTTATGCAGACAGCGCCGATCTGAAGCCAAAAAAATATATTACAGACATAATTAAAAAAATTAATTTTCATCTAAGTTTCTGAAAACTGTGCATATATCACTTGAATGGAATAAAATGATAGAATATCAGAAGTTATAATTTTTGTAGTTCGTAACACGAAATCATTTACCAAATCTCTCGTGTTTGTAATTTCCTCTATTTTGTAACGCATTCCAAAGGTAGCTTAAGATTGTGGTCCTTACGAATCCACAATACGGAGCTTAAGATCCCCAGATTTTATGTGATATCTACCGGAGTAGAATGACCAGTCATGTTTAAGGCATTTTCTGCCCTTTTCTGTTGCTTCGTTTCCGGTAACGAAGTGTCGCACATGCGGTGGCTTCGGTGTTCCCCGAAATTCAAGACGTAACATGCAATATAATCACACGCAGAGCAACGTGAATAATTGCGGAAAGATTCCTTCGTCATAGAAATTTCATAATTTTGTGTGAATCTCTTTTAAGCTTCAACTATTGTTTCATTAGAATGATATTCGTGAGTTTCCCGTGTAGTGCGAAGTATCAAAATTTGGATCCAATAAAAATCTGTGTTCTAAATTTCCTTTTTTATTTCAATGGCGATTTAAGACTGTCATCCCAAGAAACGGAGACACCGTTGCACAGAAAGAGCTGCTGCAGAATAATTGAGAAATGTGACTCAAAATAGAATAACTCTACTAAAAATACGAAACTTCTTGGCGTAGAGTACAAATAAAACTTTCCAAGCTTTCGCACATCAACCAAATGGCTTTCTCAAGGAAGGTAGACAGCTAACTGCAAACTGGATAATAGAACGTTTCAACACTTTGAACGCGGTGACTTGACGAGACAATAAATGAATAGGTGCAAACGTGATATTTCGAAGGAACGAGGTCACGTTAGTTGGGCACGCGGTACTAGGTTGAAAACTCAGCATTATTTGAAGAATTTGTTCCAAATACGTGGCAACTCCAGAGAGACGCTGTCATTGCAAGCCTCGCAGCTGGTCAAGATTTCCAAGGTTTCGCGAATGGCGGTAGATTTGGGTGCGGAGTATGAAGCTAATTTCTTTACATCACTCCATATAGGATCGGCGGATTTGAACTTGACTTCTCTTGATATGGCAGTAGTTATTTTTCCGTCTCTTGTATCCCTTTTATGTTCGCTGATTCTAATTCCAAACGAACGTTTGTTCATTCCGATGTGGTATCGCCTGGAGCCGTTCAGATATTTTAGTGGGAAAGCATAAACACCTGCCTCATTGAGAAGAGGGGGTGGTCAATATTTATCTTAAGCATCGTATATAAAGATGCCGGAGACCTTATGCCGACACCGAAGTTCATCCTCCTGAGCGCGTTTTTGAGTTTATAGGAAACATTTGGTATGTAGGGAATAGAGCCCAGGTAACGAAGTTGCGACACAGAAATATTATTGGGCGGCTAGTTCTGGCTTTCTCGATAAAGTTATGCATCTGGTTCGTAGTATATCCTGCCTCAGTGGCCAATTCGACGATGTTTCTCAGTTCGGTTTGCCAGGAACGGACATCGGATGAGACAGGGAAGGCTCTTCTAATTCGAGAACGAAATGAGGCAGTCTTGTAATCATCAGGGCAGAATGAGCTGCGGAGCATCAGGTTGGGAACGGAGGTGGGTTTATAGTAGACTTCCATAGGAAGGCGGTTGTCATGCGATTTGCTCACTGAGACGTCGAGATAAGGTAAAGTATCATTGTGTCAAAGCTCCATGGTAAAATTGATTGTAGGGTGTATATAATTTATTTTATCGGGTAAAAAAGGGAGAGTCTCCTTTCCGTGTGGCCATATGAAAAATACGTAGTCTGCATATCGTAGCCAGGTGGTAGTTCTTGGGGTGATATTGGTGAATACAGTATATGTTGCTCAATGGGGCGAAGTATTGCTTCCGCAAGGACGGCTGAAAGCGAAGATCCCATCGGAGCACCATTTACTTGTTTATAAATTTGCCCTCGGAAACTGAAGCAGCTGGAATGTGAGACCAAGTCCATTAATTTGAAGATGCTGAGGTAAGACTCCTGAGAATAAACCGATGAATTAGATATAGCCTCTTTCAATGTTCTGATGGCTTCCGGGACGGCGATCAATGGATAAAGAGAAACTACGTCGAAACTGCCGATGATGACTAGTTGTTGAACTGTGAGCTGCTTGATTTTGGTGATAAAATCTAGAGTGGAGGTTATTATAAAGTCGGACTCCGGTAGATGATTATTTAGGAATTTGGTTAACGCTTTCTCTAGGTGATACGTCAGTGTGGATCTTCTGGTCACGATCGGTCTCAATAGTATAGCCTGGCTTGTGGTGTTTAAGTGTGCCGAAGAGTTTTGGGATTTGAGGGCCAGGCGGTAATTTGGCGGATTTCTTGAGATCATCTGGAATATCTGTTGACCCTGCAGTTCTTTTTACCTGTGCAATCCAATACCACCCGTCTACGATATGCAGACGACGTATTTTCATATGGCCGCAAGGAAAAGAAACTCTCCCGTTTTTACTCGATTAGGTAAATACACTCTACGATCAATTTCACCATGGAGCTTGGGCACAATGTTGCATTACCTTATCTCGACGTCTCAGTGAGCAAATAATCGCATGACAACCGCCTTCCTACGGAAGTCTATTATAAACCCACCTCCGTCCCCAACTTGAGGCTCCGCAGTTCATTCTGCCCTGATGATTAAAAGACCGCCTTATTCAGTTCTTGAATTAGAAGAGCCTCCGCTGTCTTATCCGATGTCCGTTCTAGACAAGCCGAACTAAGAAACATTGTCGAATTGGCCACTGAGGCAGGATATACTTCGAACCAGATGTATAACTTTATCGAGAAAGTCAGGACCAGCCGTGCTAATAATATTTCTATGCCGAAACTTCTCTACCTGGGCTCTATTCCCTACATACCAAATGTTTCCAATGAACTCAAAAACGCGCTCAAGAGGATGAACTTTGCTGTCAGCATAAGGTCTCCGGCATCTTTATATACGATGGTTAAGAGAAATATTGACAAGCCCCTCTTCTAAATGAGGCAGGTGTTTATGCTATCCCACTAAAATATCCGGACGGCTCAAGGCGATAGTACATCGGAATGAGCAAACGTTCGTTTGGAATTAGAATCGGCGAACATAAAAGGGATACAAGAGACGGAAAAATAACTACTGCCCTATCAAGAGAAGTCAAGTTCAAGTCCGCTGATCCTACATGGAGTGATGTAAAGAAATTAGCTTCATATTCCGCACCCAAATCTACCGCCATTCACGAAACCTTGAAAATCTTTCCCAGCTGCCAGGCATGCAATAACAGTGTCTCTCTGGAGTTGCCACGTATTTGGAATCAGTTTTTCAAATAATGCTGAGTTTTCTACCATAGTAACGCGTGCCCAACCAACTTGACTTCCTTTCTTCAAAATATCACGTTTCCTCCTATTCATTTATTGTCTTGTCAAATCACCGCGTTCAGTGTTGAAACGTTCTATTATTCAGTTGCAGTTAGCTGTCTACCTTCGGTGAGAAAGCCATCTATCTGGTTGATGTGCGAAAGCTTGGAAAGTTTTATTTGTATTCTACGCCAAGAAGTTTCGGATTTTTAGTGTAGTTATCTGTTTTGAGTATAATTTGGTGTACAGTTCCTTCTTATTAAACTTGAAAAATGTGAATTCGACGAAGTTCTTCTCATGCTAAACGATCCAGAATGTCCTGTTAAACGAGTGATCACACGCACGTGCTGCTGGTGAGTCTCTAACCCAAGGCCAAACTCCTAAATGGTAAATCTATCCCTACGCCAAAAGAAGAATTCCGAAATCAGCTAAGAGCGATTTCATAGGGCCCCAGATGCTGATTGAAGTCGTCTTACCGAGAGTTACAGATCCAGTAAAGATATCTGCAAAAACAACGTCGTAGTGGTGCTTTTTCTGTTGCGATTCTGCTATGTAAGTGTGACTCCAACACCGCTGGTGGCTGAACTTTTAGATGTACTGGATTTTGGCCAGCTTGCGAGCTCCGGATAAGTCATGAGCGGTGTAAGCGCACCCATTCTCTCCACCAGCTCTCCGGCACCAATGCTCCCAAATTAAGTACGGGTGAAACCCTCAGAATTTTTGGAGTTACTTACGGTGGTCCTTAAACCCCAAAACATTACGAAAATAATAGTGTGAATCTAAGCTTTAATTATGCACATCTTTTAGTGATGTACATAAATCACTGTCGATGCCCTTTCGACCATTAAGATCTTTACGCTAATAAACAGAAATAAACCAAACCAAACCAAAACTGCATCATTTCAATCTATCTACCGAAAAATAAAAAATAACAAGTTATTAAAATCATACAATGCATTGACTATGATACACTTTCCAACATACCAGAAATTATTACTCAAGTTATGTGGATAATGGCTGTGGAATAAATATCGCTCCTGTGTCCTGACCTTTGACCCCATTCCGATGATATTCAACAGAACCAGTTTACTATACCTCCGGAACAGCATGATAAAGTTTTTTTGCAATAGAAGCATTTCAGGTAAGTTATGATGCGCAAGGGCAATGGAATAGATCAAACTCGTGTCCTGACTTTTGACCCCATTTTGCCCATTTTCAATAGGGTTCGTCCCCAGTGGCTCCCTACCACATACTAAAATTTCATCTAAATCGAACCATTTTACGCAAGTTATGACGCATAAGAGCAATGGAATATATCCCGCTCTTATGCCCTGCCTGACCTTTGACCCCATTTCGCCTATTTTCAATAGGGTTCGTGTCCAGGTGGTTCCCTACCACATAGTAAAATTTCATCGAAATCGAACCATATTTACGCATGTTATGACGCATAAAGGCAATGGAATGGATCCCGCTTTTATGTCCTGACCTTTGATCCCATTTCGCCCATTTTCAATAGGGTTAGTCCCCATGCGGTTCCTTACCACATACTAAAATTCTCTCGAAATAGAACCATTTTTACGCAAGTTATGACGCATAAGGGCAATGGAATAAATCCCGCTCTTATGCCCTGCCTCACCTGACCCCATTTCCAGTAGGGTACGTGCCCAGGTGGTTCCCTTCCACATAGTAAAATTTCATCGAAATCGAACCATTTTTACGCATGTTATGACGCATGAAGGCAATGGAATGGATCGAGCTCCTATGTCCTGACCTTTGACCCAATTTCACCCATTTTCAATAGGGATCGTCTCCAGGTAGTTCCTTACAACATACTACAATTTCATCGAACTCGAACAATTTTTACGCAAGTTATGACGCATAAGAGCAATGGAATGGATCCCGCTCCTATGTCCTGACCTTTGACCCTGCTTCGCCCATTTTCAATAGGGTTCGTCCCCAGGTGGTCCCCTACCACATGCTGAAATTTCGTCGAAATCGAACTATTTTCACGTGAGTTATCGTGCGGACGGACGGGCGGACAGACGGACGGACAAATTTGGAGCATATACGCTTCTTCAACCTACGGTTGGAAAGCGTAAAAAAGGATGAAACCAAACTTTCGGTTGTAATGAGCACGTCTTTTAAATCCGTTCTGACGCCAATTAAATTTATCAAAGCTATTCAAAGTCAATGGAACCGGCATTGAGAACAGTAGTATCTGACCGAAGAAAGGAGATTTTCAATCGGGTTTTTCATCCCGCAGATGCTGCTGTAAACGGAAAAGTAAACCTACGCCCTCTGGTGGCAGATTTGTGCGTTAAATGCTTTTTTATTATATGAGAATCATTTAGCAGCGGAAACGATCTCCAACAAAGAAGAAAGTTTTCAAATCGGACTCCTAGAAGCATAAATATCGACAAACATAAGATATGCCTCTACGTCACCTGGTGGAAAAACCATGCATTATTTTAGGAAGAAAGTATTCTCAAAAGGTTTTTCGATGCGAGAGGTATCGGTCCACGAAGGATTTTTTTAATCGAGTTTACATGAGCTCAGATTTTGGTCCAAAAACATTATTAACATAAATTAAAACTTACATCCCCTAGTAGCTAAACCATTCTATACCAAATAGTAGAAATTATATGCAAAACATTTCCCATTGGTAGCTGTATGCGATACAGGAACAATTTTTCAAATCGGAGTTTTAGCTGCAGAGATATCGGAGGAAACGCAATTTACACTATCGCCACTAGCGGACAGTTTATGAATTACTTGAAATTTTTGAAATTACGTGCAAAACATTTTACACTAGATACGCTATTCAACACTGAAAGACTTTTTCAAACGGGACTCTTAGAAGTTGGGATATTGACAAAAATAAGATACACATCTACGCCCCTGGCGGAGAAACCATGCATTATTTTAAGATGAAAACATTCCGAAAAATTTTATCGAAGTGAGTAGTATCGGTCCACGAACGAATGTTTTTCAGTTGAGATCTAGAAGCTTAGATTTTGCTGAAAATACGTCAGAAGGGGAAAAAGACTTCTCTGTTGGTAATACTTCTTTTTCACCAGAAGTTAGAAATTATATGCAAAAGATTTCCCATTCTCTCTGCTGAAAGAATGTTTCTCTCTGCTGAAGGATTTTTTCATATCGGAGTTTTAGGAGCAGAGATATTAAGGGAAACGCAATTTACTATTACGCCCCTAGCGGAAAATGTATACGTAACTTGAAAAGTGACTACATCTAAAAGAGTCTTCGACAGCAATGGAAATGAAAGGTAAAAAATAATTTTGAGAAAATATATGGAATAAAATGTATTTTGAATTCAATATCACTGCTAAACTCTCGAACAGTTGTTGCTGTCGTTTGAAATGCTCCCCAAGCTCGTGAAACGATGCTGTGAGAGATCCCGAACTCCTCGGCCACACTAGTCACACTTCGACCTTCTTCCAACTTTCCAATGACGCGACCTCGGGTAAAGTCATCCATATGTCGTCTACTGGATTTCCTGTTGGCAATATCACACGGTGGCAGCAACTTGACGTCGTTCAAACCGATGTACACCGTGCAAAAGCTTTCACCCAATTGCTGAGCACCAGATGAGATCATATGTAGAGTTTTTTAGGAAGGGAGTGTCTGATACCAGGTCTTAAACAACCCTTAGAAATAGTAAGCTAGGAGATTTGAACTAGAGTGCCCCATAGGAAAGTGACACGGAAACGAGGTAGAAAGAGGGAGGAAGACGCCCTTATTTATTACCGGGGGTCAGTACCCGGTGTCCGACTGCTTAACGTACCCATGCGACGCACGGCGGATATTTAGTGCTTCGTATCTGCCTGGGATCGAACCCGAGCTCTTCTCTGTGGCAGTCACGAACGTTAACCACTAGACCACCCGCGGCCCCGAATTGCTGAGCGTACACCGCTCGTGTGCTTTATACCCTTCCGACACCCCCTCCCCCTACGTCATGCTGCATATATGCGCATGCCCTACCGTAACGGACCCTAGTCTACCTCCTGAGTGGTCTTTCGGTGCGTTCTGCCAGCTCGTTCCGCTGTTATGTTATTTTCTCCTCTTCGTCCTTAATTTTTGCACACCACTGTAGTTGTAGGTGTCCACGGGCGGACGGGCGAACCGTTAATATAAGCACGCACGATCTTTTTTACAAAAGCGGTGCTAAAATGTGTTCTGCAAAGCATTTGAATGCTATTTTACTTTACAAATTACTTCAATTTTACAAAGTTTTCAAAAACATTTAAATCAGGTGTTTCTTAAAAAATTACGGAAGATTATTATGAAGTTCACTTCTTCCTAATAATTTGTAACTTTTAACAAAGGGCTGTCGGCTTTTAGCTTTGAAAGACACAACTCCAAATAAATTTCAAATGCATTCTCTCAATCAAATTCAAACGCATCCTCCCAAAATACTTTAAAGAAAAATTTTGCTACAAATTCCAGTACTGCACATACAAACTGGAGTGCGTATGAAAATACAATTTTGTAAACATATGGGAATGTTTTGATTCGGAAAAACATGTATTCGTCTGTGACTGAAGTTATCTCATGTTTAACGTAACGGTTTCGGTGGAATTCATTGATTAAATTTATTAGCAACTGGTAGTCACTTGGCGTCTTTTCTTGAGAGCGCCAGTGACTTTTTCATTTTAAAATTCGGTAGATAAAAATATCACTCGAATTCTTTTAAATCAGGCGTCTTCTGCTCTTATCTTTAAAAGGCAAAGTTATCTTGTTCAGCTATCAGTTTGTATTAAAACATAGTTGACAAAACCGGAATAAATTGGCAATAACATAACACTGATTTAAAGAAAAAAATATTCTAACATTCCAGTTTCCAAAACGTAGGGCAAATTTTTTCTTTTTTTAAAAAACTAATATTTTCTAGATATAATGTAAGTAATATTATGAGAACAAACTTATCGCGAAATTGACAAAAAAATCTATCGAAAGCAGGTAAAAAGGATTTTACATATTAAATTTGATATTATTTTTTCATGTTATTATGTAGTTTAATTTATTTCCTAGGAGACTAGCGGATAATTTTTTATTCGCACTGATTTTAAGGATTTAAAAAATTCTACTTTGATTTCCAGCTTGCCGTTTAAAAAAATTAAGGATATTTTTTTTAATCATAATTCTGCAATTTAAATTGATTTTGTTCATTCCATTTTGTTTTGACTAAACAGGTTAAATTCTTGCAGTCACATTGTCACTTTTTTTATTTTATCAACGACATATCGCAAACAAATTGCTTCTGGAGTTTTATCTTTCATCATTATTTATTTTCTGTTGTTCAGACAAATGTTTGATTTCATTTATTTCATATTTTAACAGCATGAAAGTGTTTTGCAACAGAAAATTGTTGAAGATATAATGCCACTATTTTCAGTTGTCTCTTGCTTTTTTTTCATGCTTTCCACACGTTTCGATAAATCAGTTTTTTTTTGTTTTCCAATAGTTGAAATAGGATATTAAAGTTATTCTTCTAGTAAGCAGATTTGGCTTTGTGATACTGTGCTTTTCAAACTCTGTTTTAATTGAATTCGGTGTTCGTGAAAGGATTTCATTTCTCTCCGTATCTAATGCTTGATAAGAAATATTTGTTGAATTTAAATATTTCATGGCAGTTGATATATTCCTTTTTTTACTTAGAAATATCGGAAATTCTATTGCATTGAATTCCACCTCGTTTTTGCAATCCAACGGAAGATTTGATACTTACAACATGTTTTCCATTCATGTAGCTAATTCTGCAAAACATTACTTTTATATGTGCTGTCTTTAGCATCGTAGGTAAACTCTTCGATGATGAACTGCATCAACCTGAAGCACGAAATAGGTAAAAATACTGAAAACGGACATTTGCAGATAAGTAAGATATGATAACAGTTATATAGCAAAACGAGAAATTTGTTACACATGCATATAAGCATATGATTTTAGTCAAATTCAGATTTCCTTTCGACTTTAGCAGCGACTCATCTTCGCGTGGAATCGTGAAAAGATTGAACGTACCATGAAACACGACGACGTTAGTTAGCTACTATTGGCCTGCTATCTGCACCACTTGTGAATAAGTCTGCAGCTGATGGAGTAATAAATACGATCTGTGTACGACAGATCTAGGTATCTGGAAAATCACAGAACAGTACCAATAAGTCGTAGACATTCCAAAATGGTGTTAACGCCATATGGCACGGTTTTATTCGAAAAAACCAGGATTTCTTACCCCTGCTGCTAAGGTAAGTTCCGCATGTTAGAGAATACCATAGATAGAAAACTATCAAAGTGTCTGAGATATATACTGTAGTAGCGGCGACAAGATATCGTAACTTATTCTCTCGACGAAGGTAGTCGTCTGCAGGACTATATGCGGAGATCCTCGTTGCACACACAAAAGGTAATATACTGGTAAAGAGAGCGCTACACCATTTCGCATCCCAATCACTTCGCGATTGGGATACCTGAAACCACTTTTGGTGACGCGTAATGATGAGTGGCTTATGTGATTCTTCGTGCTGTGGTGTTCTGGTGGGGCTTTGATGATGCTGGCTAGCGTAACCTTTGTTACGATGGACTGGCCTTTCATAAAAACTTTCCTTCCTCATGTAGACTTCCATACACATTTCTGGCAACCAGTTACTACGAAATCTAATAACCTCAAAGTGATTCCGGCTGACATGTTTACTGCACGATAACCGGACAACCACACCTTATGGCTTCCAACGATATGCAGTTCGTCGAATCTCTTAATCTGTACATACACCGAGTGGCCAAACTATTTTGACCACCCGGTTTGCACATTACTGGGTCACCCTTTGCCCTTAACATTGCTTAAATTCTTCTTGATATGGACTCTATTAAATGTCAGTAAGTGGCTTAGGGTATATTAACCCAAATGTGATGAATGCACCCTCAATCTCTTGAAGATTTGATGGAAGGGGATCCAGCTGTCTGATGCCTCTTTGCACTTCATCCCACAAATGCCCCATTAGATTCATTCCCGGTGATTGAAGAGGCCAATGTTGAAGGGAAAAGTCTCCGTCATGCTCCTCAAACCATTCGCGTACATTGTGAGCACTATGGCATGGAGAATTGTTCTGCTGGAAGTATCCATCTCCATTGGAATAAACCATCAAAATAACTGGGTGGACTTGGTCGACAAATATTTTTAAATACATTTGGGCGGTCAGACGTTGCTCCATAGTAATTAAAGGGCCTAAAGACTCCTACAAAAACATGCTCCAGACCATAACGTTGCCTCCGCTAGCTTGAAGAATAGTGATGAGCATGGTGGATCCATGCTTTCGTACTGCTGTCCCCGTGTCCACACCCTTCCATCTTCATGATGTAGTTGAAAACGTGATTCGTGGGACCTTATTACCCTTTTTCCACTCATGTGCTGTCTAATTCTTGTGCCCTTGAGCAAACTGGAGGCGTCTCTTCTCGTTCGCTGCAGATAGCAATAGCTTACCGACAAGCCGTCTACTTATGCAACACCTACGATGTAATGGGCGTCTAAATGTACGTTGAGAGGCCATCTGACTGCGTTCCTGATTCAGATTATCCGTAATCTGAAGAAGTGTTGCCCGTCTGTTGAATGTAACAAGTCTGACTACTCTCAGCTGAGCTCGAGTACCTAGTAGCCATTGACGACCGCATGCCTTGAGCTCAGACCCAGATTTTCGACTGGTGGTTCACTCTCTGTAAACTTTAGCAATTGCTGATCCGACCTATAGCATTTTAAAAGTGCAGTCGTTGTGCTAATGCTCGCACCGAGCATCCACAATCATTCCAGGTTCAAAGTCCGTCAGATCGCGTCGTTTACCCATTATTTCTTGCGCAATGCACTTCATTAATTTCTGCATGCTTTCAACGTTATCTTTTTTATACCGGCTCAGCCATCTTGCGCCAGCAGCATCTGCGGGATAGCTACTTTCCATAAAAATGGTCTGGTGGTCATAATAATTTGTATTTTGGCCACTCAGTCTATTGTTAACGTACACGCTGCGTTGACATTCCGTAAGTGAAGCAGCTCCACACCCTTCAGACTGTGAGTTTCCTCTGGCTTCTCATTTCTGCTGACCCTGTTAACCTCATTTGCCGGATAATGTAATCATTTACTTATACCGTTTCGATGATGTGACGTATTGATTGGTATAATATTAAAAATTCGACCATTTCTTTTGAGTTGTGTACTTTCATTGAGTAGATCTCAATCTTCCCTACACTTTGTAAGTAATTGCTGGGACACCACAGAGCGCCTAGGAATTTGACTTTCTATCAGTGCAATTTGCATCAGCTTTCTCGTTAACATTCATGCAGCGGCTTCCGTCCTCGTTGAAATCACGAAAGGCATAAACGGAGGATCCAGAACTTTTGAATCGAATTGTAGAATAACCAATACTCTTGAACTGATTGATATGAACTCAGTTTTTATTATTACTGCGGAAAAATGGTCATCAAAATAATACAAAAGTAGAATTGAAAATTTCATTTTTCAAAAAAAAAAAAAAAACAAGTACAAAAAAGAAAAAAAAAGAAAAGAAAAAAAGAAAAGAAAAAAAGAAAAGAAAAAAAAAAGATTGCATGTGTATCAGGGTAATCAAAATTTTCTTTTGTTTGCAAATGTGTATCCGAACAAAAGAAACGTGAAACCCGTTGTTTTAATTTTTCACTTGTATGCACAGTTTCATTTCACCGAACGTGACGCAAGTCAAAGAAAAGGTCACGTAATTTATTATGAAAGCAAAGAATTCAAACATTTTATTTTTACAGTAGGTAATTGGTGTGATAGTGAAAAGTCTGTAGAATAGTGTGGTAGTGTAATTTTTTGTTTCATGAGTTGTAAACTGTGGAAGAGGGTGGAGTTTGTGGTAGAGCGCTGAAGAGAAATGCTTTGTCTCCAACCTTAGGCTGTATGTGTGTATCTAAGTTGTCCGAGAGTCGAGAGCTTACGCTGATATTTGGGAACGTGAGGCAAACGTTAAGTAATGCATTAAATCACAACAAATGTCTTAATAGTCTGGTGCCTGTTAGAGATTTAATTTTCTATAATGTGCACTCAATAACGCTTTGCGCATTGATCTCAAATGACGACTAACGAAAGAACCAGAGTTTTACAATTCGCTAAACGGAAGAATGAACAGAGAGAGACAGAGTACTTACTGCAATTCATTAGGTATCCAAAATTTAGTTTTACATAAATTAGACTCAGAACATCCTTATTGTTCACAGGTGACTTCAGGTTGATTTAATACACACATAAATTGATATTGGTTTTTACATACAATAAGACAAGCACACACACCTCCATTTTTAATCGTTTCGTTGCTGACGAGGGAGGAAGGAACAACTGCAGTTTTACTTCGCCTGTAGGAGTGAGCGAGATTGTTTCTCCCATTGCGGTTGCAATATCTATTGCAACCTCTAGAATTGCTAACAGACAGATCTTGGTTATTCTTCTAACAAACTCCCACTTGTCTGGAACAGTTCTGACCTACGACACCTAGGAACGTCCTTAGTTTCTCGAACTGTGGTTTGGCTCTATAGCTTTGTCAGAATGTCTGCTACCATTTCATCAGTTCTGCAATAATTCAATTTGAGAATCGCACCGTAATATGTTTGGATCTTGCATTTATTTTTTCATCTTGGATTAACCGTATGGTGGATTTATTATCCTGAAATATTATAGTCGCACTTTATTGTTCACATCCTAACTCCTCGAGAACTTCTCTTAGCTATATAAGTTCATTGCTGTTCTCCGCTGTAGCAATAAATTCAGCTTCTGTAGTTGACAACGCTGTCGTTGACTGTTTTTGACTTGCCCAGGAAATTGCAGTGTTTCCTAACATGTAAACAAATCCTGATGTGGATTTCCAGTCAATTATATCGCCGGCACTGTCAGAATCTGCATATCCTGTGAGGATGAGTAGACGTTCAGCACTTAGTTTTAATGTTAAACCAATAGTTGCTTTTAAATAGTGAAGTAGCTTCAACAAGGCGTTCCAATCTTCTATGTTGTGTTTTTACACTTTTCTACTCAGTATTCCTATGGCTATGGAAATATCTGGTCTTGTCACAATTGAGAGGTACATAATCGCTCTCACTATTTCTCTATATTGTCCATTTTCGCTAATGTATTCTGGTTCTTGGATGCTTTTTCCATACTTGGTACTAATTGGTGTTTTACTGTCTTTGTTAGGTTCGGTATCATGGTATTAAATAATTTCCATGATCTTGTTTGCTTGGTTAAGAAGAAAACTTCCGTCTTTTTATCTTTCTACTTGTATACCAAGATAATATGTAACTCGGCACAGAGCCTTTATTTGGTACTGGTTTTTCAGTAGTTTTGTAATCCTTGCAATTTCTTCTAGGCTGTTTGATGATATTAATATGTCGTCTACATAAGTAGCCAAAAACGTTGCGTGGACCTGCTGTACTTTGAATAAAACCTATGTTGAATAACAATTTTATAATTGTTTTATTCCAATTTCTTGCACTTTGTTCTAAACCATATATACTCTTTTTCAATTTACATACTTTGTCCTCTTTACGCGTTTCTTCAAATCCTTCTGGTTGAACCATATATACTTCTTCTTCCAATTTCCATGAAGAAACGCTGTTTTAATATTTAAATGATGAACATTTAGCTTTTTATTTGCTGCAACTTCCAAGAGAGTTCTAAATGTGGTATATTTTACTACTGGTGAGAATGTCTCTTCAAAGTATACTCCTGGTTGTTGAGTGTTTACCTGTACAACTAAGTTTGCCTTATAAGTTTCTATATTACCGTCAGCATTGTATTTTCATTTAAATATTCATTTGTTTTTGATAGGTCTTTTTCCTTCAGGTAGATCTACCAAAGTCTATGTATCGTTTTTTTCTCAATGCACCTAATTCTTCATTTATTGAATTCAGCCATTTTTCCTTCTATTAATTTTTCATTTCTTGAATCTCTGTCAAATTTTGTGGTTTTTTTCTATATGGGAATCTTTGCTACAAATGCAAGTCTTCCTGGTGGTTGACCTTTATTTTCTCTTGGTGATGGCTTTCGTTGATTTTTAGATTCATCTTTTTCTTCTTCTTCACTTCCTGATGAATTTATTCTATTTTAAATTAGAATTTCTTGATTACTTTCAATTTTCTCATTTTGTTTACAAAATGTTTAAACATTTTTCCTTTCATCAAATTTTGCTGTTCTAGTTTTGACCAGCTCATTTGTTTCTGGAATGAGTACTGTATATCCTCGAGACCTTTCATCATAGCCCATTAGAATTCCTTCTTCAGCTTTATTTCCCAGTTTTCGCAGTTTTTGTTTTGGTATGTATACATAGGCCTTTGACCCAAAAACTTTTATGTGACCTAAATATGGAGTATATCCTTTCCACATTTCAAAGGGTGACTTCCCTGTTGCCTTTATCGGAACCCTATTCTGTAAATATGTAGCAGTTAATACAGCTTCTGCCCAATATTTATCACATATTTCAGCATCTAAAAGCATAGCTTTTGTCATTTCTATTAAGCTTCTATTTTTGCGTTCCACAATACCAATAATTTGAGGTGAATATGGAAAAGTGGTTTTATTCTCTATTGCCTGTTCTGTTAAATAACATTCAAATTTTGCTCCGCAATACTCTTCTCCATTATCTGTTCTTACACCTCTGGGTCTCTTATCAAATTTATTTTGAACTGACTCTACATATTCCTTGAAATTTATCACTGCTTCATCAGTATTTCTTAGCAAATAAGACTATGTGTATCTAAAATATTCATCTATAACAGTAATAAAGTATTTGTAGCTACTTGGACTGGCTTTACTCATTGATCCACATATATCTGTATGTACCAATTCTAATAGTCCCTTTGTTTTGTTAGTATTCTGTTTTGAGAATGGTTTTTGTGTAAGCTTACCATTTATGCATACCTCACAGTTCTCTTCCTTTTTACAAATAGATAAAACGATGCCTCTAGCTAGTCCGTTTTCCTCCATTTGCTTTATTATCTGCATACCTCTATGTCCTCACCTTCTATGCCACAAGTTTGAGCAATGTTTCTCCTCACATTTTGTAACTACGTTAGTCTTTTCATTTGCAGCCAGTAATTTATACAAATCGTTGGAGTTGTCTACTATACCTGTTGCTACAATAGTTTCCTCATATCTTATTATACACTGTCTATCCTTAAGTGACACTTCATATCCTTTTTCCGTAACCTTTCTAACTGACAATAAATTCGTTTCCAGTTTGGGAACATACAATACATCCTTTATTTCTAATTTTATAATTTTATCTTTCTCAGCTTTACAATTTAGGAAAATATTTCCTATTTCCTCTGACTTTATCTGAATGCCATCAGCTGTAGTGATCAATTCTGATTTACCATTGGAAAGCTATTTAAACAATGCTGTATTGTTAGACAAGTGTAATGTGGATCCACTATCGATTGTCCAATTTTCAGAAATTTCGTCATATAATGACTTTGTTACAAATTTTGAAGATGACAATCCGATTTTGGGCGTAAATGTCATCTTCAAAATTTGTATTATATGGCGTAATCCTGTATTTCTTTCATGACTTTGTTTTTAGAGAATGAATTTCATTTTCCCTTTTTATTTCAATTTCCTTTCTTTTTGATTTTATTGTTGCTGTCTTCACTAGGTTGTGAGACTGGGTAATAGGGGATTGTGCTTTATGAAACCTTTTCTCTGTGTTTCCCTTATTGTTATCTCTTTTATAATGCTAACATTCATTTTTGGTTTGATTCGTTTTGTTACAGTACGTACAAAACTTACTTTGTTTTGTGTTGTGATTCTTACCTCCGAAATTAGTTTTTAACACTGTTGTAATTGAATTATCTGCCTTTGTGAATTTTCTCTCCGTCTATTGTACTCGTCAAGTACTTTACATTTTTGAATTCAAAATCTAGATCATCCTAATCTCTAGCTTCAAGTGCAACAATTAAATTTTCATAAACATTTGGCAGACTATTGAGTAAAATTGCCCCTAAGTGGGTGTCTGGCATTTACTCGCCTCGTGTACGCAATTTTTTGAACTTTTTCCACCATTATGTTTATATGCTCTTGCATTGTAGTGCCATCATCATGAAAACGCAAACCATACAGGTTTTTTTAAGCAAGTGGAGTTTATAACTTAAACTCCCTCTTTCATATACTGTCTTTAAAGAGTTCCACGTCTTGCTACTTGTTTGTTTATCTAACATTTAGATAATTTGGTTGTCATTAATACAGAGTGTAATTGTGGCTCGTGCCTGTGAATTTTGTTTGATCCACGCCTCACTCTTTTCAGTGGGAATCGGTTCCGAAATTACTTGCCACAAATTATCTTTAATAAGGAGTATTTGCATGTTGAATTTCCATGTCTGATTATTATAATTTTCCTGTTTCGCAATGCTTACGTTTATTGCCAATGAACGACGCCATTACTCAGTTTACTTTTGTTCCTTCAGTAGCTTAAAAATTTAGTCACTAACTTTGCATTTGCCAACTGCGTACTTGTTATTTTTCTTTAAGTGGTAGCACGTTCACTATAATAAATAAATGAAAGTTCTCTTCATCTGTTAATAGCCGCACATATGAGATCTTCAGTCTTATAATAAAATTTGTTAGTGATTTAATACTTTATAATGTGCAGTCAATAACGCTTTGCGCATTGATCTCAAATGACGACTAACGAAAGAACCAGAGTTTCCCAATTCGCTGAACGGAAGGCTGAAAAGAGAGAGAGGGGGAGTACTTACCACCATTCATTAGGCAATCCAAAATTTATTTTTACATAAATTAGACTCACAACATCCTAATTGTTCCCAGATGACTGCAGGTTGATTTAACACACACATAAGTTGACATTGGTTTTTGCATACAATAAGAAAAGCACACACACCACCATTTTAGTCGTTTCGTTGCTGACGAGGTGGGAAGGAACAACTGCAGCTTCACTTCGATTGTAGGATTGAGCCAGAGCAGGAAAAGCACACACACCACCATTTTTAGTCGTTTCGTTGCTGATGAGGTGGGAAGGAACAACTGCAGCTTCACTTCGATTGTAGGATTGAGCCAGAGAGTTTCGCCGATTGCATGAAAGAATGCCCACGAAAAAAACGCCCGCGGAAAAAACGCCCACGGAAAAAACGCCCACTTTTCGAAAGTAGGAAAAAACGCCCACGGAAAAATCGCCCACAGACAAAATGCTCACGGGAAAAATATGTGATCGACTGATAAGTTTATATGTCTGTTATAAACGGTGTTCGGACAACTGGTCACAGACTGCTGGCCAAAAAACCGTTAGGGGTCATATAAAAATTGCGGTTTCTAGGCCACCTCACCTACATAACGCGAATATGGGAATGACGGAATGAAAACTTTTAGAAGGGCCTGAACGTTAGTACTAATATTATTTTCTGCCTGAGTAATACCGCAATATTAATAATTTGATGTGTAAAATGTTTTCTGCAAACCTTACAAATAGGAGAGGAAAGTTCGGATTGCACTGATGGACTGTAGAGGTTGTATGGTGTTGGCCTGAAAGCCGTGGTAGTCTTATGCAACAGTTATTTAAAAACATACTAATGATTCACCGTTGTCTTCAAGCCAACTGCTGTACAATATTTTTCTAGAAACTACAAATAAAAAAATTGTCTGCGAGTATGTGCAAACCCAGGGAATTTGTCTGGGGAGGGGGTGCTTAAAATCTAAAATATGAAATATAAAGAATTTCTGGTCCGATCGGGAGATTTCCAGCGTTTACAAGCTACAACACGTCGAATTATCTGAGGGTATCTGCTGCCTCAGGAAACTAGTCGGGGTGGGGGGGGGAGGTAATACCAAAATCGTAAAATATCAAGATTTCTCTTCCGATCTGGAGATCTTCAGCATTTAGAAACTGCAACTCGACAAATTTTCTTAGCGCATGTCACTCTCTGGAAACCTGTCGGCGAAGAGGGGGGGGGGTATTTGGCAATTAGCAGCTACAACTCGACACATTATCTCGGCAATTAGCAGCCACTCGGCAATTAGCAGCTACAACTCGACTCATTATCTGAAGGCATGTGAATGATGAAAATCTCCGGGTCGGAGATTTGATAATTCACAATTATCATATAACCACCCCACCCCACCCCCCAGGTTTGCTGAGTAGGCACGTGCCCTCAAATAATCTGTCCAGCTGTAGCTTGTAAATGCTGAAAATCTCCCGATGGGACGATACATTTTTCAAATCTTACAGTTTTGATATTACCCCCCCCCGACAGGTTTCCTGAGTCAGCACATGCGCTCAGATAATTTGCAGACTTGTAGTTTGAAAACCCTTAAATCTTTTGCTCAGATGCAGATCATAAACATTTCTTATAAAGAATTACATTAATTATCGCAATTAAGAAAAGACGAAATTACGGAAACTATATATGACTCTGATTACCAACCTCTGGGGATTGTGGGCACGAAGCGGTCAAAAACGTTATTTTTATACGGCCCCTTAAAATTTTTGTGGCCAGTTCTCCGGTGGCCAGTTCTCCTACACCCGTCATGTAGAAATTAACTGTTTTAGTTGTCCTTTCGAAAACTCCCAGGAAGCTATGAGTGCGTATTTTTCTTTACACTGGGAAGAAAAGAAGTATTCCTGTAACTTGAGATTATACAACTCACGGGGAAGACACACCCCGACCGGTGGCCAACCGATAAATTTAAATGAAATATATCGCTTGTTATTTGGGGTGCGGTCGCTAGCAAACGTTCCAGCTGCAGCTGCAAAGCACCACTTTGACGAAAGACAAATACCCCCCCTTCCGCTCGCCGTATACAAAAGAGGATTTCCAAAAGAGACAAGAGTGGTAAGAAAGCACATTACCCAAAGTTATATCTGTACATTGCGCCTTTTACGAAAATCGCTTTTACAATTAAATGCATTATACTTTAAAAGTATTTATAAATAAAATAATCTGACTTTTAATTATTTCCCTTTTAATTGATATAGTTAAATAACAAACATGCATAGTTTTATAAAAATTAAGACCTTACTTTAAAAAATAAGAATAGTCACACATTTATTACAGTAAAGCCGAACTGGAATTTTTTAAGAAAGTAGCTACTCTACAGTAGTAAGTTGAAAGTTAACAATCTTATTTGGTTCTTCACTAGGCCACCCGCGGCCCTTAAGTCATAAGTCCTAGGCCTTGGCCTATTTAACAGTTTTTATTCTAACGATGTTATATTCATAACGTTTACGTAACACATCAAATTATTAATATTGCGGTATTACTCAGGCAGAAAATAATATTAGGACTAACGTTTAGGCCCTCCTAAAAGTTTTCGTTCCGTCATTCCCATATTCGTAAAATTTACATAACAAGTATTGTCAATAATCAAACAGAAGTCATCGCTCTTCCCACGTTTATAAGTGAGTCACGGAAAAATTCTCAGTGGCCGCCACCAGGAATCGAACTCAGGGTCTTCCAGTTACGCGCCAGATATGCTTCCACTGCACCACAGCTATTCCTATTCCACGTCAAATGTCTGTATTAATTGTCAATAATATTGCGCTTCTACTTATGCACCATACATTCAATCCATACATTAATTAATAGGCTGTAGGCCTAAGCCTATTCAACACTTTTTTCCTCGCCTGTGAATTAATTAAGTAAAAGAAAAATATTGCAAACTTGACATGTTATGTAAATATTTAGTACCTACGTAAAAGTGCAGCGTTATTAAAAAATCCCACCTTAGGGTCCTTTTCCAAACATACATGAATTATGCTGTAATTCTCGCTTGCCTTACATAGAACGTTTTCTCGAAATTAGTTTGGAGTTCCTAATTCACTTCTCAATGTAGGCCAAAAATCGATAATACTTACACCCCCCCTTGAACTTTTGTGGCCAGTTGTCCTGTGGCCAATTCTCCTACACCCATTTTCGTTATGTAGGTGAGGTGGCCTAGAAACCGCAATTTTTATATGACCCCTAACGGTTTTTTGGCCAGCAGTCTGTGACCAGTTGTCCGAACACCGTTTATAACAGACATATAAACTTATCAGTCGATCACATATTTTTCCCGTGAGCATTTTGTCTGTGGGCGATTTTTCCGTGGGCGTTTTTTCCTACTTTCGAAAAGTGGGCGTTTTTTCCGTGGGCGATTTTTCCGTGGGCGTTTTTTCCGTGGGCATTCTTTCCTCATACCAGTTTCGCCCAGTGCGGTAGCGACATCTACCGTCCTCTAGAACTGCGAACAGGCACATCTTGGTAATTCTTCTAACAGTGCCGAAGCAAGAATACCTAAAAACACTCTCCGTCTTCTTCCAATATTAACAAAACTGGAAAGACCAAAATATTTAAAGCTTCATTGAAGCACTTGATATTTGTTATATTGTCTTAAACACCAACTGCTTCACTTTGGAATAATTCAAGCACAACTCAGGGATTCCTGAAAATATATGAAAAAATAATAAGAATGTGGTCGGCACCTGTACTGTAAATATTTTAAACTGTTGTTATTGGCGACCATTTGAATGGCGTCAAAAAAGCAATTTTATCAAAATACATGCATATATAATTTCTACATAAATAGAGCTTTAATTTGATACCAAACACGATATCACTACATGAATTATTGTAATATAACAGTAAAATGATGAATCTAGAAGGTGGCCAATTTTATGACGTCATGTTTGAAAACCCTCAACAGATACAAAGTGAAAGCCATCAAATTCGGATTCAGGACACACTGTTCGTATAGAAACCGTCGAAAAACTTCTTATATACAGAAATATTAGGTTTCCTCAAAAAAAGGTATTCCGGCACCAGACTGTAAGCTGCGAAAATTTATGGCTCTTAAAACTGCTCTTAGTCATTTTTGATAGGTTTATTATAATTATATTTAATGTGATTATATATTGTTCATGAATTCTGCTGATTCTGGAAGCGAGAATGTCGAAAAAGTACCATTTTAGATGATAAAAAGATCGATTTATATCATCCTCTTCTATTCTAGTAGGAGCATACCTTCTCGTACTAATGGCTAACATACACCGGATCACTTCGAATTTAAGGTACGGTATTTTAGTATGGGATGCAAGGTCAGGTGATGCGTAACATCACAGCCTCTCCTTGACAAATGTCAACCCCGCCTTCTCGTGGTGCATCCTGTTCCCACTAAAGGGGCTCTGACGACCGCCCATAGCGGTATACCTATACCACCGGGATCAGAGGAAATTCTATCCCACACTCACCAACCCGCTTGGCCAGCGTGGTGAGTTATGGCCAAACCCCTCCAAAATGATTCCACAACTTAAATCTTGGCCCTCAGTCTCCGGCAGCTGGAATGTACCTGGCCAAGGCAGCGGCCAGTGCGACATGAAGGCAGAGGGTGCTAAGAATCCCCGGAGGACCGGACTAGGCTGCCATCTGATGCTGACCTTGGCTACTTACAATGGACGCTCCCTATCTTCTGATTCAAGGCTTCTTGAATTGGAAGAGGAACTACAAAGGATCAAGTGGGACATCGTGGGGCTAAGTGAGGTAAGGAGAAAAGGAGAAGATCTCATCGAACTGAAAAGTGGACATCTCTTCTACTATCGTGGGACAGATACTGGCAGAACTAGTGGTGTTGGATTTATAATAAACAAGAAACTGAAGGATAAAGTTGTAGAAGTTGAAAGTTCCTCTGACAGAGCTGCACGACTTGTTATCCAACTCTCGAAAAGATACCAGGCTCAGATTATTCAAACTTATGCACCCACCACAAGTCATCCTGAAGAAGAAATTGAAGAATTTTATGAAGAAATTTGTCATCTAAATAATAAAGGTAAGCAGCACTTGAAAATAATTATGGGAGATTTCAATGCAAAAATAGGGCAACGGCAACAGAATGAAACTTCAGTAGGTAAATTCGGTCATGGCAACAGAAACCAGCGTGGAAATACTCTCGTTGAGTTTGCAGAGGCAGAAGGGTTTTTCATCTTGAACTCCTTCTTCAAGAAAAAGCCACACAGGAAATGGACATGGAGACATCCAAATGGGACGACAAGTGAAATTGATTTTATTATGTGTAACAAAAAATTCGTCATAGAAGACTGCAGTGTGCTAAACAAGTTCAACACAGGTAGTGACCATAGATTGGTGAGATGTAAGATGCACCTCAACACTAAACTTGAACGTGGCAAGCTCATAAGACAAACAAAATCTATTGACATAACCAACCTTAAAAAACACCATAATACCTTCAAGTTAGAACTGAAGAACAGGTTCTCTGCTTTAGAAGGCCTAACATCGGAAGAAGTGGACATCTCTGAAGTTAACAGAAAAGTAACCAAAGCTCTTATGGAAACAGCAACAAAATTAGCTGGGTCTAAGAACAAGTTGCATGTGAACAAATTATCAGGAAAAACCAAAATGTTGATGCAAAAAAGAAGAGAGATGAGGACAACTAAAGAAGATGTGACTTCCAAAGTGGAATATATAGAGCTATGCAAGACAGTAAGAAAAAGTATCACTGAAGACGTAAGGAAATTCAACTGTGAACTAGTGAGGAAAGCAATTGAAAACAACCAAAGCCTAAAGATAGCAAAGGGACATCTCAGTAAGGGAAGAAAGCAGATTATGGCACTGAGAAAAGAAGATGGTTCTGTAACAAGAAATAGAGGCAGAAATTTTGACAAGAGTGAAAGATTTCTACTCCAAATTATATGAAAGGGATGATATATGCACTCCAGACATCATGAAAGATACCAGTACCAGAGTTTCCTCCAGTCCTTCCAGCAGAAGTTGCACATGCAATCAAGAACATGAAGCGAGGAAAAGCTCCAGGAGAAGATGGAATTACTGTAGACATCATAAAAGAAGCAAGTGGAGAATTCGAAACAGTACTCGCCCAAATTTTCACTCGATGCCTTAATGAAGGAAAGATTCCTGAGGATTGGAACACCGCTACAATGATCCTGCTACATAAGAAAGGTGACATTGAGGATCTCGGAAACTACAGACCTATCAGCCTCCTATCAGTAGTTTATAAAATCTTCACTAAAGTTCTTTCACACCGCTTGAAGGTAGCACTAGACATGGCTCAACCGAGAGAACAAGCTGGATTCAGGAGTGGCTACAGCACAATAGATCATATCCACGTGCTGAGAGAACTAATTGAAAGAGCGAGGGAATATGAACTTCCATTGTGCATGGCTTTTATCGATTATGAAAAAGCCTTTGATTCGGTGAAACCATCAGCAGTTACAATGGCTCTGAAAACCTGCGGTATTGAAGATGCATACATTAATATTATTAATAACATCTATGAAAATGCAAGTGCAAAGATTAGGCTGTTTGAAAATACAACACACGTAAAAATTGGAAAGGGAGTGAGACAAGGTGACACCATATCTCCGAAGCTCTTTAATGCCACATTGGAGGGTGTTTTTCAGTCGCTGAGCTGGGAAAACAAGGGGATAAAGATTAATGGAGATTATCTAACCCACCTTCGTTTTGCTGATGACGTAGTCATTTTTGCAACTACCCCATCAGAGCTGCAGAGTATGATCCAGGAACTTGCTGACAAGAGTAAAGAAGTGGGATTAAAAATGAACTTTCAGAAGACAAAAGTGATGTTCAATGCTTTTACAAGAAATGAAGATTTATCGATTGATGGAGAAAAGCTGGAGATAACAGACACCTACGTTTATCTTGGACAGCAGATATCAAGTGAGGGTCACATTGATGAAGAAATTAATCGGCGTACAAAACTTGCCTGGAGAGCTTTTGGAAGAAACAGCATAATTTTCAAGAGCAATATGCCATTATGTCTTAAAAGAAAAGTGTTTGATCAATGCATCCTTCCAGTGCTTACGTATGGTGCAGAGACGTGGACCTTAACTAAAAGAGACATACAAAGGCTGCAGACAACTCAAAGAGGCATGGAGAGGTGCATGCTTGGTGTAACCAGGAGAGATAAGAAGAGGAACTCGTGGATCCGAAAAATGACAAGAGTGGAAGACATCATGATCAGAGTTAAATCCCTGAAATGGCAATGGGCTGGACATATTGCCAGAAGGACAGATCATCGATGGACAGCCGAAATTTTAGATTGGATACCAAGGGACAGAAAAAGACCCAGAAGAAGACCACATGGGAGATGGGTGGATGAAATTCGAAAGTATGCAGGGGTGACATGGAGGAGACTGGCACAAGACAGACCGTTGTGGAGGAAACTTGGGGAGACCTTTGTCCAGCAGTGGATTGATAATGGTTGACAATGATGATGATGATGATGATGATGATTTTAGTATACTGAAGGATATCTATGACTTAAGCTATGGCCGACAAAATTTAGCTTCGGAATCCAAAAAAAAAAAAAAGCTGCAGTTCCGGGTAATTTTAATATTTTACTTCCGGTTTTCGTTAGATAACAGGCTGCTATCTAACGAAAACCGGAAAGAGAAAGTGTGATACAAGGTACATATATCTTTCTTAAGCAACCGCTGATTAAAAATGAGCCGGAACAATGAGACAGTTCTGATCATCGAAATTTGTACAATACTTCAAATATGCCAAGTTCAAGGAAACGAAACTTCAACGCATTTTATTCTCACACAAGAAAAAAAGCTTCTTTGAGGGGAAGGCGGTTAACGACAGAAGTTACCCTTCCCTGAGTAGGGACCAGTAGTCAGGCACCATGAGACAGGCACGCCATTAGTACCTTTTCCGAGATCTAGGTCCAGTTTGTGCGATTAACCACAAAACACCACGTCTGGGCACCTGGCCAGTGGAAAGTCACAAGTAGTTTTAACAAGACAGAATTATTCTTGAATTTTGTAGCACTATTAGTAATTTCACCGTACTAAGAGAATTGGAGATCCCTGAGCAAATCGAATGATTTATTTCTTCCTTCGTAGATGCTTTCTTTTTATTGAACGTTTAACGACCACTGTGAACAACCTGATGAGCTATAAGCAATCCCCCGTTCCTAATTTAAGGCCACTGGTTCCAGGGAAGGGATAAACTAGAGTAGTAAGAAAAAATCGCAACATCCATGCCTCACCGTGATTCGACACCGGATTCACCTCGGACAAACGGTTATAAGCCATCGCTTAGTTTCAATATTCGCTTTAATTCACTTAAAATAACTACAACAGAACATCCCCAACCTCACACGCAGTGTGAGAGAAGGGGAGAAATAAAACAAAATGTAGATATTTACAATCAAATGGTAATTGTACAAATGAGCAATGAGAGGCATTGCATTATTTGCTGTAAACAGCAGTAGCTCTGGGATAATTGTTCATTGAAGTCTTGGAACATCACTGGAGCGACTCAATTGATAGAAGTAACTTGCGCAGTTCTAGTGACATGGGAATCACTGGTGGCAGAGAGTCACTGTGAGCATGAAGAGAACTGTGAACAAAAGGTTACATCAGCAGGAAGCAAACACAATCCAGTTCCAGGAGCAAACATGGTGAGGGAACAGCAAAATAGAAAGTCCCGACGTAGGTTTAAGAGTATTAAAACAGCAGATGAACAGTCTGGGCACTAGAAAACCAAAACCAGGGACGACACGGCGACCATGTTTTGAAGAAGGCAAGTAACTGTGCAGTATCATTCGCTAAGGAGTATTCCAGGGTGAGTCTGGCTTTAACCCTGTTGCGGTAGTGTGCAAACAATTAGGTAGAGAATGTGATAGGATCTGGATCTTGTAACTGTAGCAGGTGAGAGAAAATAATATGTTTAGCTAGGATAAAAAAATACGAACAAACTGGTAAAATAGAGGAGAAACTTGTAGAACTGTGGGCGAGGAAACGATATTCTTCTAGGGAGAGATCACTGGTACAAGAAGGATGTGCAAGTTGGAACATACTGTGAAATAGTGGGAGCATCGTCTGACAGTAAACAAACATGTATAAGACGTCTCCAACGACGTTACAAAAAGGACAGAGATCTGATGATGCTGTATTTCTCCGGAACAAAGTCGAAGGGAGAGCCAGTCGATTGTGCCTCCAGTGCACATTAAGTTCTGAGGAGTGGGTCGGTAAATGTTTGGCTGTAGACCAGACCGAGGTTAGTGCAAAAGAAGGAACAGAGGGAATAGGGCAAGGTACCGCAGAAGAAGAACGGAGAAACCGGTGCGGGTGGAAAGGTTGTGGAGAGGGAGGAGGTCACCGGAAAACGGAAGGAAGAACGGGAAAGGGAGAGAGGCAGAGGAAACGGAAAGGAGGCCAGAGGAATCAATTAGGGAAGGAAAAAGTGATTGAAGAGCATGTTTAAGTTGGAGGAAGTTATCAGAGAGTTCGGGCAAAGGTGGGATTTTTAACGGAAACGGGTTTCCATGAAAAATCGGGGAGGATCAGTTGGAAAACGGAGACTACACCAGCGTGTAGCCATGCCGGGAAAAAGAAAAAGTTGGCAGTAGGGGAATGGAGGACGGAGGAGAAAAAAGAGGCTCGGAAAGAAGATCAAGAGTGGAAGAGGGGGTGGGCGGTGACGAATGAGCGGTAAAGAACGAAGAAACTGAACAACTTCATGGTAGACTAGAGGAAAACGAGGAAGGGATGACAGTGTGAATATCCATCTTGAGAAGAAGATGGACGGTGAGGCACGGATTAGGGGGGAAGTCAGAACATTAAGCAGAAGAATGGAAGCGGAAGAGTCTGGTTGAACTGTCAAACGGAGGAAATTGAAAATTCTTACAGCTTTATAACGTATGGTAATCTCTGGCATATTGAGGCCACCACAAGTCGAAGGTACAGATAATACTGAGGAAGATAAACAATGAGTGGATGACCAAACAATGCTGACCATTATCATGAAAGAAATACGGGATTACGCCATATAATACATATTTTGAAGATGACAATCCGATTTTTTGGCGTAAATATGACAAGGATGGTAAGTCAGATAATATCCGAAAACTTGAAAATTTTCATCGTCCTGGAGCGGGACTCGAACCCGCGTCTCCCAGAAAACGCCCGGGTATGCTAACCACTACACCACCCAGAACGACCAAGTTTCAAGTATCCGATCAACATCAGCATTGCTGATGTTGTTGCAGTTTGAACGTAGGCTGGTGGCGGTTGTGCAATCCAGGAATAATAAACTAATGAGAGGATGTGGGTGCCAGCAAGTCGTGCACGACTGTGGTTGGTCAAACAACACTTGAGATTGGACCAGTAAGCAGCGGTGTGACGTAGTTTCCTGACGAGGGGTTTCCAGGTTGCAGCCGCTGCTGAGACCCGGCTGCTAATGTGCACCCCTAGTATCTTTTGACTGGTGGAAGTCCAATGAGCGCCCCACAGTGCATCGGAGCGATGTCTTCAGGAGCCCCACCACAAGCCTGTACACTTTGAAAGGTTTAACGAAGCGCCGGAAGCTGCAGCATATACTTGATACCATGCAAGAACAATTGGGAATTGCTATTCTTCTTCGATGAGAACTGTGAGATCATCGGCGTAGGTAGTAAGAACGACAGAATGGTGCCTGGTGGTAGGCTGAATGGTTGAGAGGGGAGGTTGTAGAAGAGAACGGATAGAGCAAAGAAAAATCTCAAATACTAGAGAGAAAAGTTGTCCAGAAAGAGGACATCCTTGACGGATGCCCTTACGAAACGGAATGGGGGCTGTAAGGAAGGAGGCTGTCCGGATATGGACAACAGTGTCCTGGTACAGGGCAAGGAGGGCTGTGATGAAGACAGATGGGAAACCGATAGCAGAGAGCACAGAGGCAAGCCACTGATGACTCACGTTATCAAAGGCCTGCCTCTGATCAAGACTGAAGAAGGCTAAGGGTTCGGAGGAAAGGTGGGCAAGGCAATATGAGTCACGGAGGAGATTAATATTAGTATGAATGCTTCGGCCATGGATGGTGTAGGTTTGATCGGGATGTATGATAGTGTGAAGGACTAGGTTCAATCGAAGAGAGAGTATTTTAGTTTTAAACTTGTAGTCAACATTAAGGATGGATATAGGACGCCAGTTATCCAACTCCAGCAGATACCCCTTCTTTGGAAGAAGAATGATGTGAGCTAGAGTAAAAGCGAGAGAACAACAGATAAGGAAAAAGCAGCTGTAAAGCAAGGCAATAGGAGAGGGTGTAGGGAAGAGGAAAACGTGCGAAAGAAATTAACTGTCAACCCGTCAGGACCAGGTGACGAGCGACAGTTAAATAAGGCAAGTGACTGTACTACTTCTGCTGGGGTGATAGGCATAGAAAGAGATGCAACAAGATGTGATGGAATATGTGGTAAGGCACGAAGAATCGAATCAGCATGCGGAGATCTTGACTGGAACTGAGCAAAACATGACTGGAAATATGTTCTAACACCGGACCAAATGAGAGTGGGGTCATTAGTAACAGTTCCATCGGGTAACTTCAGATTACGAAGGTGATGAGCAAGACGTTTGTGGAATTCCAGTTGTTGAACCTGTTCACATAGATGGTCATTTGGCTGGAGATGAAGGAGCTTGTGGCGGTCAAGAGCTTGTTGGGACACAGTAATAGCAAGGCACGACGTTCAGCTTGGTAATGAGAAAACAGCGGAGAATCAAGATCTAGGGTGGAAAATATCGAGTGTGCAGCATCAATCTTCATAGAGGAGGTAGTACGTTTTTCGTGGGAATATTGTTTGGTATAAAGAATAATCCGGGATTCGACATGTAACCAGTGTTGCAACGGACAAGAAGCAAAAGGGAGCGTATGTAAGTCTTGTTGGAGCTGCGCTTGGATGGAATTTACGTAAGTTGGATCAAGTAAACGATCATCATCAAGGGTCCAAGTACGGTAGTATTGCCGAGGAGATGAACCGGTGTAAAGACACATTACGACACAGCTCTGGTGGGAAGAAACTGTCGGTGTGTGAGAAAGGGAGATAACTGAAGGAAGAAGAATTGAAGAAACATAAAACCGGACAAGTCGGGCAGTTGTAAGGGAGGAAGTGTAGTAGGAGCGCCAGGTGTACGAACGAAGAAATGGGTGCAGGTGTCGAATAGAATCTTGGAGTTGTAGCTGGTAGATGGCTGTAGAAAGTGCTTGAATAAAAAAATATCTGGTATCCGCGGAACCGTCCGATCTGTCGAGGGATGGGTCAAGAGTGCAGTTAAAATCACCACCTAAGATGACAATATTAGTGGCCGGAAGACCTTGAACACAGGAAACCAAATGCTCAATAAGGCAGTCTGCATGCTGTTGATTGCCGGAAACATAGATGTTGAAGATATGGTATCGGAAGTTGTGAAGTCGGAAACACAGAAGCTGCAGGAGGTCACGATAAATCGGTTTGACCGTGATATCAGTAATGAAGGATCGAAGACGAAAATGGATGGCCACCGCAAGTCCCGCGTGAAGACTAAGTCGATCGACATGGTAGAATTGAAATGGTCAGGTTAGCCACCGGTGGTATGGGGTGTTCGTATGACAGTTAGTCTATTGTAGCAATAATACATCCGCATCATGCTGTGTAATATCTTCAAACATTAACGCATTGGTAGGAGCGACGGAGCATCCGTTACACGTATTTTGAAAATATTGGCTGTTGCTGTGTCGCAGCCACGGCCGCAGGTCTTTTGGGCGTATAATACGTCACGTGGCTTTTGGGTGTCCGGTGGGTGTTAGAAATGGGTGAATGCGCAGAGGTTGACGAAGAATCGCAGCCAAGCCCTGACGACGCTCTTCTTAGCGAATCCACTCAAGTATGTGGATTTGTGGATCAAAGTCTTCTTTATGTTTACGTTGAACGAGTAATCGTCGTCAAGCTGGCACGGCAGAGACGTGACCATGGTGTTAAGGTCCGCCGGCACGTTTATGACTTGTCCCATGGTTCCACCAGCGCCTTCGTGTCGCAATCGACGTATTTGCATGAAAGGCAAGCGCAGAGAAATTAATCTCTCCGTGATCGCGTCGAGAGGAGGCAGGTCGTTTCGCTTTGGCGGATATTTAAAGCTGTTTGATTTCGAGAGAGGAGGAATCTTGCCTTTGTACAAGTGCGTGCGACAGTAGCTGCAAACCTCAGATTTCGCGACGTCCTCATTCGGGAACAGGGCGTGCATTATTGAAATGTATTTCGCTATCGCCGATTGCAACGTCGCACGGGAATCCGAAATAATTTTCAAAGAACGCGCCTTTGAAGTGTTTATTCGCTTCTTGCCAAATGTTATGAAACTCATTTGATCGGCGCACTTGGTCAATGTATCTCGCGTCAAATCCGGGCTTGGCGGCTGCCATCTCAAAGTGTTCGTCTTCTTGAGAATCTTGTCTCTGAGCACTCATTCGCTGTACTTCATTCTTTTCTGCTATTGCCGTTGCCTTCCCACAAACTCTGTAGACTCGTTCCAGGCGGCAATCAAGTTGTTGGCTCGACGTGCTATCTCTTCAGGACTCTCCTCTTCCGAATGTTGTGAAATCGCACTGTTTCCAATCTCCATCGACTCGATTGTATCTTCTTGAGTGTTTTCGGGCGTATCTATCTCCATAGCCTCGACGGGAGCAGTAGACATACTCGGTTGCGACTTGCCGTGCTGGGCCTTCTTACGTTTTCTATAGGCTCTCTTACGCTCAGCCTCGGACATTTTGAACTTGTTCGATTCATTTTTACTCATTTTTTCTTATTATTTACGTTTGCGGTAGGCTTGAACCTGCTTTAAATTAAGATATTGAGACATTTCAGTAATTTTCAAAAAGTTCTTAATTATTTCACAATTTTTCACACACCTAATCAAGTTTTCTCACAAATATTACTACAGATGTCGATAGATCTCGCGTAGACAAAACAAATGACACCTCGCTGTACGTGCTATCACGTCGTGGTTTCGAGTTATACTAATTTTGTCGCTCGCTCCGAGTGCCGATTTAATCACAAAATGACAGGCGAGTGAGCCTCTCAATATTACGTCATCTGACCATGAACTCTATTTCGGTAGACATTTTGGACCTTCCTCTCTTCAACTCAGTCATTATATTTTTGCTATCTTTTATAGTTTTGAAATTATTGAAGGAAGTCTGGTGTACACCTTTTTGGGACACACGGATCTTTACCAAGGGACACAGTGCTGAAACGAAGCGATAGACGTATTCTACGTCAAAAAGCACGTGTTTAAAATGCATGACTTGGTCCGTTCGTCCGCCTGTGGACACCATATGTCTGCAACTATTAGTCCGATTTGAAAAATTCGTTTCGCATGGTGAAGCGCGAAATGTGAAAACGATCATTTCTTTATGGTCCTTTCCCGATGCATAACTTCGCCGCAAAATCGAGATGATATCGAATTCCCAATGCATTTAATCTATATCGTTGCTTCTAAATATCCGATTAAAAAAACTTTATACTTTCGCTATCATTTGTAACGAAGACTATTTTGAGCAGAACGCTTTTTTATTTCAAGTAACACTCAGTTTTATTGCAAGAGATCGTAAAGGTAAATTGCGATTTGTTTTACGTAACTACTTTTGATATCTCGTATTTGAAAAAATCCTTTTTGTTTCAGACACAGTTCCTGATGGGAAATATTGGCATATGCTTTTTTTTTTATTTTTGGTGAAGACCTGTGTTGCCACTAAGGGAAGAAAGGGTATATCTCTGTTTTTGACGTAATTGCAACAATATCTGCAATTTTGAAAATAAAACTGAAACATTTTGTTTGCGGTCAGATACCGTTCTCCACAAAAAACGTTTTGTGCATAGTTTTGCTTAAAATACATTACAGTTTTTCGGCCACGCTGAGTAGATATATATCATATTTTCCACAATATCTCTGCGTTTAAAAGCCCCATTTAAGAATGTCTTTTATCACTGGATAACACTAACTTTAGGGAAGATTGTGCATGTACTCACGGGTTTTTTTGTAAAAGGTGGAGTTAGTGTGTACTTCTGCTTGCAAATATCATTGAAAATTTTCTCTTTTTACCGTATGCCATTCGTTACAGGAACGATTGGGAAAATTATCATCTTTAAATAGTGCGCAGTTTCCCCGCTAGGGGCGTGAATATCAAAACTTTTTTCTCACTATCTCTGCTTGCAAAAGATGTATTTAAAAAATTATTTTTGCTTTGCATAGCCAGAAAAGCAAAGCAAAAAATTATTTTTGCTTTGCTTTTCTGTGAAGAATACTTTTCCCATATTTTCTAATTTCCCATTATTAAAAATTCTTCCTTCTGGAGGCGTAAGCGTATATTTTCATTTGTGAAAGCCTTCATTCGACTCCAAAATTATCTTGGAACAATTGTTTTGGTAGGATACTCTTCGGTATGAAGAGTTTTGTGCGCGCATTTTCTTCTTTAAATAACGCAGATATTTTTTTACTGGGTAGCGTGAAGTTGTATCACTTTCCCCCTAATTTTCTTTTTCTAATTATTTGATTTACTCTTCTGATATCTTACTCTATGAAAAACGTTTTGCTAACAGTTTGTTAATTTCTGTAACAAACTTTTCAACCCCTAGTGGGAGTAATAAGCTATTTCCATTTGTGGATGTTTTATCGATCGTAAAAAAGCTGTTGAATTTATTGCAGCCGGTTCCAATTACTAGTAATAACCCTTCTCATATCAAATGTTTTAAATTATGCTCAATGTTTCCCTCGGTGGTTTAAGGCGTATTTTCGTTTTTGCTGAATTTTTAGAATTTTTAAAAATCTGCTTTGGAATATTTCTTCATGTCAGAAAGGATTCAGTCGAAATTTCGATGTCATATTCCTTGTCCTTTTATTTCATACGATGCACTCGTTCATCTCTTGGTAGCGTAGGTGATGACATAAATATGCAAAGATTTGGCACTCTACCTTTGCTACTGAAAGTCCAACTTGAAACAATCTTCTTGCATACGAGCGCTGTACTTACCTATAAGATGTTGATGCATTTCAGCAATATTTTAGGTATATAATATTTCATTTGGTAGCGTAAACTTCGTACATTTATAAAATTCTTTTAAACTGCGCTAGCTTAATCTATGAAAATAACATACTTCACCGGATGCATTTCCCCGCCAAAGAAATTCGCCATGTCTCTAGATTTGGAATAATATCTGCACTTTGAGAATTTGGAAAATGTCATATGAATCCGATTCTACCAAATATAACGGCAACTTTTCCATACATGTATCAAGTTTCCCGTTGTAAATTTAACTAGCTATGCAGCATACATTTTGATGATAACTTCGATGATTCTTCAGTCTGGCCAGCTCCAGATGCCCAGGTTTCAAAGGAGCCGGTTCTTGGCCAGTTGTCCAATGCGGTCATATTCTCAAGTCTGGGATATTTGGGTTACCCACATCTTGGGAATTTGGGACGCACTGGTTTCTCCCTAGATGAGCAATTATTCACATTTGACAATCTATCTACATTTCAATAATTCGTTATTTCGGGTGTACGTCAAGTAATTTTGCTTCCTATACATCCAATGGAAAAACTTCTGTACACATTTTCTTCACAATTAATGCGTTCCCAAGGATGAAAATTTGAACATCGATTAAAATAGCTTCATTTTTAATCTTGGAATACTTAATATTTTCTAAAACATAACCATGATTATGCAATCCAACATTTGTTTGTCTACTGACGTCATAAAAGTACAGGTCGCGCCATCTTTTTTATGGTTTCAACGCCACCAAAGGAATAGTTATTTATTTTTAATATAGTTATGGTTATGTTTTAGAGAATATTAGATATTCCAAGTTATAATATGAAGTTATTTTAATCGATGTTTCAATTTTCATCCTTGGGAAAAACACTAATTGTTAAGGAAATGTGTACAAAAGTTTTCCATTGGAAGTCCAAGAAACACAATTACTTGATGTCCACCTTAAAACTCCATTTTTAGCACGTCTTTTGTAAAAAAAGATCGTGCTTATGTTATTGGTTTGTCCGTCCGTCCATCCGTCCGCCGGTACCCACGACATCTCTGCAACTATTAGTCCGATTTGAAAAAATATTTTTGCATTGGGAAGCTTGAATATGCGAATGATCATCCTTTACGTCGTTCTTTTTTTTACGATTTACAATTTCGCCGCTAGGGGGCGTAAATGCAGATGATGTCGAATTAAAAAAATACGTTTTATTCCAGATATTTGCTTCTAAACATCCGATTGAAAAAATTATTTTATCTTTCGATTCCATTTATGTCGAAGAGTATTTTGGATATAGTTACTTTTTCAAATTACGCATAGAACTCCGATTTGATTTTTTTTTCTTCAGCGGATACACCTCCTGATGGAAAATCGTTTGCATATAATTTGAAATTTTTGACAAAGAATACTTTAGCTACCAGGGGCCGTAAGTGTTAATTTTTGCTTCTGATGTATTTGCCATAAAATCTGAGCTTCTAAAATGTCGATTGAAAAATATTCTTTCGTGGACTGATGGCACTCATATTGATAAACACTTTCGGAATATTTTATCCTTAAAATACTACACATTTTCTCCGCTAGGGGGCGTAGATGTATATCTTATTTTTGTCAATATCTCTACTTTTAGGAGTCCGATTTGAAAAATTTCTTCTTTGTTGGATAGTGTTTTCAGTCTGACATGTTTTTCATATAATTTCAAAATTTTCAAGTTGTTCATAGACTTTCCACTTCGGCGCGTAGAGGTAAATTGCGTTTCCCCCAATATCTCTGCTTCTAAACCTCCGATTTGAAAAATTCTTTCTGTACCGGATTCAGCTCCTGATGGGTAATCGTTTGCATATAATTTCTAATTTTTGTAGAAAATAGTTTGGCCACCTGGGGGCGTAAATCTTAATTTTCTCTTCTGATGTATTTGCAGCAAAATGTGAGCTTCAAAATTCTCGACTGAAAAAAACATTGTCGTTTGTAGAATGATAGTACCTTTTGGAAACATTTTCAGGTTTGTCATGTCGACAAACCTTTTAGAAACATTTTCTTCTTAATATAATGCATGGTTTCTACTCCAGGGGCGTAAATATATATCTTATTTTTGTCGATATCTCTACTTCTAGGAGTACGATTTGAAAAATTTCTTCTTTGTTGGATAGTGTTTCAAATTTGACATGATTTTCATATAATTTCAAAATTTTCAATTAAATCATAGACTTTCCGCTAGGGGGCGTAAATGTAAATTGTTTTCCTCCCTATATCTCTGCTTCTAAATCTCCGATTTGAAAAAGTCTTTCTCCACCGAATACAGCTAATGATGGGAAATCCTTAGCACATAATTTCAAATGTTTGTAAAAAATGGTTTGGGCACCAGGTGGCGTAAGTCTTAATTTCTGCTTCTGATGCATTTACAGCAAAATATGATCTTCTAAAACCTCGACTGAAAAAAAATGTGGTTTGTTGACCGATGCTACTCATGTCGACAAACCTTTTAGGAACATTTTCTTCTTGAAATAATGCATGGTTACTACGCCAGGGGGCGTAGATATATGTTTTATTTTTGTCAATATCTCTATTTCTAAGAGTCCAATTTGAAAAATTCCTTCTTTGTTGGATAGTGTTTCCGATGCGAAGTGTTTTCCCTATAAATTACAAATTTTCAAGCCTTTCCGCTAGGGGGCCCAAAGGTAAATTGCGTTTTCTGCGTTATTTCTCCTTCTAAAACTCCGATTTGAAAAATTTTTCCTGTATCGCGTACAAGACCTGATGGAAAATATTTTTCACATAATTTTTTATGTTTGATAAAGAAAGGTTTGGCCACCAGGGGGCATAAGTGTTAATTTCTGCTTTTGATGTATTTGTTGCCAAATCTGGGCTCCTGAAAACTCGACAAATTTTTTTTTTCTTGGACCGATAGTGCTCATATGGAAAAATCTTTTGAGAATACTTTCTTCCTAAAATAATGCATGGTTTTCCCACCAAGGGACATACAGTCATATCTTATTTTTGTCGATATCTCTGCTTCTAAGAGTCCGATTTGAAAATTTATTTCTATGTTGGAGAGCGTTTCCGGTGCGAAATGTTTGTCATATAAATTCATGTTTTCTTAACACACAAGTCTGAAACAAGATGGCGAAAGCTCACGATTCCGTTTCAGCAACATCTGAGAGAATAAAAACCCGATTGAAAAACTTGTTTCTTCCATCAGATACTATTGTTTTCCATACCGGTTCCATTGACTTTGAATAGCTTTGATAAATCTAATTTGCGTCAGAACGGATTCAAAAGGTGTGTTTATTACACCCGAAAATTCGGTGTTATCTTTCTTGTTCATTGATATTACAACCACGGCGATTTTCTAATTTTGCTGAGTCAAAATTCTTTTCACTAGTTGCCATAAACTTATACTGTTTTATTAGACATTTATTGAAATCATGCGTAAAACATTACATTAAACATTGCTGAAATCATGGCTAACACAATTAATTAAAAATTTGCTGAAATCGTGATCGAAAACTTCCAGCACAGTAGGATAGATTTGTTTGTGAAATAAATTCTCACAGTCTTTGAGGATTCGGTCGCATCCTTATTTGTTAATTGATATATTTTATCTTTTGTAAATGCACGTGGAGTTTTTCAATGCGTGAATATCCGGAAATTTATTGTGTGAAATCAAGGCCATACAATAATATTTTTATGACGTCACGTACTACTTCTGTTGATTTTAATTTTGCGAGAAGAAAAATGAGATCCTAATATGAAACACGATTCATGGTTTAAATTTTAATACTATACGAAGTTAAAAACTAAACATTCAAAATTTGGAAGGAAATGTCATCAAGGTTTCGTTTTTAAACGTATTTTGATTTTACAAAACCAAAAAAGATATTTCGGAAAACGAGTTGTTAGTATTTTATTCTAAGTTATATTCTAGTGCGATTTCTAGAAGAAAAGGAAATGCAATATCTGACCATGAAGCATTGAAGGACCGATAACTTTTTTATAAAATCTCCTTCGTTTACACAGGTCTATGTTATTCTAATTCTTATACTTCTGACTATGAACAATCAACATTCTTTGTTTATCTTTGCTTCATAAAATAAGACATTCCAAGCTGGGGGGAAATGCGAATTCTTGGGGAGTGATTTTAATGTATCAGAGAATGTGTGATTATTTTTCAGCCGAGTGAAGGGGTATCGAGGAAGAAATGAATTTGTTCATTTCTGTATTTTGCGGGAATATTACTAAGTTGCTGCCCAAATGGGGGAACAGTTTTTTAATTAATTCACTAGTTACGTTTAATTTCAAAGAAAACGGTAATGCCTTTTTACTCTGTCACCGCGTAGAAATTTTGTAGTCTTTCTTGGCAATATCATAATACTGATAGACAAATGGTTGTGTTGTTAAAGAAAATTTTAATTCAAGAGTCAATGCACAATTCTGTCCGCTTTGCTCAATTTTGCCGGTTGGAGGATAAACATTTTTATTAGAGAGGAAGATCTACAAAAATGCTACACCTCACTGAAAAATTTGACCATAATAATGTAAAAGCGAATGAAGAAGTGCAGCGTCCATGTATACATTTCGAAATAATTTCCTCTTCCTTTGCAATTAACATCTTGAATTATTTCTATAGGTCAGTGGCCGGAAACTCGCGGCCCGTCGCCAACTGTTTTGCGCGGCCCACATGAATGATCACAAAATCAAAATAATTCAGCCTTTTTTTCAAGTATATCATAATATATTAAATATAATATAAAAATAGTAATACTTAGCAAAGCCATCCTCTTTATAAGTAACAAGCTTACTTACGAAGAATATAACTGTATTAAGCATGCGTATTGTTAAGTAGAAAGGAATGCGAAAACAGTACAGGTGTCTCCCCCGACATACTCTATACGAATCCAAGAGCGCTGCCTGCAGTGTCGCTGTACGGAAGGGACGTCGTCTGAAAAAGGAATATTATTTGCGCAGAATTGAAATCAAGTACTGGAAACACCGATCGACCTCGAAACCCTCTCTCCCGCTCAGCTATTGGCTAGTTTCGTTCGGCTGCATCGGTTACTTCACACGCTATTTTTCTACTGGAGTTTCTCGAAATAAATCTCTACCGTCTGTACACGATCGTAGTGGAGTCCAAATTAAAGTACTGAAAGGTTAAAAACACTTTAATTTAATGAAAGATATATTTTAATATTTTTATCCAACATTATATCTTTTAGGTCCGCAACGACCCATCTTCAGATGTAAGTATTACAATGGGAACAGAATGATGACATTTAAATTCAATAATATGAGACGTGAACACGTGATAACATCACATGCATGAAGGCGATCATCTATCATGAAATGATGTGGTAACAATCGATATATAAATTACAAGCAAGCCATGGAACGTTTAGTATTATTTATATGAAGAAATGATGGTTTTAAGTCTCTATGTGTTCCTTCACATTGAGCAGCATTTTTCAAGGTTAGGGAATGTAACAAAGAGTATCCTCATTACCACTTACTTCTCCATATTTATAAATAAACATGGTTTCCATTAAGAAAACTGAATCTTTGGAGTGGGGGTTGTCAAGAATGACGGCTTCCTTCTAACGTTGTTAATAGGACCCGTCACGTAATAAACGTGACAAGGATATTTCTGATGAGCCAGATTTTACATTGCATTGATGTTCTCTAAACGTGTCTTTAAGGAGCGGAGTCTAGAGCCGACATAAACACGATCAATACCTTTGAGGTCCAAGGTCTTCAATGGAATCATAAAAACACCATAGCAATTGTCCAACGTAACAGTGTCTCTATCATTTTTACATTATTTAGTATATTACGTGTTCGTACAACACATCCAATATCCCAACTGCGGCAAACATTTTTGAGGATATTTATAATGTTAGGGATGTATGCAAGAGTTCCCATATATTTAATTGGTCTGCAGTTACTTTTCATAGTAGTGTGTGACGACCTACAGATTTTCTTTAGGACTGAATCAATGATGTCACTAGAGTTACCATGATGAGAAGCAGTCAATCTTATCTTCGCAATTTCTTGATTACGTAATGTTACTGTCGACGAATGGGTAAACGCAATTCGTATTTGAAATTGAAGAGAAGTGAATTCTTGGCTTGATGGATGAGCAAACTGAAAAGGAATCATGACGGTAGAGAGTTATAGGTTTTTGATATATAGAATATTGAACAGTATATGTGTGAGGATCCCGCTTTAAACAAAAATCCAGAAACGGTAAAGTAAAATTATTTTCAAATTCAATGGAGAACTTAATAGATGAATACTGCGATGATAAGCTTTCTGCAAACTGGATTAACTCGTCCTTAGTAGAAGGCCAGAAAACAAGAACATCATCTACTTTGCGTATTTATAGACCTGGGGTAGTCGGAAATGAATCGAGAACGTGACTGTCTAATTCCTGCAAGATAATTTTAGCCAAGGGGGAGGAGAGAGGGGAGCCCATTGGGGCACCCTCAAGATGACGATAAATAATTTCATTATATTGGAAGTAACAGCGGTCATGTATCAAGCGTAAGGCAGAAATTATAGCCCTAGTATCAGAAGTAGAGTAAGTACCAAGTGATTCCAGTTTGGTTTCAATAATTTCATGTACGGCTTGGACTGAAATATTTGAAAAAAATGATATGACATCCAAAGAAGCCATCGTTAAAGTGGCACCGTTAGAACAAAAGGCTTCGTGCTACTTACATCTGAAGATAGGTCCGTTACGGACCTGAACGATCTGATATGTGTAAATATTAAAATATGTCTTTCATAAATTAAAGTGCTTTTAGCCTCTCAATAGTTTAATTTGGACTCCACTACGATTGGGTATAGAGGGCAGAGATTTATTTCGAGATAGAACGCTACGCGATAGAATTTCACTAGTTTTACTGAAGTTAATTTGTGTGATTTTATTTTCAACATGTCTGTTTCTAAACCAAGTTACATTAGAAAAAGCTCCATTGAAGACCAGCATAGAATACTTAACAAGAAGTGGGAGTTACACTATTTTTGTTGTGAAATTAATAATCGTATATTGTGCCTTATTTGTAAGCAACTGTTAGCGGTTCCGAAAGAGTACAATTTACGACGCCATTTTCAAACTGTGCATGGGGAGAAGTATGATTTACTAAAAGGGCATATTCGAGAGGACAAACTAAAGAAACAGAAAACGGATTTAATTTCGCAACAAAATGTGTTTCAGAGAATTTTTAAACATAAAACAGATATTTTTATGTTTAAAATTCTCTGAAACACATGTGATAAGCTTTAACTTATCTAAAATGATAGCAGAAATCTCTAAGCCTTTTAAAGATGGATGTTTTATAAAAGAGTATTTAGTTAAGTTAGCAGAATGTCCTGACAAGATGAATGAATTTAAAGAAATAAATTATTCGCCAAACACGGTAGCTAGTAGAATCGATGAACTAGCTTCAGATATAAACGATCGATTAATTCAGATCAGAAGATACCACAGATCCTTTACGTTTCCCTTGCAATTGAAGAAGCTACTGACGTAACAGATGTTGCTCAGTTCGCTCTTTTTATTCGCAGTGTAAATGTAAATCTTAAAGTAACTGAAAAACTACTTCAACTAATACCAATGCATGATTCTACGAAAGCTGAGGGCATTTGACAAAATGGAAACAATGTTTGAGGAGGAAAAATTGTCTTGGCCTAAAATGGTATGTTTAGTTACAGATGGCGCGTCTGCAATGACTAGGTCAAAAAACGGCGTTGTTGGAAAGATAAAAAAAATGTTGATCGATGAAGGTTCACTTACTCCATTCGTACATTTTCATTGCATTATACATGAAGGCGTATTGTGTGGCCGCGCTTTAAAAGTTGAAACATTTTAAGCCTGTGGTAAAACTTGTAAACTACATTCGCTCCATAACCTTAAATCACAGAAAGTCTATTGCTTTTCTCAAAGATATTGGCACTGAGCATAGTGATATTTTCTATCACTCTCATATAAGGTAGCTTAGCTGTGAATAAATAAATAAATACATCGCTCTTTTCACGTTCCGGAAACACATAGCAACCGAAAAATTGTCATCATCCGCCGCCGTGGAATCGAACCACGGATCTCTCGATATTTAGCCGAGCTGTGGACGAGTGTTAAAAACGATTTTGGGATTTGAGAGATGAAATAAAGACGTTATTTGAAAGTAAAGATCAAGACGTCTCGGTTTTTGATGATCCAAAATTTTACATGATCTGGCATCCAGCACTGATATAACTGGATACTTAAACGCTTTGAATATCAAACTACAAAACCAAATTAAGTTGGTCACCGATATTATTTATAACGTTAACGCATTTCAGAGGGAACTTCAGCTTTGGGAAGCTCAGCTCAGTGCAGGAAATATTGTTCACTTTCCCACTTTAAAAGCTTCATCTGAAGAAGAAATCAACTTAGGGGAATTTTCTACGAATATGTATATGTTAAAAGGCAATTTCAACAGGCGGTTTGAGTGTGTAAGTCTCCATTTTCATATAATGCTGACAAGGCACCTGAAGAACTCCAGGTTGAATTAATAGACTTTCAGTGGGATTCTTACCTAAAAAAACTCAACAGCTGCCATCTAACATATTTTTACCACAAAATATTCATTTCGTGTGATCGCGCTTTACAAGGATCGAATTGTTAAGAAGAGAAAGTTTCTTCGTTTTACGGGTCAAGATACAAACATAAATGTATGCGCCGTAATTTGATTCGCAAAATTACTTTTTAGTTTTCTACTTTTTTTGCAGGCTTTGTATTATGTGATCGTGTTTTGATTGAGTGACGTTTTTCTTCTTTCTTGAACTGGGAAGTTTTTTTCAGCATTGGATTCCTTCAGTCTTTTACAAATTTTACGACGGCCTAGCAGGAAATATTTCGCGAAACCCTGCTTAAAAATTAACTTTAGTGTTACGAAAGCAGCAGCTGAAACGTAATGACGCACTTGCACGGTATTGTTAAAAATATTTTGTTTTCACAGACGAGAATGCGCTTGAATGGTGATTTCCACCAAATAATTTCACTTCGTGCAACAGTAAGCGCTTTATGTGGGCTGTAAATCGCCGTCATCGCCTACAAGAGCTCCTGCTTATGCCAAATAAACAAAGCTCGACTGACACGTTACGACACGGTCGTTGTTTAGCAAGTTAATTTCGCCTATCCCTGGAATCTTCGTTTATTTCTTCTTTTCTTTTAGTCCATTTCGTTTTATACGATATTCACAAAAGCTGAAGTAAAGCAACAGCTGGAGCAGTTCATACTTTCAGGAAATTTCAGTTTGTCTCGAACTTTGAAAGATATTGATATTTCCTTGTCGACGCTAACGTAAAGATAATTTTCTTTTAAATACTACGTAGAAATAATAGTATCAGGGGTTTTCAAATTTAAAATGTAGAGTCTTCGTTTTTAACATAAAAGGTGTTGACTAATTTTAGACCGAGCATATGATGAGCTAAAAACGAAGAGAGAATATCGTAATATTAATTAAAGCTTCCAATTCGTTTGTGCAGGGACATTATAGGGTATGAGAATAAATAAGCGAGTTCTTGGATATTAAGGCATAAGTCCGAGTCTAGTCTAGACGAACAAATACTAGGAGGACTAATGGCTCTCCAGTCTAATAACTGGCTTTTGACTATTTGCCCAAGTAGGACAGAAATCTCGGGTCAGGCAGAGATAGTGTGTTTCACTCACGGCACTGTCCCTCTCTCTCTCTCTCTTTTCCCCGGAACCTGTTATAACAAATTAGGGACCGCCGGCTGCTTATATGGGCTGCTCACGACAGTCGTTGTACAACCAAACAAAACAATAAAACAAATCTTTCGAAATAAACGTGCAAATAGTCAATTTCAGGTTTGTTTTTTTTTAATTGGAGGTTTAACGACCACCGTGTGCAACTCAATGGGCTATAAGCAGTCGCCCGTCCCTAATTTAGGGTCACTGGTTCCAGGGAGGAGAGAACCAGTGCCGTAAGACAAACACAACATCCATGCCTCACCGGGATTCGAACTCGGACCCCTTTCGGACGAATGATCAGAGGCCATCGCTTAGACCACTGCTGCCACCGGGGCGGCCAATTTCAGGTTAAACCATCCTCCCAGGTTATGCTTGAAATCGTGTACATCGACACTTCTCAAAGTGAAAAGTAAATGAATTTACATTTTTTTATTGAAGGTTTAACAACCACTGTGAGCAACTTAATGTGCTATAAGCAATCGCCCGTTCCTAATTTAGGGCTACTGGTTCCAGGGAAGGGAGAGAGCTAGTGCTGTAAGGCAAGCACAACATCCATGCCTCATCGAGATTCCAACCTGGACCCTTCACGGAAGAATGATCATAAGACAGCGCTTAAAACACTGCGCCATATCTACATTGTCATAGTCCTAAATCTTTAAAATAATCACTTAAACTGTTTCAATTATTTTAGAGGTCATGACATAAACAATTGAGAATAGGAAATGTGGTGAAGATTTTATAATACTACAGTAATAACTAAATGTTTGCGTCTCTTAAAACAACCCAAGTGATTCCACTATTGTTTAACCAAAACTTGTATTCGTAGAGCGATAAACGAAAAACATTCATCATCAGTGTTTATGAAAACGTAAAACTCGGAATAGTTAATTATATTTTTAACGTAATGCAGAGATTACTTTACTTCAGTTTAAGTTATATCTTCTTCATTTGAACTAGGCGTTAGTATAGTTTATTATATTTTTAATGTAATGCAAAGATTATTTTACTTCAGTTTTTCCTTATATCTTCTTTATTTGAACTAGGCGTTATTATCGTGTATAGTTCAGATGCCCTGACTGATCATATCGTGTATATTCACACATACACGACATGATCGTCCATACACATTATGATCTTTTAGTTCAGATGTCCTGAAAGATCACATCGTTATTATCGTGTATATTCACATGCCCTGAATGATCATATCGTGTATATTCACGCATACACGACATGATCGTCCATACACATTATGATCTTTTAGTTCAGATGTCCTGAAAGATCACATCGTTATTATCGTGTATATTCACATGCCCTGAATGATCATATCGTGTATATTCACACATACACGATATGATCGTCCATACACATTATGATCTTTTAGTTCAGATGCCCTGAAAGATCATATCGTTATTATCGTGTATATTCACATGCCCTGAAAGAGGTTTTTGTGGGTTTCCGTTATGGTTGGCACTTAAGCATGCAACGTAAAGCTTTTTTAAAACATAGATGTAAGGGGCCTAGATTGCGAGGGAATAATTGTTGTCGAATCTTACCTTCAGAGACCGCTTTCGCTCGATCAGACACGAGCACTTTGAAAGCAAGATCTGGCATGCAAAATGGAATATGGGGAAACCACAGCTATGAAAAATATTATTAAGTAAATTTTTTGAAACATGTTTAATACCGTAAACTCATTTTTTTCTTTGGTTGTTGTCTGATACTGATCGTGCATACACAGCAAAGAACCTTTTGCTTAAGAACGCTACAAAACTTTTTTCGTTTAACAGAATGTAAACAAATAACTTCTAGACAGAAATGTTTCCACGTCTAAGGCAAATTCGTTTCCTTTACTCAAACTGTATTCTGTGATACCCGGTATAGTTCATCGAGTGTTGTTTTTATTTTCTTAAGGTTTAACGACTGCTGTGAGCAACTCACAATAAGCAGTTTCCCATACCAAATTAGGTACACTGGTGCCAGGGTAGATAGAAACAATGCCGCAACATCAGCACGCCCCACCTATGCCTCATAAGGAATTTCAAACCCGGGCTCATCTCAGACAAATGGTCAAAGACCAATGTTTCGGCAACTGCGCCACGGAAAGGCACTCACGTGTTTTGGGGACATAAGTGTTTACTAAAATATGACGTGTTAATGGCCCTACCTAGCACGTCTGTCGTCAGATCCGATGTACGATTTCAGCTGGTGCCCAAAATTAACGTGACAAGTACAAATTCAAGAATATGACCAAAACGAAAAGACCGATTGTAAAGTTTTTTCAAAGACATGTGCAAAAAGAAATATTAAGTCGACGTACAAAGAACATTGTGCTAGCTCCTGAATAAATATGCAAATGACGACAGTACGTCACCGAGCTGCCAAGCACACGACCTTTGCAAACATAGTTCAGAGCGGAGTGCGACAACTGAAGCTTGAGTTGGACTGTTTGCAAAAGAATGGCTCCGCATAATCGTTTAGAAGACTGTTTACGGTGGAACGCGATCGATAGATTTGAAGAAAGGCAAATCCGAGCTTGATAGCAAGGGGCTGAATGTGTCGAGGAAAATGGTCTTAAATCTCTGGAAACATTTCCGGAAAACCGGAATAATAATTGGATATCTGGGAAAATGACGTTCGTGAGCCACAAGTCAAGACGACTGGTGATTGTCTCTAACAGCTCGCCGACATAGGGAGTCAACAGCCATTCAACTCTCGCAGGAGCTCTTCTCTGCTACGGAAACCCCAATATCGATATCGAGGCAAAAAGTTTACAGAAGACTCCAGGAGAGAGATCATTCGCAAGAAGACCGATGATCTGTATCCCTCTTGCCGCATTGCGCAGAACGGTCCGTCTGAATTTGGTCGGACATTGGGCACGGCTAGCCAACGAATACCTGGAGAGTTAGGCCACCCTGATCAATGTGCCTCTGTTTTCTTCAGTAACGAGTTGCGGTACTGCTTAAACACGAATTGTCGACGTGTGCACATTTGGAAAGAGGAGGAAAGCCGAAATACCTCCAACAGTAGGGAAATAGACAACTATGGTGGTGGGGAACTCCTGGTCTGGGCTGGTATCATGTCGAATGGAAGCACACCACTACATGGGTTTCCTGGAGCCACGCTGACTGCAGGCAACAGGGATGATATCCTAGAGCCCTGTATATCGCTTTTAACGGAAGCTGTTGGCCGTTGGGTTCGTTTATCGACGATAACCCCATACCCATCGGGTACGGCTAGTCGACGAATACCTGGAGAGTTAGGGTATTCGCAGGATGGAGTAGCTCGCGATATCTCCAGACATGAACTCGATAGCGCATGCCTGATATGCCTTATATGAGCAATAACAAGACAGCAGCCAATTCCCAGAACCCACCCGGGACTTTGAAGCACCTTGGTGAAGTAGTGGCACTTATTCCTGCCACAAACTCTCATTCCCAGCTTTGTAAATTGCATGAAGGCTCATTGTGAGAGCTGTATCACATTTCGAGGTAATCACACTTCCGCCCCAAGAATTCCACGCTACATGCAGCATCATTTTTGAAATGCCATGCTGTCATGTGTATGGTTCCTCCTCATTGCTGCGTTATCAATGTGTGTATATGCGTATCAGCTGTCATTAAACTGTGCAGTTTGAAGTTTGCGTTATCGATGATTTTGTGTTTCTCACGTTAATTTTGGATATCAGTGTACTAAAAGAGATAAGTGTTCTTATCTCTGGGCAAAAGCTGCCTGGAGAAGGTTATCTACATTTTAAAAAATTTTCCTGGTGAGAGTTTTCCTGTTACGTATTGCATGTGAGCAAAAGTTCTACCCGTTTTTGTAATAGATGCAAATTGCGATCGGAGTAGTTACGTCACAGATGACGCTGCAATGCTGAATTTTCGGCCAATAAAGTGTGGAACAGTAGAGTAAATAGAGGCACCAGGTATATCCGAGTAAGTCATTTGTAACGGAAATCACGGATGGTGTAATATAGCATGGCCGCCTGGTGGCGAAGTGGTCTAACAGCTGGCTTACGACTATTCGTCCGTGACGTGTCCGGGTTCAAATACCGGTGAGGCATGGATATTGCGTTTGTCTTACGCTACTGGCTCTCTCCCTTTCCTGGAACCAGTGTCACTAAATTAGGGACGGGCGACTACGTATAGCCCATTGAGTTGCTCATGGTGGTCGTTAAACCTTCAATCAAAAAAAAAAAAATAACATGACATGCGGTAAGGAGTACATTAGACATTGTTTACTGTACAAGTTCGATAAAGGCAGTACTGCAGCCGCGGCTTGCCTCAACACCTGTTAAGTGTATGCGGAGGATGCATGTAATGATAGCACATGTCGCCGTTGGTTTCAAAGATTCCGGGACGGAGACAGAAGCTGTAAAGATCAACCACGTCCTGGACGTCCATCCGTGGTTTCTGTCGAGGATGTGGACAAAGCCATAACAAATGACCCACATCAACCGTTCAGGAATTAGCAGAAGCGTTGCTGGTACACAGAACAACAGTCGAACGACGGATGCACGCGTTTGAGTTCATCACCAATTTTGATAACTGGGTTCCGCACCAGCTCTCTGCAATCCGTACCTGTGTTTCTTTTCTTTCTCGTCACCGAAATTAACTGTTTTTGGGGCGAATTGTAACGGGTAAGGAGAAATGAGTACTGTACCGTAATATATGCATGTATAAACTGTGTGCCAAGGTGCGGAGCCTGCTCCATCGACCTCAAAAGGAGGACTGCATCTCAAAAAGGTTTTCTTGAGTGTTTGGTGGGATGCCCAGGGAATAATCCACTGGGAGGTGTTGGCACCTAACCGAACGATAAATGCTGACCTCTACTGCCAACAGGTGGACAGATTGCGAGGATAAGTGACATCGAAGCGGCCAACACTCGTCAATCACAAAGGCGTGATCCTTTATCATGATAGCGCCAGACTTCATACTGCTTTAATCACTCTGCAAAAATTACTGGACTTTGGTTGGGAAGTATTACCTCACCCAGCGTATTCCTTTGACGTGGCACCTACGAACTACCACCTATTTCTATCGTTACAGAACGCCCTCGCTCTCGATACCTTCGATGATGTGGACGATGCCAAAACGGCATTACATGACTTTCTAAACTCTAAAACACAGGAGTTTTTTTCCGGCTTGGAATTCACCTACTCATAGACAGATGGCAAGAGTTCATACAAAATAATGGCAATGATGTGAAATCCTAGGTACGCTATTTGTTGTGTTCTCCTCCTTTCTTTGTAGCCTACAAAAACGGATAGAACTTATGGACACACCCAATATGTTGTTTTATTTTTTAATTGCCAGTTCTAACTATATATCATGCTTTTCAGCATTCTAAGTTTCTTTTAACTATCTTACAAGCACACGGGATGTGTATGTTACTGTACGTATTGTGGATTGAATTTTCCAGATATAGCATCACCCTGTGAGTTTTAGATTTCATAGCAAAATCCTTTCTTCATTTATTTAACACGTAAAAGTTTTAATTTTCTTTGAAAAAGTATTATTAATGCTTCATTTCAGAGATGTTGGTGTAGTAATTTTCTAATCCAGAGAATTTTCAGATTTTAATCTATAATGTCCTGGAGATGTGCGTTCAGGAAGCAAAAATTAGAATAAACACACACACACACACACACACACACACACACACAGTCAAGCGCAGTGTGATTCTCTACAGCGGAAATGTCAAAGGGAGCTAAGATTAGTTTTTATTATATATATATATATCATCATCATCATCATTGTCAACCATTATCAATCCACTGCTGGACGAAGGTCTCCCCAAGTTTCCTCCACAACGGTCTGTCTTGTGCCAGTCTCCTCCATGTCACCCCTGCATACTTTCGAATTTCATCCACCCATCTCCCATGTGGTCTTCTTCTGGGTCTTTTCCTGTCCCTTGGAATCCAATCTAAAATTTCGGCTGTCCATCGATGATCTGTCCTTCTGGCAGTATGTCCAGCCCATTGCCATTTCAGGGATTTAACTCTGATCATGATGTCTTCCACTCTTGTCATTTTTCGGATCCACGAGTTCCTCTTCTTATCTCTCCTGGTTACACCAAGCATGCACCTCTCCATGCTGCTTTGAGTTGTCTGCAGCCTTTGTATATCTCTTTTAGTTAAGGTCCACGTCTCTGCACCATACGTAAGCACTGGAAGGATGCATTGATCAAACACTTTTCTTTTAAGACATAATGGCATATTGCTCTTGAAAATTATGCTGTTTCTTCCAAAAGCTCTCCAGGCAAGTTTTGTACGCCGATTAATTTCTTCATCAATGTGACCCTCACTTGATATCTGCTGTCCAAGATAAACGTACGTGTCTGTTATCTCCAGCTTTTCTCCATCAATCAATAAATCTTCATTTCTTGTAAAAGCATTGAACATCACTTTTGTCTTCTGAAAGTTCATTTTTAATCCCACTTCTTTACTCTTGTCAGCAAGTTCCTGGATCATACTCTGCAGCTCTGATGGGGTAGTTGCAAAAATGACTACGTCATCAGCAAAACGAAGGTGGGTTAGATAATCTCCATTAATCTTTATCCCTTTGTTTTCCCAGCTCAGCGACTGAAAAACACCCTCCAATGTCGCATTAAAGAGCTTCGGAGATATGGTGTCACCTTGTCTCACTCCCTTTCCAATTTTTATGTGTGTTGTATTTTCAAACAGCCGAATCTTTGCACTTGCATTTTCATAGATGTTATTAATAATATTAATGTATGCATCTTCAATACCGCAGGTTTTCAGAGCCATTGTAACTGCTGATGGTTTCACCGAATCAAGGGCTTTTTCATAATCGATAAAAGCCATGCACAATGGAAGTTCATATTCCCTCGCTCTTTCAATTAGTTCTCTCAGTACGTGGATATGATCTATTGTGCTGTAGCCACTCCTGAATCCAGCTTGTTCTCTCGGTTGAGCCATGTCCAGTGTTACCTTCAAGCGGTGTGAAAGAACTTTAGTGAAGATTTTATAAACTACTGATAGGAGGCTGATAGGTCTGTAGTTTCCGAGATCCTCAATGTCACCTTTCTTATGTAGCAGGATCATTGTAGCGGTGTTCCAATCCTCAGGAATCTTTCCTTCATTAAGGCATCGAGTGAAAATTTGGGCGAGTATTGTTTCAATTTCTCCACTTGCTTCTTGTATGATGTCTACAGTAATTCCATCTTCTCCTGGAGCTTTTCCCCGCTTCATGTTCTTGATTACATGTGCAACTTCTGCTGGAAGGACTGGAGGAACTGTGGTACTGGTATCTTTCATGATGTCTGGAGTGCATATATCATCCCTTTCATATAATTTGGAGTAGAAATCTTTCACTCTTGTCAAAATTTCGCCTCTATTTCTTGTTACAGAACCATCTTCTTTTCTCAGTGCCATAATCTGTTTTCTTCCCTTACTGAGATGTCCCTTTGCTATCTTTAGGCTTTAGTTGTTTTCAATTGCTTTCCTCACTAGTTCACAGTTGAATTTTCTTACGTCTTCAGTGATAATTTTTCTTACTGTCTTGCATAGCTCTATATATTCCACTTTGGAAGTCACATCTTCTTTAGTTGTCCTCATCTCTCTTCTCTTTTGCATCAACATTTTCGTTTTTCCTGATAATTTGTTTACATGCAACTTGTTCTTAGACCCAGCTAATTTTGTTGCTGTTTCCATAAGAGCTTTGGTTACTTTTCTGTTAACTTCAGAGATGTCCACTTCTTCTGATGTTAGGAGTTCTAAAGCAGAGAACCTGTTCTTCAGTTCCAACTTGAAGGTATTATGGTGTTTTTTAAGGTTGGTTATGTCAATACATTTTGTTTGTCTTATGAGCTTGCCACGTTCAAGTTTGGTGTTGAGGTGCATCTTACATCTCACCAATCTATGGTCACTACCTGTGTTGAACTTGTTTAGCACACTGCAGTCTTCTATGACGAATTTATTATATATATATATATATATATATATTTAGAAATTTTCGTAATGTGAAATAAAAGACGGAGCACCTTAATTAAAGTAAACTGAAACTCTTACAAGTGGAAATTCAGAGAGCTGCTTTTTTCAAACATTTGTACAGTTGACAATAAAGCGAAGCTCCCGTTTTTAGCACGTCTTTTGTAAAAAAAGATCGTGCTTTTGTTATCGGTATGTCCGTCCGTCAGTCCGTCCGTCCGCCTGTACCCACGATATTTCAGCAACTATTAGTCCGATTTTAAAAATTCTTTTTGCATTGGGAAGCCTGAAATATGCAAATGATGATCCTTTATTTCGTTTTTTTTTACCATGTACAATTTCGCCGGTAGAGGGCGTAAGGGCAGATTATGTCGAATTCAAAAATACGTTTTATTCCACATATTTGATTCTAAACATCCGATTGAAAAAATTCCTTTATCTTTCAATTACATTTATGTTGAAGAGTATTTCAGATATAGTTACTTTTTCAAATTACGCATAGATTTTCCGCTAGGGGGCGTAAAATTACATTTTCCCCGATAACTCTTCTTCTAAAACTCCGATTTGGAAAAACGTTTCTTCAGCGGATACATCTCTTGATGGAAAATCTTTCGCATATAATTTCAAATTTTTGGTAAAGAATACTTCGGCCACCAGGTGGCGTAAGTGTTAATTTTTGCTTCTGATGTATTTGCCATAAAATCGTTGCTTCTAAATGATCGATTAAAAATTATTTCGTGGACTGATGCCACTCACTTCGATAAACCTTTTCGGAATATTTTCTTCTTAAAATATTCTACAGTTTCTCCTTCGGGGGGGGGGGGTAGATGTACATCTTATTTTTGTCAATATCTCTACTTCTAGGAGTCCGATTTGAAAAATTCCTTCTTTGTTGGATAGTGTTTTCCGTGTGACATGTTTTTCGTATAATTTCAAAATTTTCAAGTAATTCATAGACTTTCCGCTAGGGGGCGTAGCGGTAAATTGCCATTCCCCCATATCTCTGCTTCTAAATCTCCGATTTGAAAAATTCTTTCTGCACCGGACACAGCTCCTGATGGGAAATCGTTTGCACATAATTTCTAATTTTTGTAAAAAATATAGTTTTGCCACCATGGGGCGTAAATCTTAATTTCCGCTTCTGTTGTATTTGCAGCAAAATATGAGCTTCTAAATTCTCGATTGAAAAAAACGTCGTTTGTTGACCGATTCTACTCATGTCGACAAACCTTTTAGAAACATTTTCTTCTTAAAATAGTGCATGGTTTCTACGCCAGGGGGCGTAGATGTATATCTTATGTTTGTCAATATCTCGACTTCTAAGAGTCCGATTTAAAAAATTCCTTCTTTGTTGGTTAGTGTTTCTAGTGTGACATGTTTTTTTCTATAAATTCAAAATTTTCAAGTAATTCATAGAATTTCCGCTAGGGGGCGTAGCGTTAAATTGCGTTTCCCCCTATATCTCTGCTTTTAAATCTCCGATTTGAAAAATTATTTCTGTACCGGATATAACCCCTGATTGGAAATCATTTGCACATAATTTCTAATTTTTGTAAAAAAACAGTTTGGCCACCAGGTGGCGTAAATCTTAATTTCCGTTTCTGTTGTATTTGCAGCAAAGTATGAGCTTCTAAATTTTTGATTGAAAAAAACGTCGTTTGTTGACGGATACTACTCATGCCAACAAACCTTTTAGCAAAATTTTCTTCTTGAAAAAATGCATGGTTTCTGCGCCAGGGGGCGTAGCGGTATATCATATTTTTGTCAATATCTCTACTTCAAAGAGTACGATTTGAAAAATTCCTTCTTTGTTGGATAGTGTTTCCGATGCGAAATGTTTTTCCTATAAATTCAAAATTTTTTAAGTAAATCATACACTTTCCGCTAGGGGGCACAAAGGTAAATTGCGTTTTCTGAGTTATTTCTGCTCGTAAAGCTCCGATTTAAAAAATTCTTCCTGTATCGCATACAAGACCTGATGGAAAACATTTTTCACATAATTTCGTATGTTTGGTAAAGAATGGTTTAGCCAACCTGGGTCATATATGTTAATTTCTGCTTCTGAAGTATTTGTTGCAAAATCTGGGCTCCTGAAAACTCGACTAATTTTTCTTTTCTTCGACTGATACTGCTTATACGGATAAATCTTTTGAGAATACTTTCTTCCTAAAATAATGCATGGTTTCCCTACCAGGGGACGTAAAGTCACACCTTATTTTTATCGATATCTCTGTTTCTAAGAGTTCGTAAGCTCACGAGTCCGTTTACAGCAATATCTGAGGGATTAAAAACCCGATTGAAAAACTTCTTTCTTTGGTCAGATCTATTGTTTTCCATACCGGTTCCATTGATTTTGAATAGCTTTGATAAATTTAATTTGCGTCAGAACGGATTCAAAAGACGTGCTTATTACACCCGAAAATTCCGTGTCAACTTTCTTGTTTTAATATTTTTTTGGTTTACTTTACGGGAAATTGAATTTTTAAATTTCACAAAATTCTCTATTTTGCGATGGGATCCATTTAAAAAAACGGATATATGGTAAACTATAAATCATAACGCATTGCAATTTTTACAGCATAAACTCACAATTACCGTCCCTCTTTTACAAAAAAAATAAATATGGGAAAGTTATTTCCTGATTTAAAAGCATTTTTTATAGACGCAAAGAAAAGGAACGAACGGTTTACACTGTCGTCATAGCTAACCACACAGGAAAGTTCTGGACCCGTGACCTCCTGCAATAGTGACGCAGCTATTTTTAGCACTGTCTTCTCATTGGGTGAAAGGACACGCTACAATCAAACTGGTAATAACGCAATGCTTAATGACGAAAACTCGGCGTTTTCCGCCGGCAACACGCATGCCTATGTAAATATAGGCTTTCGCCTCGTATGTAAACAGCAAAGAGGGAAATTGTGCGTGTGTTCGTCCGCGATTTGTTCAATCACTTCTAAATGGCCTAGAGATCTGAAAATTAGCATGCTGATAGGTCTTAAGGTCCGTATATTTATAAAAATACGAAAACAAAAACCAAAAAATGGCAGCTTTGGAACATTGTCTGCTTGAATTTTTCGCGAATTGTTAGACCACTTTTAAATAACCCAGAGATCTAAAAAGTGGCATGCTGGTAGGTCTTAAAGTCCGGATACCTACAAATGCACGAAAACAAAAGAAGAAGAAAAAACATCGCTTTGGAACATTGCCTGCTTGAATTTTTCTACCAGTTCTACACCTAGAAAAATGTCTGAAAACCAAAAGATTCAAAAGGGTGGCTTAGCTTTACAGTTTTAAAAGGCTGATAGGTTTAAAAATAATTTTGTCAGAATCATTAAGATGCTTTGAAAATTTCAAATTTTGATTTCAAATTAAGTGGCGCCAAAGCCTGCTCCGTTTTATGTCAAATCCTATGCATTGACGTCACGACGCTTTTCTAAATCGTAAAAGTTACGAATTTTAAATTACTTTTTTTTTCTTTAATGACTTCCCGTTTCTTAATTTTATCTTCTGAAAATGATTTTATAGATTCACCGTTCGGAGAACGGATATGATTTCTAGTTATCAAATGATTTGCACACCATCAGTGGAGGTTGACATACATTATTCTTTCAGAATTATGTAGTTGCAATGTGCTTAGTGGAGCAAGTGATCACATAAAAATGTTGCAAAACAAAACAAAACAATAAAAGAAACTAAAAGATTTCCTTTATTGTCCTATTTGGGGTATTAACGACCACCGTGAGCAACCCGATGGGATCTACGCAGTCATCCGTCCCTAATTCAGGACCACCGACTCCAGGGAAGGGAGAGATCTGGTGCCGTAACTCAAACGCAACATCCATGCCTTTCTGACATTTGAACACGGACCCATCTCGGGGAAATGGTCAGAAATCAGCGCTTACACCACTGCGCCACCGGAACTGCCCAGTACAATGTAATCCAGTAATTCTTCCATAGATTTCAAGTTTCCCTCTGTACTAGCCGGATGTGTTACTTTCCCACTTATATTATTACAAAAAACAGTGAAAGATGACGAAATGGAGCTTTCTTTCTACAAAAAATTGCGTAAAGGTGCAACTCATTTTTTGGGCCTGAACTTAACCGTCTGGTAGTTATAAATTTTCTAGGTTATATAACATGTGTTTGATTGATCGGGTGAATACCTCAGAAGTTGCGATTATAAAGTCAGAAAATAACACTATGTGTTATATTTGGTGAAGAAACAGCTACATGTTATTCTTGAAATGAGATACTACAGCCTTGTGATTATATATATTGAGAAAATACAACGTTCGTCACAAATATTTCTTTTTGTCGAGTCGACCAAGGCTCCGCCTGGCTTTGGCCTACCTTCATCAGGACGAGTGGTACGTAAAATAATTATTTTACGTATTTTTTTAGCCCAGCGAAACCATGGTCGACTTGAAAAAATAAAATATTTGTGACAAAGGTTGTAGTTACATGTTAATTTGAACCTCATACTCAAAAATAAATATCGCGATTGAAAAGAGAGTTTTTAAATTTAAAAATGATGTGGCATATTCAAGATATGTTAACTTTCACACCAGTTAAAGTACTGTCTCTTATCGCACCACATAAATGTTTTATATTCCAAAATTACAGTCATCCGGGATTATTATCAACAAATTTGTATTTTACAAATGTACCATTTTAATTACTCGTGAAATAAAGAAACGTACAGATGTGTTCAGCGAAATTTTTAGTTAAGACTTCTGTATTCAATAAAATTATATAATGAGTAAATTTGGTGAAAAGATTTCGTATTAAAGTATCTCTAAAAGTTTACAAATAATGAGTAACACTTTACTAAAGCTTAGCCAAGGGCGGCAAGTGAGAAGGAAGTAGTGTCAAATGCAATTGATGTTAATTGTTTGGACAGTCGAAGCACTAATCTGATTTTCATGAAATGTAGGGCACATGAGCGCCAATTTCGTACAAAAGTAGCTGTGTTTAATTTCATTGAAATCGTCCGGATGACTTTTGCAGCATTTCCCCTGCGTGCCAAGGAGACGTCAGTTGCAGACTACAGAAACAGTTAATCTTGGAAAAGGACATCAATTGTGTCAGGCAATCGTTATCTGCTAGTCCCAGGTATTTCAGAACCCCTGATGACAATACAACCATCTGAGATAAAATGCATGACAGATGTTCCTGGAAGACTAACCAGAAAAGTTTTAAACATTATCGATGGTTTCCGCACAACGCCTGATTCCGATTTGCGGTTTCTTATAAGATCTTCAAATTAATTATTCACGAGCATTATTGTTGAAGGAAAAAAAAAAGATACGCCAAGAAAGAGATCAGCGGAAACTTAGTTTCAAAGCTGTTTCAGCTTTCAATATCAATAGTGTATTCATATTTGCTCATAATACGAAACTCACCGAAATTATCTTCCCGTAACGTTTAGTGAACACATTACTTCTTTTTTAGGTACATCCAGTAAACTATGTAACGTTTAGCGAACACATTACCTCAAGTTAGATACATCCAGTAAACTATGAAACGTTTCGAGAACACATTACCTCAAGTTAGATACATCCAGTAAACTATTCTTTCCCGTCGTATAATCACAAGCAGTATTCATTACGAAAGATTTTCTTCTCGTTTTCATAATTTAGTATAGGAAATATAGTGTATTCTGGTGCCCAAAACAAGCGTGATAAACACAAAATCATGAATAACGGAAAATTCACAAGATAGAATTTAATGACAGTTGGTACGAACATGCATACATCGATAAAGCAACAATACACAACAGCAAAGGAGTGCTATCACCGTATGAAGAGAAATCATGCGCGTGATAACATGGCAGCCCAGAAGTGATGTAGCAAATGGTGCAAATTTCGAGGGGCTAATATGGAATGTGATTAACATGAATAGCTATGCAACTCGCGCAACCAGCCCTCATATGTTTTTACAAGGCAATGAATAAGAGTTTGGGGAAATAAGTGCCACATCTCCATCAAGAAGCTTCGGATTCCCGGGGGAAGGGGTTCTGGGAGGGGGCTGTGGGCCTGAAGTTGCTCTTTTTAGGGCATTCGAGACATGCTCTATCGAGTTTAGGTCAGGGGATCGTGATGGCTACTCCTTTTTGTGAATACCTTTACTCCCCAGGCATTCGTCGTCTTACCGATCCCTATGGAGATTGGCGTTATCGTCCATAAAACGGAACAGAACACCAACACCTACCTTGGAAAGCTGTACATCGGGCTCTAGGATATCAGTCCTGTAGCGTGCAGCAGTCATTAGGACTTCTGGAAACACGTACAGTGACGTGCGTCTATTCAACATGACACCAGCCCAAACCAAAAGTTCTCCAACACCGTACTTCCCTACTGTTGGAGGGAAGATTTCGGCTTCCTGTCTCTCTCTCTAGAGGCTCACACGTCAAGAATCCGTGTATAGGCTTTACTGCGTCTCATCAATGACGAGAACATTGGCCCATTGATTGGGTGGTGGCGTTTTTGCCGGATCCAATTCACACGGACCGTTCTGTGCGATGCTGCGAGTGGGATACAGACCATTGGCTTTCTTGCACACAGTCCTCTTTCGTGAATTCTTCTGTAAACTGTTTTCCTCGACATCGCTGTTACCGTAGCGGCGGAGAGCTCCTGTATGGATTGCCTGGCTGTCGACTCCCTATAGCGACCAGATGCAGGAGACAAATACCGGTCGTCTTGACTTGTTATGGATCGTGGGCGTTCTTGTCCTGGCTTTCTGGTTGAAGTTTCCTAGAAATGTCTCCAGAGACTCGAAACTACATGTCTCGACACATACAGCTACACTGACGGTAAAAAATCCCAACACCAAGAAGGGGTTGTGTTAGATAAACGACAGTTGGTAGGCTGTGAGAGTACATCTGTAAGATGACGTCTATGCAAATTTCGCGATCGGCACATACGTGTGGCCTAGTAGCGCCCCTCGGAACATGCAAAGCAGGTTTGCTGTAAATACGCGCTGTAACGTTCGTGAGCATTAGTTATTGCTGAGATTTGACGTAGTGTGTTGATGTTAGTCAAGAATGCCTTTAAGAAGACGAAGAAGCCATTATCAACAGCTCACGGAGTTTGAACGAGGTCGTGTAATAGGGCTACGAGAAGGTGCATTTTCTTTCCGCAATATCGTAGAACGACTTGGCAGGAATGTAGCCACTGTGCATGATTGTTGGCAGCGGTGGTCAAGGGAAGGTACTGCCTCAAGAATACCAGGTTCCAGCCGGCCCCGTGGCCTTACTGAGAGGGAAGACCGCCGTGTACGGCGTATGGCAGTGGCGATTCGTACCGCGTCTGCGGCAGCAATTCGAGCTGCAGTTGCCGCCACAGTGACACAACAAACTGTTACAAATCGGTTACTTGAAGGAAAGCTCCGAGCCAGACGCCCTGTAGCGTGCATTCCACTTACTCCAAACCACTGCCGTTTGCGACGTCAGTGGTGTCAAGCTAGAGCTCATTGGAGGACGGAGTGGAGATCTGTTGTGTTTTCTGATGAAAGCCGGTTCTGCCTGGGTGCCAGTGATGGCTGTGTGTTGGTTAGAAAGAGGCCAGGTGAGCGCCTGCAACCAACCTGTCTGTGGCCGAGACACACTGGACCTACAATTGGAGTTATGGTCTGGGGAGCAATTTCCTATGACAGCAGGAGCACTCTCGTGGTTATCCCACGCACCCTGACGGCACAGTTGTACGTCGGTCTGGTGATTCAACCTGTTGTGCTGCCATTGATGAACAGCATTCCAGGGGTGTTTTCCAACAGAATAACGCTCGCCCGGATACCGCTGTTGTAACCCAACATGCTCTTCAGAGTGTCGACATGTTGCCGTGGCCTGCTAGATCACCAGATCTTTCACCAATCGAGCACGTATGGGACATCATTGGACGACAACTCCAGCGTCACCCCCAACCAGCATTAACCGTCCCTGTATTGACCGACCAAGTGCAGCAGGCATGGAACTCCATCCCACAAACTGACATCCAGCACCTGTACGACACAATGCATGAACGTTTGCGTGCTTGCATTCAACATTCTGGCGGTTACACTGGTTATTAATGTACCAGCATTTCACATTTAAAACGGTTCTTCTCGCGCTTACAATAAGCTGTGATCTTGAAACCTTAATCGATTAAATATGTTACCTATACAAATGTATTGCAGCCATTTCATTCCTCTACAACTATTTTTTCGTGGTGTTGAGATTTTTTTTCTGTCAGTGTATTTCACAACCTCAGCTTGCGCTTGCATTGCTTCCAATCTACTGATCACTCTTCGCGGTAAATAGTCTTCTAAATGATGACGCGGAGCCATTCTTCCACTAACAGTCGAACTCTAAATTCAATTGTCAGAAAACAATCTTTATCAAGGGGGTGTGCCGTGCCTGCCAACTTGCTGACGCACGGTACTCCTTTTCGTATTTCCATATGAGCAAGCACAATGTTGTTTGGGTACGTCAACTTTGGGACTCCCCTTGTAATTGTCTCTGTAATGTATTTACTACTGGTCCTTTCATTTTGTATGTATTCTCGTTAATTTTGTACATCAGTTTATTTGATATCCTGTACGAAATCCTTTTCAATTAGCGTTAAATTCTAAATAAAAATCGGTAAATTCGATTTCTACAGTATTTCTCTTTTCTTTTTGGAGTTTTCCAACCCTGTGAGCTCATTCAACCCTTCGAAACATTACCAGCCTAGCTTAAGGCCATTGATTTCAGATCAGATCAGATCATGTGTAGAGGATTTGAGGAAGGGAGTGTCTGACCCCAGTTCTTAAAGAACCCTTAGAAGTAGGAAGCTAGGTGATTTGGGCTAGAGTGCCTGATAGGAAAGTGACACGGAAGCGAGGTCAAAAGGGGAGGAAGACATCCTAATTTATTACCGGGGGTCATTACGCGGGGTCCGGCGGTTTAACATGCCCATCCGGCGCATGGCGTATATTTATTCGTACCTACCTGTGATCAAACCAGAGCTCTTCCCCGTGGCAAACACAAACGTTGACCACTAGGCCATTCGCTTCGCCCCATTGAATTCAAGGAAGAAAAACCCAATATGGTCAAATCGAGTATATCTATCATATTTTACCAAGGACACGAACCAGTCCTATCAAACAACAAAATAAAACACAAACCCTCTGAGACATGCGGAAATTGATTAAGCGCCACTTCAAAATGCTTCTGATTTTCTACAAAGAAAACGCCACGCCAAGCCCTTTCGTGTGCAAGATGCCTTACAGAAATCTAGTGATATATTACTGTTCCCAGCGAGAATCCCTACATTGTGTGGTAACGCTCCCACAGATATCTTTTCTTTTTCAGCAAGGTAAATCATAGTACCATACTTTACTTTGCGCTATTGGTTTATGCATGTAAATGACGGAAAGGTACTATACCTTTACTGACTTTCCAGCGAAACCATCTGATGCAACGAATGCGAACTTTTGTACCTTTGGGCGGAAGCTACAGGTTAGAAAAAACTATCTGTCTGAAATACTTGATGTATGTCTAGATGAACGAGACGATCTTGATCTGACGCTTTCGTAGAACGAACGTTTGCAATTAAATTTATATTGCAAAAAATACAATTTGTGCAAGACGTATCGTACTGACATCAGTCAATGGTGGATACATGGATTTGTTAAGCCGAATAGATTTGACAATCGTTTTGATCCGGTTGCGTCACCATCTGAACTACCTGAGTGCTTTCCCCAATTCTTCAGTTTCTTCCAACAAAATAATACACAACATTATGCATTAGAAAAAATTTAATATATTCTTCGCAATAAAAGACAAATAAGAATTTTGAAATCGCACGGACATAACTTTTATGAACCCAGCTTTTAAACAGAAATTAAGGTTCTTTTCTTTCGAAAGCGAGATATGAAGTTTAATTTCAAATTGTGGGCATTGAGGCTACTAATTAGGCTTTTCTAACTTTACTTTTTGCCATTTGATTTACATTTAACATCATTTTGATCGAAGTGACAACTGGCCGTATTCAACGTATAATAAACTACAAAAAAGTTCAACAGATTGAGCTAGAAATATTTCAGTGTACAATTATTATTAAATCTAAATACAAGGTTCGAGCATTTTACGGTCAAAAATACGTATGTACATTCAGTGGACAAAGCATTAGAGATACCTACATAATAAATAGCGTCTTCGTAATCATCTAGCGTGAATAACAGCCTGCACACGCGGAAGCATCGACTCCACCAGATGGTGGAGGGGTTCCGAAGGTAATGCCAGCTATGCCTGTTTGTCCACAGCTCTGCCCGGGACGTCGGTCCAGGATCAATGGATATGATGCTTCGCTCTACGGCATCACGGAAAGCTCGATCAGGGTTTTTATCCGGGGGCTTTGGAAATCACTGGGTAGTTCCAAATTCAGATGAGAGTTCCTCGAGCCATGCCTGAGCGGTTGCGAACCCTGTGGGAACGGGGGGTGGCGCATTGTACTGCTGAAAAAGACTGTCGGCAGCAGGATGCGCGAAGACCATGAAAGTGTTTTGGTGATCAGCCAAAAAATGCTGGTAGCGTGCTGTAACTAAGGACCTCTCCAGACACATTAAGGGACATAACATATCCCTTGACTAAGGACCTCTCCAGACACATTAAGGGACTTAATGTTTCCCTTGACTAAGGACCTCTCCAGACACATTAAGGGACATAACGTATCCCTTGACTAAGGACCTCTCCAGACACATTAAGGGACTTAATGTATCCCTTGACTAGGGACCTCTCCAGACACATTAAGGACTTAATGTATCCCTTGGATAAGGACCTCTCCAGACATATTAAGGGACTTAATGTATCTTTTGACTAAGGACCTCTTCAGGCACATTAAGGTACTTAATGTATCCCTTGACTAAGGACCTCTCCAGACACATTAAGGGACTCAATGTATCCCTTGACTAAGGACCTCTCCAGAAACATTAAGGGACTTAATGTATCCCTTGACTAAGGACCTCTACAGATACATTAAGGGACTTAATGTATCTCTTGACTAAGGACCTCTTCAGATACATTAAGGGACTTAATGTATCCCTTTACTAAGGACCTCTTCAGACGTATTAAGGGACTTAATGTATCCCCTGACTAAGGACCTCTCCAGACACATTAAAGGACTTAATATATCCCTTGACTAAGGACCTCTCCAGACACATTAAGGGACCTAATGTATCCCTTGACTAAGGACCTCTCCAAACACGTTAAGGGACTTAATGTATCCCTTGACTAAGGACCTCTCCAAACACGTTAAGGGACTTAATATATCTCTTGACTAAGGACCTCTCCAGACACATTAAGGGACTTAAAGTATCCCTTGACTAAGGACCTCTCCAGACACATTAAGGGACCTAATGTATCCCTTGACTAAGGACCTCTTCAGACATGTTAAGGGACTTAATGTATCCCTTGACTAAGGACCTCTCCAGACACATTAAGGACTTAATGTATCCCTTGACTAAGGACCTCTCCAGAAACATTAAGGGACTTAATGTATACCTTGAGAAGGCTCCACAAACCATCACAGAGCCATCCTGGCACGAACGGGCCATAGGGCGAACACAGCCGACCTAGCACGACGGGGCTATGGCCTCATGCTGTTGACACCACACACAAGCCCTCCCGTCAGTTCGGTAAAACGCGATTCGTTTGTTCACACGACGCACTGTCACTCTGTAGAGGCCCAGGTTTGATGTTCTCGGCGTCAGACGAGGCGTAATTTTCTATGATGCACAGTCAACAGTGAAACACGAGTAGAATGCGCATCGTGCGTCGCACCATTTGCGTGTTGACGCTGCTTGAGTATGCGACATTTAAACTGGATGTAATTTGCGTCGCAGTTTCCAAGCGGTCTGTCTGTTTGAGTTTGGAGAATCAAAGTCGACCCCTACCATCAACGTCGTGTGGTCGGCAACCGCTTGCTCTCAAGGCGCTGGTACGCCCTTCGATGGTATACTAGAAGTCAACCTTTGATACGATTGCTCTCGACAACCCAAGTGTTCTTACCACTTGTGCAACAGAATGACACAACTTTCGCTTACAGTGTGTCCACGATCCAAGTCGCTTAGATCACCACGTTTACCCATGCTCGTCGATTACGACTTTGGGAAGCCCGGCCGTTCGCCTGTTTATCGCCTGCGTGTTTTGGGTCTGTTCCATTCTGTGCGGGTGATGCCCAAATCATCTCCCCATCACCCCTATCTCTAATGTTTTCTCTACTGATTATACTTAGGCAATGGCATGCAACCGTCTAACTACGGTCGGTTTTTGACGCCTGAATACATTGGTAGCTTTGTGGTCGTTTTGGCGGTATCTTGATGGATTTTGGGAACCCGAGCTGTGCCTCTCCTTCTGTCATGTGCAACGCTGTTTGTCTTGCATCCTTCAAACATCACTTCTGTATTTCATGGGCCAGACGCGGCATGTACAAATACTTGCACTGACAGCTTTCTTGCTATGACCCGAACAAATCCACTTTTGCGTTTCTATAGTGGTTTACACGAGATTAAACATGAACAACAGAGAAAAACAAGTATTCTCCTTGTCGGTCGCCATGTCATTGCTTAACTAACCGCACGTGTCCACCAACAATGTCATTCGAGTCAAAGTTGCCAGCTCAAACGTGCAGCAGGAAATTCTCACAAAAATTCTACCATCTCCCTTTTACAGTCCTCTACGCAGAGCATAGGAAACTTAAGCGTGTACTTAATAAGTCACCTCGAGGAAACATTAGGCATGACAGTAATCCAAAATTGTAGGGTTAATCAAAGTTCAGAATTATCAGAAAGAAAAACTTCTTTCCGGTTTCACAAAAAGATCACAAACCCAGTAGATCAAGTAGAATGTTATGCCTAGTCCATGTAACTGAAATTATTCGCTACGGAAAAACACGTCGTTCTGAATTATGGACGGGCAACACCTTGCACCACTACATGCTAACAGGGGTCGCTAAACGCCTAAAAACCACAACAACATATATAAAGGAAATGATGTGCTCTCTGCGAATAGCGCGGGGAAGACTTTGCTGCAAATCCCCATTGGATGATACAATTCTTGCATTTATTCTTCTAATATCTATGATGGTTTACCATGTTGCCAGCTGGTTTGCTACAAGTGCATAGCTGTTCGACAACGTGCTGATTTCAGTCTCTACAGATACCATAATTCGGGCATCTTTGCTCGCACGCCATTTATTTTTATGGTTGGTATATGATCGTTCTACCAATTTATTGAATGCAATGTGTCTTTATTTATGACTTTCACATATGAATAACTTTTGTCCGGTAATATACAGTATGTCCCAGTTTTTAGTAGTAGAGATAATCGCGTTCCAAAGTCAATGTGTTAGAGGCAAGAAACATGACACCGGATTCACGGAAATAATGAATACGACTTTTGAACCGTTCCCGACAGCAAGAGGATTTTTTATAGATGATATTTTAGAAAACGAGAAGAACATCGTACAGGTAAGTTCGTTCCGCCTTCTAGAGGGGCCAAAACTGTGCATTCCATGAAAGGTACAACGTGTGCAGTGCTTTTGTTAATAAAAAGCCCGATAGCTAAGGGTTTTGTCAACTAGATGTATAGAATTGCCAAAATGTTTGCTCATTTACTCGCCCTAGCAGAAAATTAGCGCGTTATTTAAAATGCACAATTTGCGTAGTACTCTTCATAGTGAACGGACCCAGTTGAACAAAATAATTTCGTTAGCTAGATTTCTAGAGCCACTAAAATATTTGCAAGTAGAAATAGCTACTTATGCCCACTAAGGGCCGAAATTTGCGTAACGAAAGATTACCAATTGTGCTCAAGATGTTTCTAATAGTGGACAATATCAGACCCGAATGGAACGTTTTTCAATTAAACAATTAAAAGCTGAAATACAGACCAAAACTCATGCGATTTTATGCCTTCTAGTAAGAAAACTCTGGGTGATTTAGGATGAAATTGGAAAGAAAATATTATTTTCAGCGGAGGGTATTCTAAAAGAAAATGTTTGGACATGAGAATTTCAGAATACGAGATAGTCTTCAAAACAGAAGTGTGCACGAACATCTTCTTGCGGGAGAACAAAAAGTACAAAATATGCGTACACTATTTTTCTTAGCGAAAGTTATACCATGAAAAAATTATTTTCCAGATGAGGATTTCAGAAGACAGAAAACTAATGTATATAACTACAGTGGTGGGGAAAATGTGGATTATTTGAAGCGGATAATGTTCTCAATCTTTACCATAGGGAACGTTATGTAGTATAAAAATATGTTTACAGCGCAATTTTTAGAAGCTAATACTGTATCATAATTACACATTATTCGAAAATATTTGCAATATCTTCTCTTGTGTGAATAGCATACTACTAAAAACGACTTTGAAAAGCAGAGATATCGAAAAAGTTTGTATGTTTTTTAAACCCTTGCGGATAAATTGCGTATTATTTAGGTCTGGAAATACGAAAAGTAAACGTTTTCATTTATGAGCGGTATCTGACTAGAAAAATTAATTTATTAAAGTACAGAGTGATTCATAATTATTGTCGGGGTTTCAGTTGCATATAATAGGAAAACGGGAAAAAACAAACTAAAACCGCAAACGGAATATATCAGTTGACAACTTAAAGTTTTACCTGTAGAATCGATATGTCAGATTGCTAAAACAATTTCGACATGCACGCCTTTCATGGCACGTAAGATATCCAAGCGATAATCAATTTCCCTCCAAGTGTCCGCCAGCATTTGTGGCGTTACTGTTGCTGGTCTTCAGTTCATTGAGGGAAGTCACACGGTTTTGGTAAACGATGTTTTTCAAGTATCCCCACAGGAAGAAATCCAGTGGCATAATATAGGTTGAGCGCGGATGCCACGGAATGAGTCCGCCACACCCAACCCAGCGCCCAGGAATATGCAGGTCAAAACTTTTCGGAAAATAGCATCCCAATGCGGCGGTGCACCATTGAGCTGGATTACCACAATGGACTGTCGATCTTCCAACTTAGGCAACATATTGAGCTGTAGCATATGCAGATAGGTCACCGATGTTACTGTTTTCTCCACAAAGAAGAAAGGCCACAACACTTCCGAACATGACAAAGCGCACCAGACGTTCACCTTTTGACTATGTCGTTCGACTTCTCGAATGCCGTTAGATTTTCGGAGACCCATATTCTGCAGTTATACCGATGTACCCTCCCTGAGATCAAAAATGTTGCTACATCACTAAATATCTATGTCCGCAGGTAATGTACATCATCTTCGAGTTTGAACAAAATATCTTGGTCAAATTGGGAACGGCGGGGTTTATTGTCTGGCTGTAAAGCCTGTACAATCAGCATATTTGTATGCACGGTTGCTATGCAGAACCCTCCAAACAGTTGTTTGTTGCATAACTAACTGCAACACAGCTCGTCTCGTTGACTTCTGAGGGCTTCGAGAAAAGGCTTCCTGGACGCGATCAACATCGTGCCACGAAGTGCTCGGTCTTCCAGCTCCTTTTTGATGCTGCACACTTTCAGTCTTTTGAAACTGCTTTGACTAACGTCGGATAGCATTACCGGAAGGTAGAGCTCTGCCATACTGCGTTCTGTAACAACGTTGAGTTGTGATAACTGACTTTGTTTCGAAGAACCAGAGTATGCACATTGCTTTTTATTGAACAATCGCCATTTTGAAATATGACGCTAATTCAGCGGTTACCGTGTTGCCAAATAAAACTTTCTGCGGTGAACTTATTTATGCTGTAGGCAGTTTTATTTGGTCGGTTACGGTTTGAGGGTTTGAGCATGCCGGCCACAAAAACCCCGACAATAATTATGAATCACGCTCTGGATTTTTAGAACGGTAAATACGACTGCAAATATCCTGCTAACAGAAATATGACCTTACGCCATCCTATGTCATAACTTGCGTTTTACGAAAAATGAGAAATTATGAGATAAACGCTTTACATCATAACGCTACTCGGAGGAGAAGAATTATTCAAATCGCAATTTAGTAATAGAGATACCGATAAAATTATGACATGCACACATGCGATCCCTAGAGAACGAACTGCCTATCATTTTCAGTAGGAAATATGCGCACAATTCTTTTGTCTTGAATGGTATCTAACCGGAAACAAAATTCTCAATCACGTTTTTGCAACAGTTGATACTTCGGCAAATATATTTTAAGCAGAAATATGCACTAACGTCTCCTTGTTACAAAATTGAGCACCGTTTGCTTGATATCTCTGACTGTAAAATTTCCATTTAAAAAGTGTGCTTACTACAGATATCATTTATTTTGAATAATACTCTACATAATTCCAAATTTTTTTCTCACTTAAAATATCGTCAAATGGGTATGTCGCACATATTTCTGTTTCCCCAACATATTTCCAGCCTTGAAAAACCCATTCAAAATCCTTTGTTTAGATTTTTTGTTTACTCTACAGAAACGCTGATTTTGTTCAAAGCACTGCAGTTTTCTCACTAAGCTTTTATTTTTCATTTTATTACATTACATTTTATTTTTCTTGATATCTCTTTTGAATGCCCGATTTCCAAAAATTCTCTTCCTACCACATACTCTCCACTAGGTGAAATATTTTGCATTCGCCTGCGAACATTTTGTATTTAACACTTCATTCCTAGTTGAGGCATATACGAATTTCTGTTTGCAACTGGAATTCCACTTCTAAAAATTGCATTGAAAGAAAATCTTTTTGCATTTCATGTTATTCGCAATGATACAGTTTATAACACAACTGACTTCAAATAATACAGCCTTCCCCAGTTAAGAGATTTTGTATTTAAATTACTTTCTTGATATTTCTACTTCTAAAAGACGCATTCGAAAAAATATTCCATCGCATAGCTGCTTCTATGAGGAATATTTGCGTGCATTTTCACCTTTTTCATAATGTATAATTTTACATGTAGCTGCTTTAGATTATGTTTCTGTTTGTAAGAGTATTGTAACGACTTCACCTTCATTATTACAATCAATAATGCGTGATCAACTAATATCAGTTAATTAAACAGTTAATTCATTTCGGGACAAAGGAAGAAAAGATTGCATCTAGTTAAAGGAAATCTCGCTGTGTGTGGTCCAGAAAGGCGAAAACACAAAATAATAAATTTACGCGATTCCGTTGCGAGATGGCCATTTCTCCCAATCGTAAACTAAATACAGCTACATACACGGTCGAGTCACATTACTGTGACCACCAGCTAAAATCCAGAGTAACCGCCGTATGCAGCGCAGACAGCAGATAGACGGGCTGGAAGTGACTAAATAAGGTGCTGGGAGGTGTTCACAGGTTTGTGAAGCCATGTTGACAGCAGTGCATCTGACAGCTGCTGGAGGGTGCGTGGTGGAAGATCCATAGAGCGAACAACACGATCGAGGTGGTCCCACAGATGCTCAATTGGGTTTAAGTCTAGTAAATTAGGGGGCCAAGGAAGTACTTTGAAGTCTTCATCGTGCTCTTCCAACCACTCTCGGACATTTCTAGGTGTGTGACACGGCGCATTGTCGTGCTGGAAGATCGCAACTGCCCCAAGGAAGACAATCAACATGTATGGATATACGCAAGGATGGATTCATAACGGATTCGGTCCATAGTGCCTTCCACAGTCATGAGTGGACACAGAGAATGCCACGAAAACATTACCCAGACCATAACGCTGCCCCCACCAGCTTGTGTTCTCCCAGCAATGGTTGAAGAGTGTTTGTTCTCCGATCTTTCTCGCCTTATACGCCACAGTGCTTTCGTTCGATGAAGCAGAAAACGTGACTCACCGGCGCATGTAATTCTTTGCTAATCAGCGGAGGTCCAATCCCGATACTGCCGTGCAAATGTAAGCCTATTCTGCCGATGCACCTTCGTTAGCATAGATGTAGGCACCATCCTTCTGCATCGGAGCCCCATACGCAGCAGGGTTCACTGAACTGCTATTTTAGACACACTTCCGGTAGCTCCTTGGTTCATTCGGCCAGTGAGTTGCACCACTGTAACGTGTCGATTGGCCCTTACGCACCTTCTAAGCCGACGTTCACCTTTCACATCAATGGCACGTGATGTTCCGCAGTTTCCACGTCGCTTATACGCAATTGAGCCATTTCTCCAATCACGATACACTTTAACCAGAGCAGCACGCGAACAGTTAACAAACTGCGCTGTTCAGAAATACTGCTACCCTTGGCCCGAAAGACGATAATTATCCCTTTTTAAAACAACACACCACCAAAACAACACAAGGCTCGTGCGAGAATCTGGGGTGCAGCAAAGAATTGTGTGTACTGCGATTGCTCAAAAGAAATGAAGGATGCGTGGCCGAATATGGGTCGAGAAAATATGTGTTTCTTGACTTCAAACTGGATTCACACCCTTAGACATAACTCTGTAAGAACTGCATTTTCTATATACCATTTTAATTTCCAGTATTCGAGGAACTGTTTCCCGCACAGAAACAGGACTACTTTATGTGGAGTATCGATACAGAACATTTGACTAACTTTTCTTAACATGACATTGCGCATGCAGAATGATTGAAATTTTAATGTTAGTCTCAGCGACCAATGAGAACTCAGATGCATTACTCCTTCCTTAACGAAATACCCTGTAGACCATAGTGTCTGAATAAATAAATGTGCCTGGGTAGAGTGCCAAAAAATCATCACAACTTATTTGTGTGCATTTAATCCAGGTTAGGTGTAAGCCTTATCACTACAATGCTAGCGAAATAATTACTCCTCTCCTGATTAGTAAAAAATATTTGTCGCAACCTGGAGGCTCCCATTCGAACAGAGTAGCTACTCTCAAATAAGAAAAAGTCCCAGAGGCGCATCAGTATCTTCTCTTATACACTGGTGTGCAAAAATTGAGGACGAAGAAGAGAAATTAGCATAATAGCGGAACGAGCAGGCACAACGGACCGAAAGCCCACTCAGGTGATTGACTAGGTTCCGGTACGGTAGGGAATGCGCATACATGCAGCATGACGTACGGGGGGTCGGAAGAGTATAAAACACACGGGCTGTGTACGCTCAGCAATTCGGTGAAAGCTATTGCACAGTATACACCGGTTTGAACGACGTCGAGTTGCTACCACCGTGTGATATGGCCAACAGGCAATCCAGTAGACGACATCTGAATGACTTTACCCAGGTCGCGTCATTGGGAAGTTGGAAGAAGGTCGAAGTGTGACTAGTGTGGCCGAGGAGTTTGGTATCGCTCACTGCATCGTTTCACGAGCTTGGAGAGCATTTTAAACGACAGGAACAGCTGTCCGAGAGTTTAGCAGTGGTCGTCCACGAGCAACCACGACGTCGGACGACCGGTATATTCTCCTACAAGCGAGAAGAGACAGACGGAAGACAGCGGGAGAAATCGCAAGGCATATACAACAGACAACTGGACGTCCGTTATCGCGTTTTACCGTGGCCAGGAGGCTGCACGACCACGGTAGTCTATTTGCATAGACGAATGGCACGGTGTGTGCCATTAACGCCTATTCATCGGAGACGGCGGTTTCTGGGGTGCCAAGCAAATACAAGAACTGGACACATCAGCAATGTGATCAAGTTCGCCTTACGGATGAGAGCCAATTTAGTATGACGGGCGATTCTGGACGTATACACATCCTGAGAGAGCAGGGAACACGCAACCACACCTCCAACATCATCGAAAGGGACCGGTTTGGAGGTGGCGGAGTTTTCGTTTGGGGCAGGTTCATGCTTGGTAGCCGTACTGACCTCCACATCTTCCAAGGAGGTCCAGTCACTGGTGTCCGCTATTGTACCGAGGTTCTCCTGCCTCACGTGAGTCTGTTTATAGATGCTGTGGGTCCTGAGTTCCTCTTCATTGACGACAACGCTACACCTCATTGTACAGTGGCTGTTGCAGAGCTGTTAGAGAGTGAAGATATTCAATGCATGGATTGGCCCGCAAGGTCCTCGGACCTAAATCCAATCGAACACGTATGGGACCTTCTCGGGAGACGCTTGGCAGCACGTCACCAGCCGCCAGCAACGATTCCGCAACTGCGATTGGCGCTACAAGAGGAATGTGCCACGATGCCTCAACAGCTCCTTGACAACCTCGTCCTCAGCATGGAGAGACGTTGTAAATCCTTCAACGGAGTCAGGGGTGATCATATCCCCTACTAAAGACTGGATTTTTCTTTGCAGCCGCCTGTCACATGGGCGTTTCCGCGTTATGTCCAGTTGTGCTCGAAGCTACCTTTTCAATAAAGTGCCTTTTTATCCTTTCGATTCTCTGTTTGGACGGTTTTGCTGACTTGTCCCATATTCTTACATCTTGGGGATCTTATGTTATGATTTGAGTCGATGTGGAGCCCTTCTGCACGACGTTACATTCCAAAAACCGTCTCGTCCTTAATTTTTGCACGACAATGTAGAACATAGTTTAGAAAAATCATCTCCTGGATTAATATCTTTGATCATGAATGTCTGATTTTTGTTCTTCAGTTAATGAGCAATTTTCTCCGTGGGATACATAAAGTTATATTATATTTTCCTCTTTATCAGTGCTGCTGATACTTCTATTCGAAAAATAATTTTTCCTGAGGATATCTTATGGTATGGGGTACATTTTGCGCACAAATTACGATCACTCGTAACTCACATTTAGACTACTAGTAGGAGAAATTAGTTATTTCAACATACAAATGCTTTACTTATTTCACAATTCAGTTGAAAAGATTCTTCGAGTAACTGGATTCGTTCAGTATGAAGAATATGGCGCACATTGTGCATTTTGCATAATGTACAGCGAAAAGAAATATTTATCGCTAGATAAATATTTCTTTTCGCTGAAAAGAAATATTTTCTTTTTTGAAAAAAATGTCCAATATAGGAAAGGATGCAAAATACTTTTTCATTACACCCGAAAACTGATGTCATCTTTGTCGCTTAATTTTCTCTGTTTTCACTATTGATAAAACTTACATAAACACCTTGTTTTCAAAGATCTGTTGCCAAGCAAAAAAAGGTACTAATTCCATAAGGTATCATTTTTGCTCCTGTAAGTCAGCAAAGAGGAATTATAGTGACATTTTTATATTTTATTTTACTTTCCCTAGCATGTGCTATCGATAGAAATTATTCTTTTCTCACATATTTATTTCACTCGGATAAGCTTGTATTTCTTTTGAGTTGATGGAAAAAATAGATTACCGAAGTTTATCCTGTTCAACAGTATCTAACAAATTTCTCAGTTATTTTTCGTGTATACAAACCATATTTCAGCCCCAGCCTGCTGTTATTTTTTCGCGAACGGAAAGAATTCGCGACAGCGAAATAACTGGAGATACAATATCAGGGGATCATGGGGATATAGCTCGAGCTGGAAGTCACATGTGATTCAGAAAATTGACATGGGACAAAGTATTCCATTGGTGCTTGATGTGTTTCTATTTTTAGGTTGGCTAGTTGCCATCGCGTGATGACTTGACTCGGAGAAGGAGGCGGGGTGGAGGGCCTATAAATCAGGTCTCATTGTTAAAGAGAAGCCAATAGCGAGGTAAAGGGTAAAACTTGGAGAGTTACGAAGCGTGGTGAGCCAGACAGGGTCAGTTTCCATTGTTCATGCCCTGCTAATTGAGAAAATGAGGGGAACCATCCAGCAGAAAACTCGGGATCAGCCGTGGGAACTGGATGGCAATTTCCTCCGCTTTCACGAAAGAATGGATTCCGTAAGAGGGAAAAGAAACATAGACAGAGGTTTGTTCTACATCTCAACAAATATGAAACGTATCTCCGGAATCTTCCATCTGATCGATAATTTTGTTTCCCTTTGGCGACTCAGATTCAACGCGAGACGCCCTTTAATTTCGTTCCATTGTAACCGAATAAGAAATACAGGTGGTGCAAAAGTGCGCGTGCTTTCAAAACAAAAAAGAAAGAAAGAAAGTAAAGAAAAGAAAAGAAAAGAAAAGAAACACTGGGCTACATGCTATTTAAATCTTAAGCAAGAGGCCTGGTTCAACTGGACTCTTACGTCATTTACGTACAATGAAACTGAGGCAACCACCTAAACAGGAAATATACTTCTCCCAGTTATTTCTTCATGGGTGCTATGTGCAATATCTAGGTAATAAAATGAAACAGAACAGTGTACGATGAGCCAAAAATTATGGAGAATATCACATGTTACAAGACTTTGTACCGAACTTACTAAATAATAATGCTTGTTCTTTTTTTATTTTTTCAAGATTTTTCATGGCAAAAGTGCACTCACTTCTTTGCTCGTGTACAAGTGATTTATATTCAAAACAAATTTGCTGATTCCATGGACTCGACTTTGGAACTGAAAATCGCCGGTTTGAAATTGGCCTAATTTAACTTTCCTTTCTGGTTCCTGTTATGTAAATTTTGGTTCATTCTCCTTAAGCATTTTCTGATCTTAATGCTGTATTTTCTCTTTAGTTGAAGTTTTTGTGGCAACCTGACCTGAGGTCGAAAGTTAAATGACGTGTATTAAGGAGAGAGATAAGAGTGATTCTTATGAACGTATCATAGCTTTCGTTAGAAGTCAGCTAGATTTGCGTTGTAAAGAGATATTAAGAGAGCTTAGCCTGCCTGTTAACTATGAATTCTTTCATGTTGAATAGTACGCTTCATTGATAATGAAGCCTTAAATTGTTGTTGAGTTCGCAGTACTTGAGAAGTATTCAGTATATTGAGTATCTATTGCGTTTCTCTGTCGCACTACTAGATGATTACGTACCAAGTGAATTCTGTTTTGTTGTGCTAAATACATATCAAGGACCAATAAAAGCATGAATTCGTAAGTAGACTTGACATTTGTGGTCGTTAGTGCTATTAAGTGTTTAATTAAGTATTTAGTCAAATTACCCTGAACACGACTTACCTTTACGGAACGTTTCAGTACGAAGAATATTTACATTTAAGTAACACTAGTGTTTAGGTATTATATAAGCAATTAACAGATGTCTTCAACCAAAAGTACACTAACACATTACAGGCTTATATCATGTTTACCATCGAAATGCACTTCTCGACATTGAAATTACTCCAGCCAGAAGCAGTCGGATTATCGGTATGTAAAATAGAATGTGTTTGTAAGCAAATGGCATGTGCACACCATTTGAAAAAGTAACCAGTCACGAGAGATAAACGGGCAAACAAGGACCACCAAATCCATAACGTGTCCCGTCCTCCAAGTCGTACGGAAGAAAAGCATCGGTGTGTTGAGGTCACTTACAGCATATCCAAGAACCAAAGATGCCTCTTAGATCTGGTCACGAACTCTGTCACCTTCTGGAAGCATTTTCGTGAAGCAGGAGCGTAGGCCCTTTGTGAAGCTGTGTGGTCGATTCGCCATATGGCTACCCATCTGCATCGAGATACTAGAACAGCTGAACTTTGCTGGCAGCAATGGTTGCTAAAAGGCACCACCAGTATCCATAGCGAGAACAATGCAGTCAAACTGGGCCTTTGACACACATCTTTCAAGGCATTCGTTGCTAGGAAGCAGTGGAGCCACAAACTTCAACAGAAACCATTTGGTGGGCTGTAGCAGCAAATACGGACATCTCTGTTATGACTGGAACGGGAAACCGAAGGTTGGAGCTTGAAGGACAACGGTCCCGACAGCTATTGAGTCAACTACCACTGACTCAATGGTATTGACAGCTTGGTCGCGGTGGTGTCGTACTAGAGATGCGTGTCGTCAGGAAAGCAACAATGCCGTGTTCAGCGATGAGTCCCGAATTTGCGTATGCACCGACGTTTGCCGGGTCTGCGTCTGTCTAAGACGTGATCACAGGGGGTACCCAGCTGCTGTTTTAAAGTAGCACACTGCTCGCCAACTGGGTATTCTAGTATGAGGTGCCATTACTTACGATAGTCTGTCGCCTCGTATATGCATAATGGGAACAGTGACTGCCCGGCTGTACGTGGATGACATTTTGCAGCCCTAGTTCTTAATGGTAACCCGGAAGCAGTCTTTCAGCAAGATAATCTCGGCCATAAACCACTGGCATTGCCCGATAATGCCTGCAAGGGATCATATACTTCCATGGCCACGGAGATCTCAGGCCCTATAACCCATCTGGTATGTACGGAAGCATATTGGATGAATCTTGAAAGACTTTCGTCTGCCGTATTATTCAATTTTTCATTTTCACTTCACATCCTTCCATCTTTCATGTATTTATTTTTATACACTCATGCCGCAATCCATTCCCACTCTCTCTCTCTACACACTACACAAAACTTTTCTCTCTACTTAACATTCAGTATAGCCATTTTATGATTTTCATTTGTTTTCGTGTTGGGGTTAAACTACCACCTTGAACAATTTGATGGGCAATAAGCAGTCGCCCGTCCCTAGTTTACGGCCACAGGTTCCAGGGAAAGCAGAAAGCCAGTGCCGTTAGACAAACAAAACATTCATTCTTCACCGGAAATTGAACTTGTTCTCATCTCGGAGGAATGGTCAGAAGCCAGCGCTTAGACAGCTGCTCCACTGTATTCGGCCCATTTTACGTTGATCTGACGCACTGTCAGTGTTGCCAAAATGCACAAGCTGTTTGGGGACGTAATGCGCCGTTCAAGGAAAAAATCTTTAACCGAGAAATAAAGAAAGTTACGTAAGAAAACAGAAACTCAAAAGGAAGTGTAAATACAGGCATACGTCACACTCTAGCAAAAACGGTCTTGTTGGCCCAGCACTCGGCCACTGCTGGCTGCCAGAAGTGCCAGCACTATGATGCCGTTACACGAACCGCCAATAAAATGTCCCGGTGGGCACCAGAAGGGTCAGCAGCTGGCCAACAGTTGGCACCCCATCAGTTGTCATATGCCAGAACAGGGCCATCAGTTATACACCACAGGCTGTAGCTGCCACAAGAGGCCCTTAAGGGACCCTGCAAGTACGTGCCATAAATGATGGCTAGCCTAATGTGGTCCGTCAGTGTCCCGGCAGTGGCAACCGGCAATCACGTGACGTAACTGATGGATTGCCGAATCTTGTCAGTCAATTTTCCAGTAGTAGTAAAACAAAAATAAAAGATAATCATAGTTCACCAAAGGCACACACACACAACTTTTTTCCCCCAACGAAACTCCTGCATGATGTCACGGCGATGAAGAAATTTTCTCCACAGGTCCGCTAAACCGCCCGATGGATCTGACTGGCATCAATTAAGGACTGCTTGTGTGCGAAGCGAATGCTCTAAGCACCACACTAGTTTGCCAGGCGCGACCGTCAGCATGGAGGTGAACCTCTCTCCTGCGCGATGTGAAACTAAGGGTTCTCTTTTTAATTTCGCAATAATTCGAGTTCGTTTTCGTAAGTGTACGTTTCATATAATTCTTATTTTTTTTCAACGCAATGATTTTTTTATTTACTTTAAAGGAACTTCACTCACTTTCGACGAGTGTACCACCTTAATGATGTTTTCCAAAGTTTTGTGCTGTCCTAGTGGTCTTGAAAGGCAATTATTTAATTAATATATTTACACATTCATGTCACAATCTGTCACATTTCTAGCTTTGTATCTTTTTTTTCCACGGTCCAAAGCTACGTTGGTTCTAAATAGGAATGATGTTATATTTTACTTCCGGTTATTTTTAGCAGCGAATTCCTCCAATCTTGTGTATTTAACACATGGATTCACATAGCGTTGCTAGATTAGATTATATTCACATAGCGTTGCTAGATTAGATTATATTCACATAGCGTTGCTAGATTAGATTATATTAGATTCACATAGCGTTGCTAGATTAGATTAGATTCACATAGCGTTGCTAGATTAGATTAGATTCACATAGCGTTGCTAGATTAGATTAGTTTCACATAGCGTTGCTTTTTTTTCTAATGCTAGGTAATTTTGTAATGAAAATATCCATTTTATTCTCGTATAATTCTTATTCTTTTCCAACACAACGATTTTTTAAAGTCTTTTCCGGATTTCCGTTTGAAGCGGTTTAGTGAATGAAGATTATACGTAAATTATTTCTTGTTATTCGTGGGAATGGAGTGAGTGTGTTGCTGTTTGGATTCTCGATTTTTGGTGTGTTAGTGCAGACATTTTGCTACGAAATGAGTTTCTATAAATGCATGAGATTAATTGATTATTCCTTACATTTCATTAATTATTTATTTAATTTTTCTTCTACGGTAATCTTCGTCGACGCGGCATTTCATTAGGAAATTAATCCGTCCCTTTACATGTTTCTTTTAACATCCACTAAAGCAACACTATGGCGAGGGCGTCGTCTTCAACTAACTGGCACCACGAAAGACTGTGCATGTGTTGCTTCAGCGCATGCGCAGTCCCGCTGCTTCCATCTCCTGTTGGGGTTGCTTTGGTTGCCAGCTAAGGGCCACTAATGGCATTTGCGTGGAGACTTGTAGTTCACGGCGATGTTGCCAACTGATGGCGCTGCCACCAACGGATCACTATCGTACCGTGAGTGGCAGATTTCAGCCAGCAGTGACTCATCATTGCCAGCTGGTGGACAGCAGTTCTCCAACACTTGTTTTTTTGCTGAGACAGTATAATTTTAGCACTTCATTTGTAAAAAGGCGGTGCTTATGTTGTTCGTCCTTCAGCCTGTGCACACCATATCTCTTCAACTTTTATTTCGATTTGAAAAATTATTTTTTGCATCGGGAAGCTTGAAATGTGAGAACAATGGATCCTTTGTTTTTTAGTTTTTCTACGACGCATAATTTTGCCACCAGAGGGTGAAGCTATGGTATCGACTCCAACATGCATTTATTCAATATAATTGCTATAATGCAAATGGTATCGACTTCAAAATACATTTTCTTCAATATAATTACTTCTGAACATCCGATTAAATAATTCTTCCTTCCATTCAATACCATTTATAACGAAGACTGTTTTGGGTTCATTTTCTTGTCTAAGTAATTCCTAGTTTTTCCACTAGCGTAAGTAAAGTTACAATGCGAGTTTTTCGATATCTCTCTTTCCAAATGTCCGATTTAAAACATTTTTGTTTGCATCGGTTAGAGCTCCTGGTGGGAAATGTTCTGCATATAATTTCGAATATTTGTACAAAATAGTTTGAACACAAAGAGGCTTAAGTGTATAGTTTTGTTTGTGATATATTTGCAACGATATCTGCGTTTCTGAAAGATGTATTTAAAACATTCTTACACGGTTAGATACCACTGACCACGACAAGCATTTTGAGAAATCTTATGCAGAAAATAATGCACAATTTTTTCGCTAGGGGCTTAGACGTACAGCTAATTTTTAACGATATTTCTGTTCTTAACAGTCCGATTTGAAAAACATTTTCCCTGTCGAAAAGCGTTTCGAGCAAGAAATATTTTGCATATAATTTAAAAATTTTCTTAGCGCGCATGTGTGCCATTAAGAGTGCATAATTTCCCGTTTCCCGTTTGCAGCATATTAGCAGCAACATCTGCGCCCCTAAAAACCGGACAGAAAAAGTTATCTTTCTGTCCGGTTTTTAGGCACGCATATGTTGCTTTAAGTTCTCCAAAACATTTTGTACATTAATTGCTATAATTATTGCACAATCTTTTCCGCTACGGGCACAAATGCCTTATAGGTTTTGTTGACATCTCTGCTTTTAAATGTCCCATTAAAAAAATATTTAAACGCCATATACTATTTGCTTTGTGGTACGCTTTGATTCCAGTCGTGAAGTTTTGTAGTTCACAGTTCTGGCCCTAGTATGTACTTATGCTTGATGCGGTATCTCTCCTTCTAAAAATCCTTCTTAAAAATTTCTTTTTATACTATATGCTGTTCGTTACAACAAAGATAGATAATATTATCTTTTTAAAATAGTGCACAGTTCATCCACAATTAAGTAGAAATGTCAAAACCTCTTTCTCGGTATCTCTGCTTCCGAGAGACGTATTTGAAAAATTGTCTTTTCTTAATATATTTTTTGCTGTGAAGAATACCTTTCACATACCTTCTACTTTTACATTATTCAAAATTCTTCCGCTGCAGGGCGTAAAGTTAGATCACGTTTTCCTCTCTGTATATATAATTTTTTTTTATTGGAGATTTAACACGACCACCGTGAGCAACTCAATGGGCTATAAGCAGTCGCCCGTCCCTAATTTAGGGCCACTAGTTCTAGGGAAGGGAGAGAGCCAGTGCCGTAAGACAAACACAACATCAATGCCTCACCGGGATTCGAACCCAGACTCCGTTCGGACGAATGATCAGAGGCCATCGCTTACACCACTGCGCCCCCGGGGCGGCCCTCTATATTTATTCTTCTAACTGTTTATTAGAAAAATCGCTTTGCTTCTGCTATGTTCCTTCGGGTAAGTGATATCCTTTGAGCACAATTTGTTAATTTTCGTAACATACTTTTTAGCCCCTAGTGACCGATAGTAACTGTTCCTGTGTCTAGGTGCTTTATTGATTTGTAGAAATGTGGTTGATTTTTTTCGATTTTTGGTAATGGGTTCCATTGACTATGAATAACTTTGAATTGCCTTATTCATGTCGGAAAGGACACTAGACGTGTTCATTCCAATCGAAAATTCGATGTAATATTTTTTGTTTACATTACTTTCCTTTACAAAAATGCATTAGTTTAAATGTTGTATATTACTTGTTGTTCTACTTTAGTTTCGGAGAAATGTATACATATCAGCCTTTTGATATCTACTGAAGAGAAATTAAAGCTAATACTATAGCATTTTGCTGTCAATGAATAGTCTGTCGGAAGTGTGATTGTCAGATATGTCATTCGCTATTCTATGGATAAATTTCAAATGTTATTAGGTATAGAGCCAAGGCACTTCATTTCTTTCACAAATCCACTTAATTGCGAGATTAAAGCATCTTAGTTACGTGAAACAGTACGCAGGCAAATTCTGTAATTAGGAGTTTATCCATTTCTTCAAGAAAGGGCGGAGGGTTGACACTAGACGAGCATCTCAGCGCACCTGTTGACCAGTTGCGTTGGGAATACCTGAATACGGCGTATACTGCAAACAGCATGAAACCTATGTTGCTAAACCCAACAAGCTTTTAATCCTGTAATCTAGGAACAGACTCTGCATGATAAGGCTGCGGGTTTGAATTAGAGTAGGATTAATTACCTCAGGCGCAGCGCGGTTGGGGTATCGCTGCTGTGCGAGAGCCCTGTGGGAAAACCTGATGCTTGTGCTATGGTTAGATGCCGCGGTCTGTCTTGTTACTCAGCTTTGTTCACTATTTTTCGAGAATTTTTGTGGTAATGTAAGGAGGATCTGACGTTGCAAGGTAAATGTATATCGGCCCTTCCCACTTACTCAGCTGTTGTAAGAACACTTGGCCTAGTTACTGCGTCCATGATAGTCATTGAATATGATCACATATCTCGGTACACATTAGTTTTGAAGCATATGATCAGCTTAAAATTTATATTTGAATAACACACACAAACACACACGAAAAAGATACAGGCCAACGTAGGACTAAAGTAGCTGTATCATTTGTAAACATATCATTCGTTTTACTGCAAAAGGTTAAAAAAAAACTATAGATGTATACAACAAAAACGATAATCAGAGTTACGCACGACATACATAGCTTGTCTAAAAACAACTGCGAATGCATTAAAAAAAATGTGCAGTACTGCGTTCGACCTTGGTACAAGTCTCGTTCGACCTTGGTACAAGCTCGTTCGACCTTGGTACGAGTCTCGTTCGACCTTGGCCACACCTGTTTACAACGCATGCGTCGTCGAAAAAATGGATGTGAACGAGAAATACAGATGCGCCAATAAATTTTGCTGTCGACTTAAAAAAGTCTGCCGGAGAGACTTTTCGTCTTATGCAAGAGACTTATAAAAATGAATGTAAAGGAAAATCAACAATTTACCGATGGGGTAAAGACTTTACGGATGGTCGTAAGTCGGCGTCTTTAATCGCGCATGGAGGAAGAGCTTCAACGAGTGTTACAGTGGTAATCACCAATACAGTCCGTGCTATTATACGGGAAGACTGACACTTATCAATTAGAGATATCGAAGATATGGTTCACATTTCAAAATCATCAATTCACAGAATTTTAACCGAGCATTTGAGCATGAAACGAGTTTTTTCAACTTGTTTGTGCGGCCTAGTGCAATGCCGCACATGAGCGGTTCTGTCGTTTCTACTTTGGAGAATATGAATATTAATTCAACGTCCCAGCCTGCATACGTATAGTCCAGACTAGTCACCGTGGAACTTTTGGTTGTTCCCCATTTAAAAAAACAAACATTAGGTGCATGCGTCGTCTAGACAAATCAGATCGCGCAACGTCACAGACAGGAATCCGGCCGTTTTTCTGTTTTAAGCGACGCGTGGCTCAGTGCACATGTCAGTGCTTGGTCATCAGTGGGTAAGGATGACTCGTCGTCGTGTAAGACATTCGCACACTCACATTAGCGAGTTCGACAGAGATCGCATTACCAGCATGAGAGACTACAATGCTTCCCTTAGGGAAATTGCCAGTCACGTAGGGCCCAGTGTGTCCGTCGTTGCAAGTTTGTGCAGGGAATGGTATGAAGGAAGGAGTAGGACACGAAGAGAAAGTTCTGGATGTCATACACAGACAACACCAAGGGAAAACCGTAGGTGTTACTAATGCAAAGTTAACTCAGTGCATATGTATTATATACATTGCATTTTCTCCCTGTATCTCTGCTTCTAAAAGGCCAATTTGTAAATTCCTTTTGCGTCGGTTAAAATTCGCGATGAAGAATAGTTTGGGCAATGCTGTTACATAGTACGTCAGTTCGTATTTCTATTTAAACAACACTTTGTAAATTCATTCTTTGTCGTACACCCGTCACTATAAAAAATACAATGCGCCCAGTTTCTTCTTCAAATAAATCACATCTTTGCTCCTCGGGATGCGTAAAGTAATTTCATGTTTTTATTTTTATTTTTTCCTGTGATTGTTTCATTTGAAAGTCTTCATTTGCCTCTAATAACTTCTTCTGTGAGGAATATTTTGCGCACCATTTGGGATTTTCGACAAATCATATTTTCATCCTGTCTGCAAGTAAGTAACCCTTGTGCTGCTAAATGTTTAACGAATTCTATAATTCTAGTCGAATTTGTTTCGTAACCAGTTTCGTTACTATAAGACAACTGCGTACATTGTGCAGTTTAAATAATGCACAGTTACCCAGCTGTCGTTTTATTGGGGACGTAAATGCGTGGTCCTGACCTTTCCCTATCTCTAAACATCAACTTTGAAAAATTATTTTTCTGTCAGAAAGGAATCAAAATACGCGTGCATTACACCCGGGAATTCAGTATCATCTTTCTTTTTTATTCGTAGCTCTATCTTATAAGTTATCTGAACTTTTAGAAGAAGCATCATTTCAAGCGCACTTTCGTTAGGACGTTGTATATATTAGTCATATTACATATTAGTCATTAAATGCATATTAGTCATCTCTGTGTTTTGACCCAAATCCATGACCAAATTTATTGAGAAACGTTTGTCTAGCAAACCTGTTATGTGCTAGATGCGTTGTACAACAATGTTTTACTTTTAAGAAGTATGTTTTCTCTAATTTGTGGAACGTTATGCTTATATAAGAAGAACAAGCGATGACATGGTTCATACATTAAGGCTACTTTCCAATTGATTCGTTTCTTCGCACAATCATAGTTAGCAACGCGTTGTACACTTTGTATTCCACTTTCGGGCGGTGATACATTTCATGCCAATTAGTTCCAGTTCATGGTTGTCAGCAAATTTTAAATGCAGTTGTTCTTAGTTCGCAGCCGGTACAAACTTTGAAAATAGTACTATTCACTCGTAGATGAAAACGAATCACGAATTCGGTTCCTCCAACTTACAGTTTGTGCCAAGGTTTTCCAAAATATTACTTCTTACTTTAAGCCTCCATAGACTTTTCGACCGTTTTCGTGTTTCGTATACAGCAACAAGTTTTAAATTTAGTTCTTTCCACTAAGTCTTGGCAAAGGCTTTCTAAACCAGTACGTGCGTTAGATTTCTCAGGTTAGCAAGGTGATCATCAGCAATATCCATTAATAGTTCTCGAGCCTAGTACTTCTTCTTAATGACTGTCTAAAGGGCTAGATGTTAGTTAAAATTTTTAACTAGTAACAGTTTGTGAAATTAGTAATTTGGTCACATGATTGACGACTGTTATCCACCACTGAGGTGTTTTGTGTTACTTGTTTTCAACTAGAACTGAACAGCATTTCTGAAGGAGAAGGTGTTAATAATAACTATGGGTAATTGTTTTGGCTATGGACAGACACCCGTCCCCAGTTTAGGGCTGCTAAATCCCGGAAGGGTGCAAAGCCGGCAATGTGTGATAAGCGCATGCCCAATACTCATCGATGACTCAAGCCTGGGCCCATTACAAACGAATGATCTATAGCCAGCACTTAAAATCACTCCTCTCACCGAGTCGGCTCACTTAGCACTCATAGCACTATTCACTTCAGCTCAAATGACCACGCTAGAATCGCGTAACTGTTGATAAAACAGGAGAAAAGGGTTCAGTCATGAAAATTGAGCAATTTTCGGGAACAATATGAGATAACGTATATTTACTCAGAAGAGAAAATTATGAACTTTATGTCTTCACAGTCCTTCGTATAAGGTCAACGCTGTCAGTGTGTAAATTCGGATAGATAATTTCCTGGAATCCATTAAAAAAGTAATTCCTGGAACTGGTAGATAATGCCTTCAAGATGTCTAGCTATTATGTCGCATGCTCTGTGTTGAAATGTATATTTATTACTGTCAATAAGCAACTATATATTTATTATTGCCAAGAAGAAATTTAACTACGTGGAGACAGTGCTGAGCGGGGTCATTCGAAAGATGGTTTCTTAACGTTCACCCTACCTGATGTACGATCAACCAAAACAAGTGCTGGGACCGTTTCTGTTCCATGGATAAAAGCTGAATAAGATTGATACATTCCCTGTTCTACTTATTGCCTTGACTAAAGCATGGCATCTCTGTATTTCGGGGCTTTTCTCATTTCAAAATCATTTAAACATTGTAACAGAAAATTCATTTTCCGGTTATCAAAAACAGTAGCACGTAGCACATGGTTTGAATTATATAAATATATTTTTACATTAACGCGAGTAAAACATCTTTGTACGGCATCGATAAAATAACGGTTATAGATGCAGTAACGTATACCTCTAATTCAACCTTCTTTTTAAGTTTCTGCGTTCTGGCACAAATTTAGATTCTTCTCGTTAAACGTTTTCTAGCATAGCGACAAATTGTTTACCCAGACGAGCTTTCTAAGTTTGGCATCACTGGCAGTGGTTTCAGTGGTAAATAAGTGGTAAATAAGACGTATCACTGAATATCGTAAGATTTGTGGGGTAATAGTTGTTTGCCAGAATATGTTTGGTTTACGTGATAATTGTTTAGGGTCCAAACTAATACCCAAAAAGCACTTCATTGTACTTATATGATTACAGAAGTAAATCGCTTCACTAGAAAGCTTACTGGAACGCACACACCGGCTTCTGAATTAGAAACCTTTATAAAGATGTGCGTAAACTTCATTTACGCAGCGTATGTACAAGATATGTAATCACGTGCTAGGCAACTATTTAAGACTGCTGCTCGTCAGTAAGGTTGATCACAATGGGGAAAACAAAGGATCTTTCGGAGTTCGATAAAAGTTTTCATGTTTGGAGTTCGATGAAAGTTTGCCCGTCTGGCTAAAAGGACGTTTTCGAAAACAACAGAGATCACTGGTTACTAAAAATTTTAGCTATCAGTAGAAAAATAACTCATACTGCTTGCCAAAGAGACGTAACTGTGGAGCGACAAAAATCAATCAAGAGCGAGATTACCGTCATTTGAGAAGGCATGTACGAAGAAACAGTACTTCCCGCGTTCAGCAATTGACTGAGGCATTCAATGAAGACGGCTTTCGATTGAAGAGCATCGGTATTGGTATTCGCATGCCTATACCGAAACCATTGATTTCTGCGAAGAACTGAACAGTTCGTCAACAGTGGTGTCAGGAACACTGTAACAGGAAGACTGAATACCGGAAAAAGTCACGTGGTTCGATTAGTCGCATTATGTACCGACGGCAGTCAGAGAGTTTGGCGAGAGCCCCATGAAACTATGGACCCAGATTGCCTTGTAAACGCAACTCAAGCTTCTGGAGGTGATGTTATTGTGTGGGACATGTTATGTTGGCACGGAACGAAACCCCCTGATATTGCTAGAAAGTTGGATATATTCCAACAATTATCTGAACATTTTTGCCGATCAAGTCCATCCTGCAACGATCAGTTCGTATTCAGGACCGGACGGCTGTTTCATAGACGACAATGCTATTACTGTCCATTGAGTAAGATGTGTTCAGCAAAGGTTTATTCAGCATGACAGCCACTTCCACCATTCCCTCCCCTCCCCCATCACCACTACAAAGCCCTAGTTTGAACTCAGGGGGAATTTATGGGGCGACTGAGAAAAACAGATCCGTAAGCAAAATCCTCTTCCCTCAAATCTGAGCCACTTAACGGACTGTTTGGTGAACCGCTGGTATGCTGTAGACGTAGATGCATTCCAATACCTTGTTAAATCTACGCCAAACGGCATACGTGCTATAATTCGGGCGAAAGGACGTCCAACCTGCTACTGAATAGAAGTTTCTAATTCAGAGGCTGGTATATGTATTATAATTGGATCGCTTTAGCTGTATCCCGGATAGCTTACCTTCGTCATAGGCTTTTAATAGCAAGAATCAGCAATTAAACACTAGAAACCATAACAGCTCAAATAATATAAACGGAATCGTAGTTACATTATCATCCTGTTTATTCGTCCTGAAGAAGTAGTATGGCACACTACAATACTCAGTCAAATAGCTTCATTACAGAATATAACTCTTTAAACTGCATCCTCTGAAAGCGTTAGCACTGGCACGCCGCTCGTTGATTAGTCATATATATGTACTGACTTAGCATCGATATGCAAAAAGAACTCTCCTGATGCATTTGTTGATAAAAAGCTATCTGAGTAAAAATTACTTTCTTATTGCGTGGAAGATGAATAATCCCATTGCCTCTGAGATGAAAAATGCATTGCCTCCCAAAACCTGATGACATTCGTTCTTATTTTCTGCTTTCAACTATGTAATTGCACTTTGACCTGCTGTTAGGGTTGCCAAAACACAAATCACTCGAGAGAGAAATTGCAGGGGTCAGGCTGAAAACCTTTACCAAGAATAAACCCAAAATTTACATAAGAAGACAGGAACTGAAAAAGAAGGTTAAATTTGAATTTACGACACAGAATGAAGTTTGAGATAACGATTTAATAAGAGGGCAGTTTGAGATAACTATTTGTGAAGTCTGCGTTTTGTAATAGCGATAAGATAAGAGTTTCGTTTTATGAGAGCGACTTATTAGAATTGTATTAATGTAGCAATATATTATAAACCCGTTTTACGAAATATTGTGACCAATACATGATTCGAAGTCTAAAACGTTTTTATTATGTCTAAGGTGATGAACCTGTGCTGAAGTGCTATAGCAGAAAATAAAAGAGTGAATCAAGCGTAAGTTCATACTGTTTCATTCCCCACCTTAACGTTTAGTTTTTTCTAAATCTTTAATAAATCTGCTTAAAAATTCATCGCTTAAGTAACTTTAAAATTAAAGTAACTAAATCTCATAACCACTGCTTAAAGTTCCAGTTTAAGCCTTAAACCTGCTATTATAGCGAACACAACTACATTTATTACAAACCTTTCAGCCTAAACCTAATATTTCATACGTTAGCCAGTGACGTACTACAGGGGCGACGTAGAAGTTCAGAAGGCAAGTAACAGGGATAAGAACTTGTCGGTGTAGGTTAATTGGGAAAGCTTCCGGCTCCGGAGCAGAAAGATGTGGCTTCTCTTCGCAACCCGCGAATTTGTGCTCTCACATTGGTGCTGGAACGTAAAAATGGATCTGCTGGCCGTTCGATTCTTCGAAATATGTGTGATGCTTCTTCTACATACGTGTATAATGTGGAATTTGTGAGAATTCCTTCTTCTACAGAGTGTTACTTCAAGCATGGTTTGCAGCGGACTGAAAACATGCGATTTTGTGCCCCCGCCTTTCTCAAGGGAAGATATATGTGACGTACTGCAAGGGTGGCGTACATGTCGAGACGGCAAGTAGCAGTAATAAGCACTTGTCGGTGTAGCTAAAAGCATTCGGCTCCGGAGCAGATTGGCGCAAGTTCAATATCCGCCACCGGCGAATTGGTGTTTTCACAAACCAAATCATGTTAGTAGGAAAAGTAGCATTTCTAATTGTAATCCTATACAAATCAATAAAAAAAAATCAAAATCATACATTTCTAATTGTAATACCTGAAGAGTTATTATGCTTTGTACGTAAGCTTAAATGCAGCCTTATTATAGTTTTCACCAGGGTGATAAATTTTCGTGAAAGTCACAGATTCGTGGAAGTTGTATATCTTCATCAGATCCTACAAAAATGTGTCATGTACATGTCGCCTGACAGTATAATTGAGCGACCCCTATATATTGCAAATTAATTTCTTCTGTAAGCTAACGAGAACCATCCCTCTTTCCTTTGGTAGATGTATAAAAGTTTGTTAAATCAATATAAGCGAAAAGCAAATTTCTATATGATTTTCATGTGAATACGGGGTTTGGCGATGGTAATGATCTTTGGCATAGATAACTAACTCTTCCCTGCAGTTAGTATAAAAGTCTGGAATTATGGTGAGGCTACTTCAATATCACATTCTGGCGAGATTTCTTTGCTCTTTTAACGCAAATAAAGAAAAAAAACGTTTATCAATCATTTTCTTCTTAGAGCATCAGAAAAATGAACCTTACATTTGAAAGCTTTCTGAAACACTAAAGGAATACATGATTGTTTTGGGGGTCTAAATCTTTTCCCTCACAAAGAAAAGAAAAAAAGACCTATCGAAAAGTTTAAATCCGATCCTTATTAAGTTTATAAATCATTTTTCTTTACTGATTTTCGTCTTCCTTAGAAAAATGACAGCAGAGGAAATTTCCCTTCCTTATTTGATGAAGTAACCGGAGAGAACTTTCAGAAAATCGGGATCCCATCTTTTTAAATCACTCAAGCGTAAAGATTTACATGATAAAGCAAAAATCCTGCGCCTCACTCTGGCCTTCGAACGCTGACGTAATTTCCAGAACAAAACTGGTGTTTAGTTCCGCCATTAGCATAAGGCCATTAGAATGCAAATTTCTAAGCTCACGCTCCGGAGGATAAAGATTAAAAAAGATTAGTTTTTCAAAACAACTTGATTTAAGACATAACGAATGGCGGTGGCATTTTTCTGACAGGTTTGATTCATAAATTAAACTGAATTATCCACCATGAAATATAATTTAGTGGCAGTGATTTTCAAGCCCCATAATGCGGGTTATTATTTACTAAAAGATTTTATGCCGTATTATTAGCCTTAATTATATACGGTTTTTTCTGTTCTCCTCACTATTTCATGACGTTTCAGAAGTTACAGCGACTCATATCTCTTTGCATTATGCATTATTGTATTCTGTGTTTTTCTTCTGCATTGCAAGCGTTTACAGAACAGTTGTGTCCGCGGAACAAAAAATAAAAGAGAAAAGGAAGACATGAAGATTCAGCAGGATGTACTTTTTTGGTCTTCTTTTTTCTAGTTTTTAACCAGCTGTCAGTTCTAGCACAATTCGCTCGCTGGAGACGAAACTCTATTTGATCGACATGAATGGCTTCACGGTTCAAAGGTATTCATACGAATTTTAAGAAAAGAACAAACCTTGAAAAGAAAATCAGACAACAAGTATTAACGGAATACTTTGTTGGCTAACAAAAGAAACTGTGTTAAGAAAGATTCTCGGTTATATGTTTAAAAATATACGTGTTCTAAACGTAGTACATTTCATTTCAAGTATATAAAGAATGGGCTGATATTTACAACAGGGTGAACTCCCAGTTCTCTTCCTGCTCGCGGTACAGCCCAACACCTTATTAACTTTAATAAACGATGGTCCTGGTTGCATGCGCCACAGCAACAAAAGCACGAACAGCAGATTTTATCATTTTTGTTCTGTACCATTACTGGAATATTGGAAAGAAAGAGTTTCAGAAAAGAGGAAAAGCAGATCTAAAGAACCAAGTGAGAAGAGCTGAAGAAACAAGGGATAAAGAAATAAGAGACGAAGAGAAATCTTAATAAAATAGTAGAAGGAAAGATTAAATCATAGAATTGCTTAAGAATCGATTAATACATTTTATATGCGAATTATATCTCGCAGTTCTTATATACTTTTTCTTTAACGGTGTGTTGTGACTATCAAACGCTTCCCAACCTTTGTCGTTTTTTTTCTAAGTGGAACTGCTGATTTTCTTATGTTCTGAAGATCATGTACTTTATTCTACGAACTGGGTTTTGAATAAAACATACACAGTCGTATCAGAATAATATGACTACCTACCTAATAATGGGAATAACCACCCTTGGCCCGGATGACATGGCGAGACGGGGCGGCATGGATCAATGAGGCCCTGGAAGGTTGTGTGCCCATTCGGACTTCAACATAGCACGCAGGTCCCGCAGATGACGTGGCTGTGGGTCGGAACGTCAAACCTGTGGAAACAAATAGCCCCACAAGGGTTCTGTGGGTTTGAGATCGGGCGATTTCGCCGGCCAAGGGAGAACAGATATATCACTGTTGTGTTTCTGGGACCAGTCATCAGCACCCCCTTAGCGACATGGTACGTCGCATTGTCCTGTTGGTAGACAGCATCACCACCAGGGAAAACAAATGTCAAACATGGAGGGTTGCATGTGGTCAGCGAGGATGGATGGGTAGCTATTGCCGTTCAGGAACCCATCCAGTAATACCAGCTGTCCCACATGATACTAGGAACACATGCCCCAGATATGCACACTACAACCGCCGTCCTACACGTGACCGACAAACATGTCCTGGTGTTGGTTCTCGTGTATCTGACTCCGTATCCGCAACTGCCCGTCACTTCTGTGGAGTAGAATCCTCGATTCGCCGGAGAAGGCAATCTTTTCCCACTCTTCCACTGTCCAATGGCGGTAATCCCATACGAGCTGCAGGAGTCGTTGCCAATGGACATGTGTTAACATGGGTACTTTGAAACAGCCTCGACTCCGGAGACCCATGAAGAACATGGTTCAATCTACTGTTATCGGGAACACGTACCTGGGAGTCCAAGCGTTCATTTGCGTGGTAAATTGCTGCACCGTTGCGCGTCGATTGCGGTTTACCAGTCGGTGGAGAAGACGATCTCCTCTGCGCTCGATGGCGTTTGTGGTTCCACAGTTATTACGTCATGAGGTACTCGGTGTGCCAGCTGTCAATTCTTGGCACACTATTACTACAGCACCTCGCGAACAGTCCATGAAGTCTGCTGTTTCTGAGAAGCTTCCACTCTTGACGCGGTAGTCGATGATCATTCCATTTTGAATTCCTGTCATATCACTACCTCTGCCCATTGGGCTCACGTTATGCACTATGGCTCCTCTGTCCTGGCAGGCCGCTTATATTTCCGTGATGTTGACTTTGCCTCGTACAATCTATTACGCGCCTGGCTGGGTAAACTGTGATTCCGGGGGTGGTCATATTATTCTGATACGACCGTGGGTTTTGTTGTACCACAATTTTTCCACCGACTGTTGTACCAATAGCAACTCAGCGTTTCGTAACCCATATCCAATGTTCTCCATGAAGTAACTTTTATTTCTTCCTGATTTTAAATGGACCTCGGATAGCTCTGCTATGGGAAACATAGGTTGTGGAGCCATTGGAAATCAGAACCATTTGTGTAAGGAACCTTCATGTGACGATGATAAGAAGCAGGTGCTCTTTGCTTCCTTTTCATGCAATGGGTACCCCTTGCTTCTCCTGTCTTCTTGCAGAATGCCACCGTATAGCATTCAATGAAATGTCTTGCAATAAAGGTGCTTTAATTTTTCCCCGTTCTTCAGTAATGAGGCTTAAACTTAATTTGCCCATGGCCCAAATCGCCTATTCTGAAGCTTGTTTATTCTTCAGCATTTCCCCTTCCGTTTCTTTACCATTCCATTCAGACTGAATCATACATTTTACATCGTCGCAGGCGTTTTGTGAAATATTGTTATTTTAAGTTTACTGTCAGACAAGCAGAAATATCATCAATACCTAAGAGGACTTGAACCTTTTTTGTTCTTTAGCACTATGTTCATCTTATGGTTCCTAACATGCTTTCATTCAAGTTACACTGTGGTTCGCAAGTGTAAGAAAATAATAATAATTATTGCCTGTCCTTAGTTGACTTTCACAGAGTCGATGTTTATTCTGAAGTGATTTAATGTGCCCATACAGCTCACGAACCAATTTTCCTCGAGTTTGTAATTTAGCATTGAGTTCATTAAGATGAGTTGTAACGTCTACCAGGAATGCCAGATCATACAGCCAGCTTTTGTTTTCTAAATCCCTCAGAGGTGTTCCTCTCATGCCCATGAAAACAGAAGGCTCGTCTTTCAAATCATAAAAGCGCTTCAACATCTTCTTCATGCTAGGATTGAACACCTTCCAGAAATTCTTGGAACTGGCTTTGGTTTGGTGCTCTCGACTTAATGAAATTTATGCAGGAAACTACCATGGTCACGACATGGGCTAATTTGATTTATTTTGACACTAGTTTTGTTGATGTAAACTGCAGTGAAGCACCCACAAATCTTCTGTATTGATGTTCACATCAAATAATTCTGATGTGATTTATCAACAACGCCTAAGTTTGACCCATTCATTGCTGGAGCTCCAATGACTGATATTCCGTTCAGCGTCTCCCACTTAAGGTTGAAGTTATTAAAAATATGTTTTACTTCCTGGAGGATGTCTTCTCCCCTTGTAGTAACTTTCATTGGCTGAAGAGCAATTATTCCGAACAATTGAATTTCGCATCAAATTTAGCCAACTGAGCGATACCGGTGGCGTCTGTGCTCTCCTCTAGAGCAATGAAAACGCTTCAAATTGTGACTCGAATTCGTTGAGGCTTAATTTTATGTCATCGGCCATTCCGTCGATACGTCTCCTCACAGTCCAATGAAGAAGGCACGTTCGTTCAATGTCTTTGCTTTTATCAGGACGCAGTACTTCAGTGACAGCCATGAGATATTCTTTGACAAAGTCTACTTCAGAAAATGGCTTTGAGTGCTTTTCAATATTTTCTCTGACTATAAAGCTTGGACGAACAATCTTGTCAGCTTAATTATATCGTTTCTGGAAAGGCAGTTCAACAAATATACTTTTCTTCACATTTTGAGAAAATCCTCCAATACGTATAAACAAATACACCGCTCATTACACGTTTTACCAACACACAGCAACCCAAAATTTGTTATTCTGTCACCATCGGGGTATTGAATCCCGAATCTCTCGATATCTAGCCGAGCGCGTTAGCCTTGCCCCACGGTGGCCAACAATCCACGGCGTTAAGCGTATTTTTCTGTTAGCTTCTGACATTATAAATCCGTAGGATGGGCTCAGCTACTGTGATGTCTCCATCTGGTGGGCATTGACGTCACTGGTTATATATGACTTATAGCAGTTAAATCAAAAGGGAGAGATCCAAAGTTTGGGTCTCGCTGAGTTCGTCGTCATCTCCGATATTTTCGTGCTTAAAGTTCAGTTTCTAGTGCCCTACAATTTATCATTTTGTGTTCTTCGTGCGTCTAAAGGATCAGTGCATCGTTTTGTTTTACTTTCCGATTCGTAATTACGTTATTTTTTTCAGTATAAGCGTTGTTTATCTTCTGGTGGAGCTGGAGAGAAGAGCTGCTGGGCGCCGCCATTAGTAATGGCGTCATCTGGTGCGCATGATAAGTTTGATTTACCTACTTTTGGTTCTTCCGTTCCTGAATTCCCGTTCGGTGGCGTTGCTACGTCGCCTTCACCTTCCAGCGTTGGTCAGCTGCCCTCTTCAGGTGCGTCATTTCGACGTGTTTCCGGAGTTCTTCAGCTTGCGTGTTCTTCTACTACTTTTTCCTCTGTGACGGCTGACGACATCATGGACACGTCGGACAGTGCTCATCCTCTACCCGCATCTCCTTATCAACAGCAACCATCCTATTCTGCGGTTACTGCTGCCTTGGCTTCTCGAGCGTCGGCTCCTTTGTACCAAGATGCTATTACTCTTCAACCCTACTTACATCGTGACGGCGATGAGATTCTCCTTGATCTCCCGGCGGATTCGTCTCCCGGGTCCTATTTTCCGTACCTTCTAGCGCAAAGGGGTTTGTTTTGAGGTCTTGCCTAACACGCTTCTTAGCATCTATGCCACTGCTCTCAAACGCAAGTTTTCCTCTTCATCCATAGTGCACATGTCTCGCCGTCCGCGGTTAGTCATCGTGCACTTCACGGAGGCAGCCTTCGCTCTCTCCGTTCTTCTGACTGGCCTACGCATCCGGAATCAACTCCTTTTTCCAGAACTCTTTGCACAGCGTACTTTGACTGTATCATTGTACCCGGTGCCTCCAGAGGTGACCGACTAAATGCTCTATGCGGCCCTTTCTTTCGTCGGTTGAGTTGTCGGCCGTATCAGCACTTTCTCAGCTGCTCCACGCGATGCAGAGGATCGCTCCATCCTAAGTGCAAGACGCACTGCTTAGATGGTGTTTGCATCCTCGGATGATAATGCTTGCTGCCCAGCAAAGCTGACAGTTAAGTGCGATAGTCATGTCCGCCTCATAACCCTCCTCACATCATATTACTGTGACAAATGCTTGACGTTTGGACATCATAAAGCGGCTTGTCCTGTTACTTTTTCTGCTTCTACGTCACTTCCTCGACGGACGACTGTGTCTTCAAAAATGGATCCTGCTTCGTCGACAGCAACCTCTGGGCTGGAACACGGTCTTCTCTTTTTGACGTCTTTGACTCTTCCAACAGACTCCTCCCTTTGCTTCCGGTGTCCTCGACTCCAGCTGCTACTGTCCTGCCTGGTTCATTGGACGCTGCAGATTCCACCTCTCATTCGGAGTTTTCTTCTTTTGCTTCTTCTGTTATACCATCGGTTTTAGAAACCCCTGCTGCTTCGTCTATTGCTCCTGCTTCAGCTCCTACGTCTGGTGCTCCACCTCCTGCTACTCTGTCTGTGCCTGTTAGCGCGGTAAATCCTTTGGGACCTGATCAGTTTCTTGCCGATGATTTTTTGTGCGTTCCCCGCACCCGGAGTGATAAACGCAACGTCTTCCTTACTTCCAGAGTTCCAGCTAAACGAGGACACCACAAAAGTCTTCCAAACTAATAAAACCATCAATAAAACCTCTATTAACGAGATGATAGACCCTAAAGAAGACACCACATTTCAAGACAAAAACCCATCAGGGTAGTCAGAGTACAGCCGGGGCATGCCGTTCAACCCTAAAAATGTTGGGAAAAATTCATTCGTCCTCCTCTTGGTTTCCCCAGAGACGACTCTTCGCGTTCAGTTCGCCTGCGATTATTATCTCATGGCTTTGGTATCTATTCATAAGTTCAGCTAAGTCACTCATTCCTCCCTGGAGGCATCCCGAGAGTGAGAAATAGACGTTGAAAGTAGAATCTGTCTCGATCCACTCTCAATTCCTATCGCTTCCACGTTTGGGGTGACGCCCAGTTCCAAAACCGAGAGTTGTGGATCTGAGACTAGCATGGTCGCCATAGGTCTCACCGATGCAGAGTAAAGGATTCTGTGGAAGTTTGTGAACTCCTAAACTCTCTTACCCTGGGTTCTTGCAGGCGCAACGCCCCAATCCTACGCTCATCGGCCGTGACTAATAGCTGTGCTGTTGCTGTCCTTGCATGGTGCTAGCTCAGCTGAATCACCCTTTCGCCAATGTGAATGGAATCAGCCATAATTCACTCTTGATTTAAGGAGCTCCAGTTTGCGTACAAGGCACTGACAATCCTTGTCGAAACTGGAGTGTTTGCCACTCAGTTTCTTCTTGAACTTAGATTTCACTGATTTTCTGTTTGAACGGTTGGAATCTTTGTCACACTTGAAGTGTCTGTCGCCCGGCTTGCCACATTTCCCACAACGCTCAAACACTTGTGAATACGAGTATGTTAAGTGTGCAAACCCGTTGGGTTAAAAGCAACGGGTCTCCCGAGTCTCCTGCAAGACTCGTTTCTGGTTGCTCGTACGCTTCTAGCTACGAGTCTCCCGCAAGTATTCGCTACGTGAATGGACCTTCCATCTTAGGTTCAACTTTCCTGCTTTTATAGCCAACCTAAATACCCTGGTTACGACCCCTGTCACTCAATGACTCCCTTATTTGCTCTTAATTGGAAAGTTAACTACGAAGCTCTCTTTTTCCAGTCTAGGGTTTTGATATAGTAAACCTTGTTTGACTTCGTCTTTCGAGAGATCGCTCTTAATAATGTAAGCAATTATTTACGGCAGCCACTTTTGTGGAAACGTAGAATAAAAACAATCCCACATTGTGCGATTGCTCTTCAGTTCCCCTTCTAGCTTAGTTCCACTGTCGACTTTGGCGCACTTCACCATTACGCCACCCTTGCCGAATTTTTTAACTCCCTTGATTCCAGTTTGCTACTTTGGGGTTTTTTTGTTGCATTGCAACTTGTTTTTAACTTCATCAGAAGTTTTCTCTTCGACTGTGGGTAAACGGGAAACAGGTACTCCTTCTCGTTTATCCTCTTGGACGTGAGTTTTGGTTTAGCGATAGGGGCAGCCCTTTTAATCTTCGCCGCTTCGGCGTTGATCTTAGGTGCCGAGCGGGCTTGCTCGCACCTTTCCTTTAGTTTGGACTGAAGTAGACCCATCTTCATACAATGGCAAGTAGAAACTCCTGCAGTTTACTCGCCATTTATCTGATTTTCAATTTCACGGGGTTGGAGATGTTGTTGATGTTATCCGCCAAGATTTCGTCCAACTCCGACATGAAAGTTGAAATCAGGTTTGCGAAGCCAAGGGTCATCGTAAACTGGGACTCTGCAACTTCGCCAAAACTTAGTCCCGACTTTGGCTCACTCGCGTAGAGTGAGACAGAAACGACGACGACGCGTCGGGAATGGATAGCCGTTTGAGAGGTGTGCAGAGCTCTTAGAAGAGCTGTTCAGTTTCCAATTTAGGGACTTACAAAAAATTTGTGCTGCTTTGTCGCAGCGAATCCGACTCAAAACACATTTTTTGCACAGTTAAATTGGAAAATCATTCTCAATTATTGCTCCCAAATAATTCCAGCTGGATGTCTTATCACCGGTTGACACATTATATATTCGTACAAACCATTATCTCTGACAATTGTTCCACGCACGACAGCATGCCACCCATCAAAACTTGCACCTTTATCCTATTTTCCCATTTCGCACTGCCAAACAGCATTTATTTATAGTTTTATCTGCTCTCCGGAATGTTTCCGCTGCTGAGCGCTATGAATACCAGACGATATTTTTTCGAGTTTGTTTCACGCTTTTTTTCCTTACATTCTCATCATCTAGCCTGGCTTATCGAGAGGATCTTAAACGGGAGAAAATGAACCGTGTATCTATATGTTTGTGAATTACACGCCTTATTTCACTGATTGACGCTTAACAGCACTTTCAATTATTCACAATTGCGTGAATGATTGTTTACAATTATTTGACAAAATTAAAGAGCACTTAGTATACGACCCGGCGTCCTGGATAATTCATATAATTGGGGCGAATCTTGCCACAACGCATAGTCATAATTTTGGAACTCAGAAATTATGACTATGCGCTGATATACGAACACGAACTCGCTTGTGAACTTTATAGAAGTTCTAAGTAGTTTTTTGTTTTTTTGTTTTTTTGTTTTGTTTTACTGGAAGTTCAACGACCGCCGTGTGCAACTCAATGGACTATAAGCAGTCGCCCACCCCTAATTTAGGGCCACTGACTCCAGCTAAGAGAGAGAGAGAGAGCCAGTGGCGTGAGACAAACGCAACATCCATGCCTCATTGGGATTCGAACCCAGACCTATCTCGGACGAATGGTCAGAAGCCATTGCTTAGACCACTGAGCCTCCGGGTCGGCCTTAATTTCATGTTCTTTTAACTGTGCTATACTCTCTTTAAATGTTGCCCGCAGAATCTTTAATAAAGGAAATTTCATTTCCATTGATAGGGTACGAAGTTCCGGTGCATTTCTTTTTGAAATTTCTTTAAAAAAAATTCAAAATGAAAGATGAAATTGAAAGTTGTTATAATCTTTACTTCTCGCTTCTTAATGAATTTCCTTTTCAAATCTTTCCATTAACCAGTTTGAGAGTTAAATTCCCTACATCCTACGTTTAAGCAACATAATTTGGTACTTTTCAACTGCCAAAGCTAAGCAAACAAAAACTTGCAGATTCTTCAGCTTTCCTTTTATGAATCTACAACAATGATTGAAAAACATGTTGATATTGAAATGCATATCCTTTATTAATTCAATGGCGCTTCTTAATGTACGTACCAGTGGTTCACTCAGTAGGAATACCCCAGGGGCCTGGGCCATTTCCGTGAGATATATATTACTAGAGCGTCAGTTCTTTTTTGTTCGTTGATTAATTTTAAATATATTTGTATGTTTTCAAAAATATATTTTACGACTTATCGGAAACGCGCTTTAATGTGGTGGGGGTAGTTTTATCGCTTCCTAATATTTTGGGAGAGGTTTTCTCCGGATTACTTTTATTTTCATCTTCAATATTTTGGGCCAACTATATGAAGAAATGGTGGGTCGGCAATGGTATGTACCGCGCCGTTTTACTTTATTACGCCCATTCAGAGCTGTAATTTCGGCCATATCTGCAGACACTGTTCAATGCAGAAATGAGAGAGTAAACAGTGAAAAAACAAGGAAAATGACTTACTAAGAAATTTTCATGTACGCAGCTGTCGGGACATCTTTATTACAAATGATTCGGGATCTTTAAATTTTTTAGGATTCAATAAAATTCCAGGTGTTGTTCTTACAATGGTCAAAATTTAAAGGACATTCCGTCGTTCTTGCACAGTAATGGACACTGAAAGTCTAGGAAGTTCAGCAAGCATGATACAGCTATATTTTGACAAAACTGAATTGAAGAGGAGCTCTAAAGGACTGTGTGTGTGTTTGTGTGTGTGTGAGAGAGAGAGAGAGAGAGAGAGAGAGAGAGAGAGAGAGTCCAAAGTTTATCCCGTTCTGCAAGTAAAAAGCTTAATAATGCAAGAAAGCCATACACGCTCACCTCCTTCTAAGTATAGATCGTTCTTTTCTGTAGTCCTGTGCAAACGTCCCACGAGAGGCACTTTAAGTACATCCAAATGTAATAACTTAGACGTAAAATAAATTTTAAAAATGCATATTAAAAAATGTCTACCAGTTAGTGTGAAACAAGTAAAAAACAAATATATATTACGTACAGACATACTTACTGCCAAGAAAGATACGTAAAGGCAGAAAAAATACATGTACCAAGTACACTGAAGTGCCAGAAAAACTGGTACACCAGTCTAATACTTGGTAGGTCCAACATGGGAGTGCAGGACTGGAAAAATACGACGGGTCATGGACTCCACTAGCTTCTGGAAATATGCTGTAGGCAATGCGCAATATACTTCCTGCAGAGCGTTCCACAATTCGGGTGTATTTCGAGGTTTCGGATTTCTGTGTTCGATAGCACGTTGCATGGCATCTCAAATGTGTTCTATCACGTTCCGATCTGGGAGCTTCAGTGGGATTGGCAACACCTCAAACTCCTCTAATCATAATGTGGCGTCCCGAAACTTGTGTGGAGGTGCATTGTGCTGTTGAAACAGGCTCAACCCATCAGCATGAATGCAGGACATGAACAGGTGTAACTCATCAGAAAGGATGCGCACATAGCGTTGGCAGGTCACAGGCGTTTGTAGACGTACCAGGGGTCCCAATGAAGTCCAGCTAAACACATCTCATACCATTACGAACCCCCCCGCCACCAGCCGATACAGTTCCCTGTTGACATGTGAGATCCATGGCTTTATGGGGTTTGCGCCACGCATGTATCCTTCCATCTGCCCGATACAGTTGGAAACGTGACTCGTCAGACCAGGCTACTTGTTTCCAGTCATCAAGCGTTCAGTGGCGGTATTAACGTGCCCAAGCAAGACGCATAGCTCTGTGTCGTGCACTCATCAAGGGGACTCGAGTTGGGCGTCTGCTCCAAAGCCATATCGTGAAGGTGAAGGGTACGTTTCATAGTCCGGACGCTGATGCTTGTTGAGGCTCCATCATTGAATTCCGATGATACCTGCGATAGTGTTGCACGCCTATCGCGTGAAACGATTCTTGACAGCCGACGATGGTCACGTTCACCCAATGTCTTTTTACGGCCACACTGGTATCGTAGGTTGGAGGTTTTGCCGGAATTCTTGTAGTCACGGTATACCCTTGCAATGATCGTCCGTGAAAATCCGAACTTTGTTTCTACCTCCGAAATACTATGGACCATCTCACGAGCGCCAGCTATGACACCGCGTTGAAAATCGCTTAAATCGTTATTACTTGTCATTCTTATGCCGAAAACAGCTCTAACACATTGCAAGGATGTCTATCGCTTTATATAGGCACTGGCGGACGCAACCGAGTGCGCGTATAGGTGACGTTGTTATGTATTTTGCTTAAGCTCGTCTGTACCAGTTTTTGTGGCTCTTCAGTGTATTACATGTCCACTATGGTTACAGCGTAATCATGTGTTTTTTTCCGCTGTTTAACGACCACAATGGTCCACTCGGTAGGCTGTAAACAGCCGCCCTTCCCCGTTTGGGGCCGCTGGTTCTAGGAAAGAGATAGACTAAGCGTCATCAGGCAGGTGTACTCACTCCCCCCCCCATGTCTCACTCATCCGGAGCTGAAATCCCGGCTCCTCTCGGATACCAGTAATGACCATGTTTGTTAAAAGAATACCTATTACACATGTTTTCATAAAATATGTGAATACTTATTGTTTTTTGAAAACAACACATGAATACCTGTGATAAGTCAATGTTTAACATCTTTTTTTATGATAGGTGTCTAATATAATTTGAACTTTTCATTTGTCCTTCTCCTCTGTTAATTTGCGTCTAATCATTGTATTCAGGGGAAACGGCGGATCGCTTAGGTTTCTGGAACATTGTACAATCGAAAGATCTTGACGATCATTTCGATTTGTACAATGTTCCTGAAGATTGTCAAATACCTATTGCGGGCACATGTTTGCAAGACACTGCCAAGGTCTGTTACAGACAGTTGCATATGCCTCTCGAACTTTTAACAAAGCAGAACGTAATTACTCTGCTACTGAGCGAGAATGCTTAGCTATTTTATTTGCAGTTACCAAATCTAAATGCTACCTCAATCACTTAACTGTCAATGTCATCAGGGATCATTCGGCATTATAATATTTAAATAATGCAAAGCATCTTTCTCAAAGACTGTTAATGGACACTTAGACTTTAAGAATTTAATGTCCGAATTCAGTATCGCTCTGGTAAGTCAAACCAACTGCCTGACGCACTGTCTCGCTGTCCGATCAGTTCTGGTGGACAGGCGGATACTGAACCTCCCTCCCTATTTCTAATTTCGGAAATCACTTCAAGGGAGCAGATAATTTCTGAACTGCCGACTGATCCAGATTTTGGGGAAATCTATAATTTCTTACTCGCTGATTCTTCTGCTCCTAGTGAACCTTCTTTAGCGGGTCGTAGTCAAAATTATGAGATCATCGATGGTATTTTGTATTATAAAAAATTGTGAATTCGAGAGCTGAGTACCGCCCTGCGATACCTCAGTCTCTCCGCATGGCCTTATTATATGAGTTTCATGATATTCCTCTTGCTGGCAACTAAGGCATACGAAAAACTCGTACTAAGCTTCGAGACATAGTCTACTGGCCGGGTATGTACAATAGTATACTCCCATACATTCGCTCTTGTGAGTACTGTCAGAAGTACAATTATGATAATAAACGACCGGTCGGTCACCTTATTTGTAGTTCAAATAATTATGTGTTTGAAACAATATCTGTAGATTTATTGGGCCCTTATCCATTATCAACTAAAACTAAGTCGCGTTATATTTTAGTTGTTACAGATAACTTTTCTAAATGGGTGGAAGCATTCCCCATTAAAGCAGCAACTGCTGATGTAATATGTGATACCCTAATACATAATATTTTTACTCGTTTTGGCTGTCCTCGTACCGTAGTCTCGGACCACGGGGTTCAGTTCATTTTGGAGTTATTCGAGCGAATGTGTGCGAGGCTTCAAATAAAACAAAAGTTTATCAGTCCATATCATACTCATGCCAACCCGGCTGAGCGTGTTAATCGAACCTTACTAAAGATGATCTCAACTTTCATTGGCAATAATCATGAGCGTTGGGACGAACATGTTGAAAGGTTTTACTTCACCCTTCGCTTATCATTTCATCAATCAACGCGGCTTACGCCCGCTGAACTTTTCTAGGGCGCAAAATCCGCACCCATTTTAAGAATGTAACTAGCATTATCGATGAAATCAACCAAAGACCAACACCTGAATTTTTAAAACTACTTGCGCAAAAGGCACGGACAGCTATCAGTCGAGCTCAGTTAAGCCAAGCTAGGCACTATAATGCAAAACGGAGAGAACCAGATCTCGCAGTTGGGGATCTGGTATTCTTAGAAACTCATTTTCAATCCTCCGTTGTACATACGTTCGTAAAACAAAATGTGCACCCCTGTATGAAGGCCCCTTTGAATTGGTGGAACTGTGCAGTAATAATGTCGTATTGAAGAAGCCAGATGGCTCCCTACATTCTGCCCATGTGCAGCAATGTAGGAAATGGGTTATTAGAAATAATGATGCTATTATTGACCCTAAATCTCGTAGGAATCCTCAGGCAAAGGGTGGGACTTCTTCACAAGTATGTACAGTTGATGATGAAATTATTGACCCCACCCCTGTCCTGTCCGATTCTCTACCTTCGTCTGAGCAAGTCTTTGCTTCCACCTTTCACGATTCTCATTTTGACATTATTCCATTCACTCTGGGGGCTGCAATTATTTCGACTCCTCCGTCTCCTGCCTTCGCAAAAGACGAGAGTTCATTTTCAAGTACTTTCAGTTCCTCTGGATATTATCGTAATGTTCAACGAGGTTCAGTTTCATCTGGTTCTCATAATTCAATCGCTCCATTTACTTCTTCACGCATGGTGCCTCCGTTTGGTTCTAAATCTAAAAAGTTAAAAAGGACAAGAACTGACATTTCATCTTCAGGTAGTTCTATCTCTGCTGTGGCTAAAAGAGCCGTACCTCTAGCTGATACTGAATCAACGGACAATATATTTGAGATTCTTCAGTCTCCAAGTAAAATAATCCCTTGCTTCTGTTTCCACTGAGCAGTTGCCTACTTTAGGAACATTTAATCAATCTACAGCAAGGCAAAACCGTCCTATTTCTCCATCTGTGCCCTCTAAACGTAGCAAGCGTCCGGCGCCTGAATTTTCCCCTCCTGTTCCACAGTCCCCTAGTGCAACTTCTTGTGTTGGGCTACAATCCAGACATCGAGTCCAGCATTTGTATCCGCCTGGATTTCATCCTTGGAATCTTCGCTCGAAACGGACGGAGCCAATACCCTCCTCCACCATTTTTCGTCGTCCACTGAAGCGCCCTTCTACTTTTACGACGCTTCTTCGACCGCCAAAGAAACGACCGGATCTCCAGTCTTCTCAGATTCCGGGTTCGTATCCAAGTCATCCTGGAACCTCCCTGCGACAGCCTGGACCTTCCTTGCTTCAGCCTGTACCTTTCTTGCTTTAGCCTGTGCCTTTCGTGCGACAGCCTGTGCCTTTCGTGCGACAGCCCGGACCTTCCTTGCAACAGCCTGATGACGCCACTTCTTCCTGTCAACTTGCCTTGTCCACGGGGCATCCTGAGACATCCCGGCGATCCAGTGACTTGTGACCTAAGCCTGTGAAGCGTGAAGCTTCGAGAGTGCCGTTGTCGCCCCGACAACAAAGTAAATATATTCTTTGCCAGTAAAAGGTACTGTTAAAAAATTTTGTTATTACAATTGACATTCAAGCTCAAAGGAACTTTGGCTACACAGAACTTTGCTCTATAAAAAGACTATTTATTTGAACTTTTCTCTGTACTCAAAGTATCACAGAACTTTTACGACAGACTTTGAGCACATAATATCAAATACCTTATATCCTTGGCAGTATGTAATTTTTTTTGGTGTGGCGCCACATTAAGTTTGTTTTAGTAAGTAGAAGTGTACTAAAATGCTTGTCACTTCAATTTATAAATGTTGCCTTTTCGACATGACATTGATATCAGTAATTGCCTTTGTTGATATCTATCGATATTTCACTCCCAGGGTAGGGTTTTCCAGGGTTTCCCCACCCATCTAAAAACTGATGTGCGAATGCATGGGAGTAGTTAGAAGTCAGCCCTACCCGCCAAGTGTTCAGTTAAAGGTTTTTGTGTTGTTGTTCTATGATTAATCTTTTTTGTGCTTGACATTTGTTGTGTTTGGTGTTGAATTTTTTTCTGCAAGTGCAGTTTTTCTTCAACTAACTACATTTACACAATGTTTTCAGTGTTAAAATGTCAGACCATTCAATTAACTTAGTTTGAATGTTTTGTCTTCCCTGAGAAGTTATCAGGGTGTGGACGAATGTGTACATTAACTCCACGTTAAAAATGTTGTAGTTTTTATTCCTGCATTACGCAGTTTTTTCTTACTACTATGATACTTCTTACATGTATATTGATCTGAGTTCTTCGCACGTAGTGTGACAAAATATGTATCACGGCCTTTAATATGGAGATTTGATATCGTACGGACAGTTTCGTTTTTCAATGAATGTTAGTGATATTGAACTACATATGTCTAGAGACTGTGTACTGATATAAAGTCAGCTACAGCAACTGGTCAACAAATCTCTTCATCCATTTTGTAAGTTCGTATCTGAAAGAGTTGAATGAATGATCAGATTGTTTTGAAAGGATACCTCTACAGAATAGATAGGTTCTTGGCCAAAAAAAAAAAAATTACGAAGGAGATGATGTTGCGTATATTCGAAATTAACTTTCCTTTTTAATCTCTCTCCCTATGTAAATCTTGAGTTTGTTCTCAGTTATACTTCACACTTAACGTGATATCTTTTCTCTCAAACGAATACTGTTGTCAACATAATTGAGGTAGAATGAATGTGACGCATGGCTGTTATGAGATAAGAACGAGAGATATAAACTACGATAAAACAGTTGCTTGTGGTGTGGTGAAGTGTGGTGGAATGTGGTGGTGGAATGCGGAATGTTGATTTGTCTTATCTGATTTCTATACTATCCTGCAGTGTTATAAACTGTGCTGGAGAAATAAAGGGTATTTCCGTAAGTTTGACTTCTGTTTTAAATGCTTTTTCTGGACGTTAAGGTTTAATTTAGGAACTATTTTATCGTATGGTTACGTTTTTAAAGTAACGTATCAGTACAAAAAGACATTTACGTTATACGTGCCTAAAGCAGCGAAACGTACCTTCAGACCAAAGAAAATCAGTGATAGTGGACGCCGAAGCCACAGGAGAATCGTTACAGCTAATCGACGGAGTACTTACTGCAAAAGACCTCAGTGTACAGGTGGGTAAAAATGTTGGATCCTCGGTTTGTACACGTACCATTTTCAGAGAACTTCATACCATGGGTTACCATGCTCGAGCGGCTGCTCATAAACCTTTCACCTCCACTCGGAAAGCTACTCGTCGTTTAGCATGGTGTACAGTACATTTATCGTGGACCGAAGAACAATGGAAATGGGTCATATGGACTGATGAATCCAGATACACGATCCATCGGTCTGATGGCCTTGTGTGGGGTATAGCGGCAGCCAAGGGAACGCTATTTACCACACTGTACTGTTCCTATGGTCAAGTTTGGAGCTCGCAGAGTACTCGTGTGGGGGTGTTTTTCGTGGTATGGTCCCGGCCCATTGGTTATCGTGGACAAACCTGTGGACCATCACGTCAACCTCGATATTCTGGACAATTATGTCCTACCAACCATGTGGCAATTCTATGGAACCGAGCCTTCTTGGTACCAGCAGAATAATGCACCGAGCCATAAAGCAAGGACTGTCACGGCGTGATTTGACGATAATTCCGTATCGGGTGTGGACTGGCCAGCACAGATCCCTCATCTTAATTCTATAGAGCACCTATGGGATGATTTAGAGCGCCGCATAAAAAGTTTGGAAACAAGACCTACTACTAAGGAACAGTTAGCGCCAGCATTATATACTGAATGGAAGCGCATACCTATCGCTGTGTTTCAAAACCTTGTCAAAAGCATGGCTCGAAGGGTCAGTGCATGAATTAAGGACAAAGGTGGTTTCAAAATATCTTTATTCAAGGTAGAAATCAGGAGACGAACTAATAAGGACGTCTAAATACAAATAAAATACGATCAAAGATCGTTAAACAACTAAAACCTATATAAAAATATACAGCATAGTGCACAAGTTGAAAAATGGAGCAAAATTACAGCTCGTGATAAATGAACAGCGACAAGCATGTATGGGCATTGAGGAAGGATTTTAACAAAAAAACTTATTGCTCATAAGTGCATTGCTGTGCGATTAACAAACTTGTTCAAGAAAATTGAGAGCTTCAGGAGACAACATTTCTCTTGAAAAAAAAAAAAAAATAATAATAATAATAATACAATAAGACAGTAAGGTGTAACACATCATAGTTACAAGAATGTACAGTACAAAGCAATTGACAAACTGATCATAAGACAAATCAATGAATGATGAATATCAGGAGAAGAATAAACTTGGACTTCCTGGTGTAAATATAATATATTACCTGTTCGGCAATATTCAAAAACAATGTACAGATATACAGCACAGTGTCAACATGTTACAAATCAAAATCGGACCATATACAGAAATGTAACACTATTCTGTTGACCAGATAGAAAATGTAAGTATAATAAGAAAACACACGATGAATAAAGCTTTAACATATTCTCACTATCCATATGTAGTGATAGAAGAATGATAGTACCAAGCATCACCTCACAAAAAAGAACAAAGTAGGTAAAATGTTTTTCAAAATATATTACTCATGAGTACAACACCATGCAATTGACTAACTTGTGCAAAAATAAATACAGTAAGAATCATTAGTCAACACGTCTCTTGAAAGAAGGTACGATATGACAGTGAGTTTTAACACAACATATTTACAAGGATGTACAGTACTATGCAATTTAAAAAAACTGATTATCAGACAAATCATTGGAATGTTTAATAACAGGAAATAACTAAACTTGGACATTCTGATGCAAATAAGATGGATTACTTGTTCCGCAATATTTTGAAAACTATGTACAATTATACAGCACAGTGCAAACATGTTCGGGAAACAAAATAGAACAAAATTACAAAAAACTACACTGCAGAAACAATATCTATGTTTATACAGCACTATGCTAATGACTAACTGCAATATTTATACTCAAAATGTAAACTAAAGACGAACTAACTTGAACGTCAATGTAGGAAAAAAATACAAGATGAGTGTCACAAAAAAAAACAATTTGCTGTGTAAACACGTACAGCCCTTTATCAAAAAACCCATGCGGTAAATTTCCAAGCTGTGCAAAGATCTTGAAAACAGATTGTTGATATTTACATATGCATTTCTGATTCAAAAAGGTCAAATACCAAATCTGCCGACCGTCAGGTACAATGACGCTGGCGAGCTGGTAAACCATGAGGCAGCCGGTGACCAGGTGGCAAGGAACTGGCTCTCCCTGACGCTGAGTAACTGCAACAGAATACTCTAGCCGAAGTCGAGATGTCAGACGGTCGCGGAAATGGCATAATAATGCCGTAGAAGCTTCATGCACAGTCAGAGGAGTAGTCAAATATCTGCAGCGTTGATGAAACACGTAGATTACATGCTTCGCTAAAATAAAAATATAGGCACAGACTGACGGGAGCTTGACTGGGGGATAGTTCTGTAGCAGAAGAGTCCGATATGCATCAAATGTAAGATCTGCTGTAATGGAACATTGGGCGATAGTAAATGCCAAGTTCAGCATTGGGAGTAATATAACACAGTGTTGATAGACATGGGAGACATCAGCCTCCTGAGCACAGAAAGGGCAAAGAGGGGAATCGAGAAGAGACATTCGAAAAGAACGGAGGGAACAGGAAGGCGGCGATGGAGGAAAAGCCAATGGGTATTAATTTCTAGAGGAGCAGAAAGAGGAGACAGGGCGGCTGACCACACCGTAGCAGTGGCAGCAGGGGGAACATCAGGAATGGGGAGAGGAGGAGAAGAATGGGACATAGCGAGGAACCGATAAAGAGCTGACACCGAGAGAGAAGAAATGGGATGAGCTGAGCCAGAAGTAAGCAAGAAAAGAGGAAATGGGAGAGAAGCAGAAGGAACAAAGGAAATACCTGAGTGGGAAGCAAGATGAGGAAATTGAGAAATGATAGATGAAAGAATAGAGTCGTAGATGTCACGAGAGGAGGAGGAGAGGAGAAGAGAGGGAGGGAGGCTGGCGAAGGGTCGCCAAGAAAGGTCAGGGTTAGTGAGATCTTTAACTGTTACCACACCTGCTCGGAGCCAGGTAGGATAGGCAAAGTACGGAAGATGAGAGGGGTGAATAATCGAAGAATAAAAGAGGGGTTCAGCAAGGAGCTCAGTTGTGGAATCAGGTGGAGAACGAGAGAGAGGAGGGAACGAAGGAAAGTTAGAGCTTCACGGTAAACAGGGGGAAGTCGAATGAGGGGTCGGGGTCGGTGGTCCATGAGTAGTAAGGAGAGAAAAAGAAAAGTGAGGGTTGCTCGGGTAGGCGATGACGTCCCTAGCTAAAACGGCATCTGGTACTGGCGACGTGAAGAGACGGAGAAAAGTAGTGATTCTGACGGCCTTGTAGTACTCCTGTGTATCAAGGAGTCCGATGCCGCCGTGATCCGGAGGGAGGCAAAGCTTTGTGACACTGACCCAGTGGTGGCAGGTCCAAATCAGAGAAGTAAGACATCGGGTAATTTCATGAAGGCGGAGTTGTAGAGACTTGACACCAAGCCAAGAGTGTGTGCACAAGGAAATCAGGTAAGTTCGAGAGAGGCGAGCTCTCTGGAAGAATGATGAGCAGAACTGGGCTCTCCTCCAGGAGGCAGTTGACCTGAGCAAGCGTGGGTGAATAGCATTCCACGTGTAGAGGGGGGCAGCTTGCAAGGAACCAAGATGAACTCCAAGGAAGCGCTGTGAGATGGACGACCAGCTTGCTCCCCAAGGGGTGTCTACACCATGTGCCCATGAGCCGCACCATAAACCAGTGCTTTTAGATGAGTTGAGCGCTGCACCGGAGCATGAGGCATAAGCTGCGAATAGACGTTGGAGACACGGAAACTGTGAGTCATGACGGATGCAGATGGTGACATCATCTGCGTATGCAACAGAGGTAGTGGCATGATGTCTTGTGCAGGCAGAGAGTGGTGGCAGAACTGCTTTAAAAGATTGGTGTACAGAGCGGAGGAAGGGTTCAATTGCGATTGCAAAGAGTTGTCCGAGAGTGGGCAACCCTGCCGCACTCCCCGGCGGAAGGGAATAGGCGCTGTGAGAAAGGTGGGCAGCTTGACCTGGAGAACGGCGTCTTGATAGAGTGAGAAAAGAAGAGAGACGAAGGAAGGAGGAAAACCGAAGTGAAGGAGTGTAGCCGATAGATAGGAATGTGAGATATTATCAAAAGCGGATTGTTGGTCAAGAGAGAGAAGGGCGAGGGGTTCAGAGCGAGATCGGGCAAGATGGATTAGATCATTTAGTAGATGGATGTTATGAGAAAGTGAACGGCCGGGAACTGTGTAAGTTTGATTTGGGGAGAGAATGTGAGTGAGAATGGGGTTAAGGCGTTGGGAAAGAAGTTTAGTATAAAGTTTATAATCTAGATTTAAGAGGGAGATAGGGCGCCAATTCCCCAGGTCAAGGAGATCACCTTTCTTAGGGAATAGTACAACATATGCTACTGTGAATCGCCTCGGTAGAGGGAGTGATTGAAAGCAGCAGAAAGTGCAGAAAAGAGAAATGGTAGAAGGAGAGGTAGAAAGGTTTTATAGAAGAGGAAAGTGAGGCCGTCCGGACCCGGTGCGGCCCTAGAGTTTAAAGAAGAAAACGTAGAGGATAGTTCAGAGAACGTGGGAGGAAGGAGGAGAGAAGAGGCAAGATGGGGAGGAACTTGTGGTAGGTTAGAAAGAAGTGATGCCAAAGCTGAAGAGGATGGCGGAGGAGATTCACAGAACTTCTCTGTATAGAACTTTCGGACCTGGGAACATAGAGTGAGTGGATCATCAGACACCTCTCCAGATGCGAGGCGAAGGTGCCGAAGTGAATTCGATGCTATTCGTGTTTTTTCCATGGATGTAAGGAAATCGTAATTGGATGCGTCTGGCGATAGATGTTGTAGCCGGAGACGTCGTAGAGCTTGTTGAGCCAGAGGAAGGAGGATTGATCGCAGTTCTTCTTGATAGTGGCAGAAGAGAGGATCACTTAGGCTTAGGATGGAGAGCATGGAACGGACATGGTTGAGACGCATGTTTTGAAGCGTTTTTGCTTTAAAAGAAAGATTGCGAACGTGGAGAACGAGTTGCTGTTTAATGTCCAACCAAAAAGTCAGACCACAAGGAGCTGATTGAAGTTGAGGTCGTTTGTCCTCAAGGAAGGAGCGTACTGAAGTACAGAAGTCTGGATCTGTAAGAAGAGTGTCATCAAGAGTCCATGGACGAATTGTACGGGGTTGTGCAGGAACTACTTGAATAATAAGAACGATGGCACAATGGTCAGAAGAAGCTGTAGGAGTGATAATAGATTCTGTCACAGCTGTAAGCAGAGTAGATGAGGCGTAGTATCTGTCAAGGCGAGCTGTGTACGGATTTTGATTATGTTGCGAGCGCCAAGTATGTACAGTCGATGAAGGATGGAAGTGACGGTGAACATCAATGAATGAGTTGTCGGAGACCACTGACTGAAGAAGATTCACCAAGTTAACACGGCGTTCTCTGGTGGAAGGAGATCGGTCCAGGGTAGGATTCAGAGTGCAATTGAAATCCCTCCAATTAAAACATGATCTATGGGAGGAATGCGAGACAAGGCACGACGAAGGCGAGTAAAAAGTATTGTCAAGTGGGTTGAAGAGCTTGGAATATAAATATTAAATATATGATAAGATGTGGAAGCTATGGTGAATGATGCACACTGTAATAGGTCTCGACATAAGTTTCGAACCGAAAAAGAGGTGATTATGGAGTTGAAAGTATGGCGGATACCTATAGCTAGACCACTATGGGATGATAGTTGGTAGGCGTGGTGAAATGTGTAGTTCCACTGGCGCCATCGTGAGAATATCGTAGTGGATTGGCAATTCGTCTCTTGTAGTAAGAGAAGATCAGCTCCTAACGGAGTGAGGTCTTCATGTACCAAGGCATTAGAAAATGGGGATGCAAATCCCCTGCAATTAAGAGATACAATCTTGAAGACTTTTTTCCATTAATGCTTGCTGAAGAGCCTTCACAACAGGAGGAAATGATTTGAGTCGATTAAAATAGGTTTTAGCCCACGGATGTTCCTTGCGAAGGTGGGAGATGCACTGATTAAGGACTTGGATCTGATCATGCACTAGAGGGAGAAACGATGCATACTTTGAGAGTAAAGCATGCGTTGTGGAGTGGTCTGTCTTATGTGACAGGTATTGATGTAAATCTACAAATGAAATCGGCCCAGTAGGAACCGAGCCATCCTTAAGGTATTCGACAAGATCCTCAAATTTAAGAGAGGCTCTTCGTCGGCCTGGACAGAAGAGGTAGCAGCCTTTGATGGTGAATTCTTTCGAGAGGTACTACCAGTACGGGGAGAGGTGCGGGGTGATGCGGCAGTCGGCTTCTTCGGTGGGCGTCTTCGAGAAGAACCACGACGTTTCAGCGAAGGCTCAGTTGAGCTCTCATTAACTCGAGATTCGTGGCCAGAAAATCCGTCAACAGCAGATTTAGAAGTATCAATGATAAGGGCAGTGGAGAAACCCCTGAAGGGGAATCCGCTACAGAATGACGACTCATGGGAAGCGAACAATTAAGTGAGGGAAAATCCAGTTGCTGGTCGAAGGATAAAGGGTCCGTAGACACGCGTTGACCAACTCCTGCAGTCGACTTTTGTGAAAGTTTCGATTCTGAAGCTTTCTGTGCAGTGGAAGAAGGTGTTGCTCGGCTCAGAAGAGGGCCAGAAGTTGTAGGAGAATTATTAGAGCCTGTGATGCTAGATGTGGGCAATGCACACGTAAATGATTCTCTCCGTGGCAAAAAGTGCAGTGGAGGAAGGTAGTCACTTCAATTCTCCTACGTTGCTGTCCACAACGAACGTTGAGCACCTTTGGGCAGGCGAGCAAATGTTCATCAGATGGAAAGATCACTCTTGCACTTCGGCGAAATCCTCCTATGGATTTATCGTCTGGATCTCTCGGCGCGGCTGAAAGAGTAGTAACTGGCCCAACAACTCGGCCGAACTTACTGAGTACAGTGCACAGCGCAACGTCTGACACCTCAGGTGGAACCGGATAAAATGTAACCTGGATTGGACGCTGAGAGACAGGTTCTGGTAGAAGATGGACGTCTTTGAGGGACAAACCTTTTGTCAAGACAAGATCCGCATGCTCTTTAAGAGCAAAGTACACCAACACAGCTCGAGGTTTTCGAGCCATGTGAGTAATACTGGCTCCAGCTGGAAGTATCTGCTTGAGAGCTATACTATATTCTTTCAACTTTGTGTCTGGGAGCGCATCAAAACACACTCCGAAGTCCATTCTAGAATAGAATTGTTTTCCCGCTGGGGAATCTTCGGGAATATCTATGGACCGACACCGTACAAATGTTCGCCAATAAATGCTATGTTGTGTTTCTCTTCTAGGTATCCTGTGACCTTTTTCAATGTAGTGTATATGCTACCATTTATAGCCATGGAATTTAATTCCATATTCTAAACCAGAAGTTCTGAACGTGCTTCGCAATGTACATATTGAATATACACTGTAACTTTGAATTCCAGAACATATTTTGCCGATCGGTGACCAGGGGATACGGAGGTTCTGTGAAATACCGCGAATTCCTTTACACTTTTCATATGCTGCGTTAGTTGATCTGTCTATTTTACGTTTTAGAGTACTGAAACGAAATAATTTTTCTCTGGCTGCTCATATGCTTGAACTAAATATTACATAAATATATATTTATGAAAACGGAGATGCTATGAAAAGCAAATTACAAGATACTAGAACCCATGAATTTTAATAATAAGTATTAGCTACAGCATGTTTGAGCGTAAACAGATATTTCCATTTCTTTTCAGATAAACATCAGATTTCAGAATTCTTGTGGAGGAAATGTTATGTCTTTTGCATATAAATTGATAGTATTGTCGGAGAAGGACCGAAGAAAGGTGAGTGAAATATGATTCAAAATATTCGTCACGATTGAAAGCATCAGAAGATGTAATACATACTTCAGAGATAACTCGGGGAAAGATTCCAAGAATTTTATTTATGAAAGCAACGATGTCAGAAAAAATAAATCTGCGTACCTTGCATTCTAAACTATATTTTGAAGAAAACGGGGACCACGAATCAGTGCAAAATCTTTTTTCCTCAAACGTATATGGGCGAGCTACTTATTTAGGAGGCGTCTTTATACATGCATTAAAACGGCAAAATATTAGCACAGAAAGCCGAGGGTTGAAATGAGATACATTAAACGTAACCCCACACAAGTAGTTAAACTTTCGAATGCTAGGTGGAAAGATGGCAAGAATCATCTCTTCAGAAACTGGAGATAAATGTAGTTTTTTCTCGTTCCATCGCTTCGATTAATCAAATCATGTATTATTAGTCATACCATATGAGAGCCTTTCCCTATTTAATTTTCAAGTATTATTGTATGAAGCTTCGTAGAGTCATGCACTTGTAAAATGCTGTAATTGACATCCCCACAAATATTTCAGTAGTATTTCAGAAAAATAATAATAAAAAGATATAGGTAGAGAATATATATAGAGAGAGAGAAGACCTAACATCAGATGAAGTGGATATTTCTGAAGTTAACAGAAAAGTAACCAAAGCTCTTATGGAAACAGCAACAAAATTAGCTGGGTCTAAGAACAAGTAGCATGCGAACAAATTATCAGGAAAAACCAAAATGTTGATGCAAAAAAGAAGAGAGATGAAGACAACTAAAGAAGATGTGTTTCCAAAATGGAATATATAGAGCTATGCAAGACAGTACGAAAAAGTATCACTGAAGACGTAAAGAAATTCAACTGTGAACTAGTGAGGAAAGCAATTGAAAACAACCAAAGCCTAAAGATAGCAAAAGGCCATCTCAGTAAGGGAAGAAAACAGATTATGGCACTGAGAAAAGAAGATGGTTCTGTAACAAGAAATAGAGGCGAAATTTTGACAAGAGTGAAAGATTTCTACTCCAAATTATATGAAAGGGATGATACATGTACTCCAGACATCATGAAAGGTACCAGTACCAGAGTTCTTCCAATCCTCCCAGCAGAAGTTGCACACGCAATCAAGAACATGAAGCGAGGAAAAGCTCCAGGAGAAGATGGAATTACTGTAGACATCATACAAGAAGCAAGTGGAGAAATCGAAACAATACTCGCCCAAATTTTCACTCGATGCCTTAATGAAGGGAAGATTCCTGAGGAATGGAACAACGTTACAATGATCTTGCTACATAAAAAAGGTGATATTGAGAATCTCAGGAACTGCAGACCTATCAGCCTCCTATCAGTGGTTTATAAAATCTTCACTAAAGTTCTTTCACACTGCTTGAAGGTAACACTGGACATGGCTCAACCGAGAGAACAAGCTGGATTCAGGAGTGGCTACAGCACAATAGATCATATCCACGTACTGAGAGAACTAATTGAAAGAGCGAGGGAATATGAGCTTCCATTGTGCATGGCTTTTATCGATTATGAAAAAGCCTTTGATTCTGCAGTTACAATGGCTCTGAAATCCTGCGGAATTGAAGATGCATACATTAATATTATTAATAACATCTATGAAAATGCAAGTGCAAAGATTCGGCTGTTTGAGAATACAGCACACATAAAAATTGGAAAGGGAGTGAGACAAGGTGACACCATATCTCCGAAGCTCTTTAAGGCTACATTGGAGGGTGTCTTTCAGTCGCTGAGCTGGGAAAACAAGGGGATAAAGATTAATGGAGATTTTCTAATACACCTTCGTTTTGCTGATGACGTAGTCATTTTTGCAACTACCCCATCAGAGTTGCAGAGTATGATCCAGGAACTTGCTGACAAGAGTAAAGAAGTGGGATTAAAAATGAACTTTCAGAAGACAAAAGTGATGTTCAATGCTTTTTCAAGAAATGAAGATTTATCGATTGATGGAGAAAAGCTGGAGATAACAGACACGTACGTTTATCTTAGACAACAGATGTCAAAGTAGGGTCACATTGATGAAGAAATTAATCGAAGTACAAAACTTGCCTGGAGAGCTTTTTAAAGAAACAGCATAATTTTTCAAGAGCAATATGCCATTATGTCTTAAAAGAAAAGTGTTTGATCAATGCATCATTCCAGTGCTTACGTATGGTGCAGAGACGTGGACCTTAACTGAAAGAGACATACAAAAGCTCCAGACAACTCAAAGCAGCATGGAGAGGTGCATGCTTGGTGTAACTAGGAGAGATAAGAAGAGGAACTCGTGGATCCGAAAAATGACAAGAGTGGAAGACATCATGATCAAAGTTAAATCCCTGAAATGGCAATGGGCTGGATATACTGCCAGAAGGACAGACTATCGATGGACAGTCGAAATTTTAGATTGGATTCCAAGGGACAGAAGAAGACCATATGGGAGATGGTGGATAAAATTCGAAAGTATGCAGGAGTGACATGGAGGAGACTGGCACAAGACAAACCATTGTGGAGGAAACTTGGGGAGACCTTCGTCCAGCAGTGGATTGATAATGATATATATATATATATATCATCATCATCATTGTCAACCATTATTAATCCACTGCTGGAAGAAGGCCTCCCCAAGGTTCCTCCACAACGGTCTGTCTTGTGCCAGTCTCCTCCATGTCACTCCCGCATACTTTCGAATTTCATCCACCCATCTTCCATGTGGTCTTCTTCTGGGTCTTTTCCTGTCCCTTGGAATCCAATCTAAAATTTCGGCTGTCCATCGATGGTCTGTTCTTCTGGCAGTATGTCCAGCCCATTGCCATTTCAGGGATTTAACTCTGATCATGATGTCTTCCACTCTTGTCATTTTTCGGATCCACGTGTTCCTCTTCTTATCTTTCCTGGTTACACCAAGCATGCACCTCTCCATGCCTCTTTGAGTTGTCTGCAGCCTTTGTATGTCTCTTTTAGCTAAGGTCCACGTCTCTGCACCATACGTAAGCACTGGAAGGATGCATTGATCAAACACTTTTCTTTTAAGACATAATGGCATATTGCTCTTGAAAATTATGCTGTTTCTTCCAAAAGCTCTCCAGGCAAGTTTTGTACGCCGATTTATTTCTTCACCAATGTGACCTTCACTTGATATCTGCTGTCCAAGATAAACGTACGTGTCTGTTATCTCCAGCTTTTCTCCATCAATCGATAAATCTTCATTTCTTGTAAAAGCATTGAACATCACTTTTGTCTTCTGAAAGTTCATTTTTAATCCCACTTCTTTACTCTTGTCAGCAAGTTCCTGGATCATACTCTGTAGCTCTGATATGGTAGTTGCAAAAATGACTATGTCATCAGCAAAACGAAGGTGGGTTAGATAATCTCCATTAATCTTTATCCCTTTGTTTTCCCAGTTCAGTGATTGAAAGACATTTTCCAATGTGGCATTAAAGAGCTTCGGAGATATGGTGTCACCTTGTCTCATTCCTTTTCCAATTTTTATGTGTGTTGTATTTTCAAACAGCCGAATCTTTGCACTTGCATTTTCATAGATGTTATTAATAATATAAATGTATGCATCTTCAATACCGCAGGATTTCAGAGCCATTGCAACTGCTGATGGTTTCACCGAATAAAAGGCTTTTTCATAATCGATAAAAGCCATGCACAATGGAAGCTCATATTCCCTCGCTCGTTCAATTAGTTCTCTCAGTACGTTGATATGATCTATTGTGCTGTAGCCACTCCTGAATCCAGCTTGTTCTCTCGGTTGAGCCATGTCCAGTGTCACCTTCAAGCGGTGTAAAAGAACTTCAGTGAAAATTTTATAAACCACTGATAGGAGGCTGATAGGTCTGTAGTTCCTGAGATCCTCAATGTCACCTTTTTTATGTAGCAAGATCATTTTAGAGTTGTTCCAATCTTCAGGAATTTTCCCTTCATTAAGGCATCGAGTGAAAATTTGGGCGAGTACTGTTTCGATTTCTCCACTTGCTTCTTGTATGATGTCTACAGTAATTCCATCTTCTCCTGGAGCTTTTCCCCGCTTCATGTTCTTGATTGCATGTGCAACTTCTGCTGAAAGGACTGGAAGAACTCTGGTACCTTTCATGATGTCTGGAGTACATGTATCATCCCTTTCATATAATTTGGAGTAGAAATCTTTCACTCTTGTCAAAATTTCGCCTCTATTTCTTGTTACAGAACCATCTTCTTTTCTCAGTGCCATAATCTGTTTTTTCCCCTTACTGAGATGTCCCTTTGCTATCTTTAGGCTTTGGTTGTTTTCAATTACTTTCCTTACTAGTTCACAGTTGAATTTCCTTACGTCTTCAGTGATACGTTTTCGTATTGTCTTGCATAGCTCTATATATTTCACTTTGGAAGTCACATCTTCTTTAGTTGTCCTCATCACTCTTCTTTTTTGCATCAACATTTTGGTTTTTCCTGATAATTTGTTCACATGCAATTTGTTCTTAGACCCAGCTAATTTTGTTGCTGTTTCCATAAGAGCTTTGGTTACTTTTCTGTTAACTTCAGAAATATCCACTTCTTCCGATGTTAGGCCTTCTAAAGCAGAGAATCTGTTCTTCAGTTCCAATTTGAAGGTATTATGGTGTTTTTTAAGGTTGGTTATGTCAATACATTTTGTTTGTCTTATGAGCTTGCTACGTTCGAGTTTAGTGTTGAGGTGCATCTTACATCTCACCAATCTATGGTCACTGCCTGTGTTGAACTTGTTTAGCACACTGCAGTCTCCTATGACGAAATTTTTGTTACACGTAATAAAATCAATTTTACTTGTCGTCCCATTTGGATGTCTCCATGTCCATTTCCTGTGTGGGTTTTTCTTGAAAAAGGAGTTCAAGATGAAGAACCCTTCTGCCTCTGCAAACTCTACGAGAGTATTTCCACGCTGGTTTCTGTTGCCGTGACCGAATTTACCTACTGAAGTTTCATTCTGTTGCCGTTGCCCTATTTTTGCATTGAAATCTCCCGTAATTATCTTCAAGTGCTGCTTACCTTTACTATTTAGATCACGAATTTCCTCATAAAATTCTTCAATTTCTTCTTCAACATGACTTGTGGTGGGTGCATAAGTTTGAATAATCTGAGCCTGGTATCTTCTCGAGAGTTGGATAACAAGTCTTGCAGCTCTGTCAGAGGAACTTTCAACTTCTACAACTTTATCCTTCAGTTTCTTGTTTATTATAAATCCAACACCACTAGTTCTGCCAGTATCTGTCCCACGATAGTAGAAGTGATGTCCACTTTTCAGTTCAATGAGATCTTCTCCTTTTCTCCTTACCTCACTTAGCCGAACGATGTCCCACTTGATCCTTTGTAGTTCCTCTTCCAATTCAAGAAGCCTTGAATCAGAAGATAGGGAGCGTCCGTTGTACGTAGCCAAGGTCAGCATCAGATGGCAGCCTAGTCCGGTCCTCCGGGGATTCTTAGCACCCTCTGCCTTCATGTCGCACTGGCCGCTGCCTTGGCCAGGTACATTCCAGCTGCCGGAGACTGAGGGCCAAGATTTAAGTTGTGGATTCATTTTGGAGGGGTTTGGCCATAACTCACCACGCTGGCCAAGCGGGTTGGTGAGTGTGGGATAACATTTCCTTTAATCCCGATGGTATAGTTATACCGCTATTGGCGGTCGTCAGAGCCCCTTTAGTGGGAACAGGATGTACCACGAGAAGGCGGGGTTGACATTTGTCAAGGAGAGGATGTGATGTTACGCATCACCTGACCTTACATCCCATATATATATATATATATATAGCATAGGAAAGTTAAATTTTCACTTATGTAATATAATATAAACCACAACAAAACTGCGCAATGCTTCAAGTATTAGATGTAGTTAGTGCATATAAAAGAATATTAACGTGCAAGCAATCTACCCTCATAAACAAACAAATAGGGCCAAAAACCTTCAGATTAAAAAAAAACAAACTAAAGTGAACAACAAACTGACGAAACAATGTTAAGAAAATATATATAAAAACGTTTACTCAGAACCCCTGGATCACTCTTCAGGGAAAGACATCCAGAGACCCTGAGCCCACAAGTTCAGTTCAGGTTTTATGAGAATACAAAACTCTCAAAAAAGCAATAATGAATATCCAATTTGGAATTTTGTGTTATAAATTTTGATGCATTCTGTTTTCCCTACCTGAACTATTGAAAATACAAAAGAGTCACTAGGATTAAAATTGAACTAAAAAATTAACTATAAAACACCTTACGAAAACAATAATGTTACATGTACTGTTGTATAAACGAAAACTGAGTGAAAATTCACCCTACGAGATTAAAAGATAGTAACAGTAACATAAATCTTTTCACCAAACACTTCATGACATAAACAAAGTCATTCGTAGAGAGTCGCAGTTAAGACGTCACTCTGCCGCGCACTGGTCTAAGCGATGGCCTCTGATCATTCGTCCGAACGGGGTCCGGGTTCGAATCCCGGTGAGGCATGGATGTTGTGTTTGTCTTACGGCACTGACTCTCTCCCTTTCCTGTAACCAGTGACCCTAAATTAGGGACGGGCGACTGCTTATAGCCCATTGAGTTGCTCACGGTGGTCGTTAAACCTCCAAAAAAAAAAAACCCTCCAATCAACAACAACAACAAAAAAAAAAAAAAAAAAAAAAGAAACGTGAGTCTAAGTTGGACAATTAATCTCCAGGTGTGTTCAGAAACCCAAGTGAACAAATTTAGCTGCAATTGCCTAGGTACTTTCTGAAGTAATCCAATTTCTATAATGTCGAATAAATGTTTTTAGTGGATGTAAAGAACGGGTGTTATAGGTCAGAAAGTACCTAGGAAATTGCAGCTAAATTTGTTCACTTGGGTTTCTGAACACGCCTGGAGTTCATTTTTTTTTTTTTTTTTTTGATTGGAGGTTTTTTTTTTTTTTTTTTTTTTGATTGGGGGTTTAACGACCACCGTGTGCAACTCAATGGGCTATAAGCAGTCGCCTGCCGCCCCGGTGGCGCAGTGGTCTAAGGCGCTGGCCTCTGATCATTCGTCCGTAAGGGGTCCGGGTTCGAATCCCGGTGAGGCATGGATGTTGTGTTTGTCTGACGGCACTGGCTCTCTCCCTTCCCTGGAACCAGTGACCCTAAATTAGGGACGGGCGACTGCTTATAGCCCATTGAGTTGCTCACGGTGGTCGTTAAACCTTAAAAAAAAAAAAAAAAAATAAGCAGTCGCCCGTCCCTAATTTAGTGTCACTGGTTCCAGGGAAGGGAGAGAGCCAGCGCCGTAAGACAAACACAGCATCCATGCCCGACCGGGATTCGAACCCGGACCCCTTACGGACGAATGATCAGAGGCCAGTGCCTTAGACCACTGCGCCACCGGGCTTAAATTTTCCAACTTGGATTTACGTTTTTTTTTTTTTTTTTTGATTGTAGGTTTAACGACCACCGTGAGTAACTCAATGGGCTATAAGCAGTCGTCCGTCCCAGGGATTCGAACCCCGACCCCTTTCGGACGAATGATCAGAGGCCATCGCTTAGACCACTGCGCCACCGGGGTGCCGGATTTACGTCTTAACCCCGATTCTACGAATAACTTTGTTTATGTCATGAAGCGTTTGGTGGAAGGATTTATGTTACTGTTACTATCTTTTAATCTTGTACGGAGAATTTTGACTCAGCTTTCGTTTTGATGTTCCTTTTTCGTTTATACAACAAAACATGTAACATTATTGTTTTGGTAAGGAGGTGTTTTATAGTTCAATTTTAATCCCAGTGACTCTTTTGTATTTTCTATAGTTCAGGTAGGGAAGACAGAATGCATCAAAATTTACAACACAAAATTTCAAATTGGATAACCATTATTGCTTTTTTGAGATTTTTTCATTCTCATGAAACCTGAACTGAACTTGTGTGCTCAGGGCCTCTGGATGTCTTTCCCTGAAGAGCGATACAGGGGTTCTGAGTAAACGTTTTTGTATATATTATCTTAACATTGTTTCGTCATTTTGTTATTCACTTCAGTTTTCTTTTTTTTTAATCTGAAGGTTTTTGGCCCTATTTGTTTGTTTATGAGGGTAGATTGCTTGCACGTTAATATTATTTTACATGTAGATATGTGTATATATATATATATGAACTAGGCTGATGTATTTTGCGCACTGTAAGACAACAAAATGTTAGCTTTCAAATGAACACCATTTTTTTGGTTCGAAGCATCGCGGAGTGTTGTTTATGAAAATGCATCTTATGGGGTAACATAGGCCTTTTTTTTTTTAGTTTGAAGTTTAACGACCACCATTAGAATCTCCAGTCTCTAAGTTGTCATACTTCCCTACTTCAGGCTCATTGGTTCCAGGGAAGGGAGAAAACCAATGTTGTAAGACGAGCACACTGCCCATTCCTCATCTAGGACTCGAACACGGACCGACTTGCACGAACTATGAGATAACACAGATTAGCACTTAGTAGATGCAGGGTCTGTGATTGTCTCTTTGGAGGTTACCAATCTAATTCCCTTTAATAATTTAAAACTATTGGTTCTTCACAAACGACTGAGAGTGGTGTTTAAAATGTTTTTGGGCTATTGATGATACATACCTGTTTGCCAAAAACGTTATCGAAATACAACATTGTTCCTTTGTGTTATTATGTATCATGGAACGTATTTGTGTGTTTAAGGTATGTGGATTATCATATAAGGTGTCCTTCTGAAGCGAGTACCTGAAACCACGAGGCCTGTTAGGATGTATTTCGTTAAAGTTTGATCTCTCTGTTCTCCAAATTCACCAGATTTTCTGTGAATCCATATGATATGGATGGACTTTTAAATGCTCAGTATTAATTTATTGCGTAAAACTAATAAAAAAGGACCAGATAAACTGCTATCAGGTAATGCACTTCGTGTAATTCAATAAGAGAGTACAGTCACTCTAAAATCGCTCAACGGCTCCTCTGATAACGATGGATGAGATGACTCTCCTTATAGGTTTATAATATAGTAGTCTAGTAGCAAACAAATGGACTTTGAACCGCATTGTACTTTCAGCAGGATGGTAAGTCAGTGAGGACAGGGTATGCAGAAATACAGTCAAAAATATTTGTGGTACCCTCTTACTGTTTGTAACAGCCAATTAATGGCCAACATGTAATTAAAAGCAATGTATAGTTAAACAGCAGTTAACTTCCTAATTACTTGCAGTCTAGGGCAGTGATCTCACCAACTTCAATGAAGTCGCGGTGAAAGTTTTTAAGAGTTAGATGGTGGGCCGCAATTTTTTAAGAATGTATAAGATGATGAAAATATAAAGTTTCCCGTTTAGTTTTTTAAATATTCAAACTCTTTTAATTAATATTAGAATAATTGAAATTTAAAATATGAAAAAAACAGACCAAATTTACAATTAATGACAGCACGTTGGATGGTTAGACGCAACTAAACGTTGTTTTTGATGATTGTCTCTGAAAGGCAAAGTAATTGTTCAAGACTAGAGTCATTTACACTGTTTCTGTGTTTTGACTTTATGTATTTGATGTCAGAAAATGCCCCGCATAACTCCTACTTCCAAATATTGAAATAATTTTTAATTCCAAATCTCTTATGATTGAGTATTTCTCAGTAAAAAAATCAACAATTTTGTTCCACTCATTGACCGAACTCTAATACATTCATCTGTTTGCAGTTCACATAATTCCCTTTGAGAAATGTGCTTTGCGCTTTAAATGTTAATATTCAATGGATTGCTTAATATTTGCATGCTTGGCTTGACTTCATCAAAACGTTTATGCTTGTCATCATAATTCTTAACAAGAGTGTGTAGCTAAGAAACAAATACTTAAAAATCTACATCCAGTTTCACGTTTTATCATACTATTTTAAAATATATATTGTTTCATTTCATCAAAACTCTGTTTGCAGGATTCGAAGTGGGTCAAACTGTTTTCTTCTAGATTTGATTTTAACTACTGCAGCTAGTTAAGAAATCAAGCTATATTACTATTAATATATTATCTTTCCCTTACATTTCATCAAAACTCGGTTCGCAGGATTCGAAGTGGGCCAAACTGTTTTTTTTTGTAGATTTGATTTAAACCACTGCAGCTAGTTAAGAAATTATACTATATTACTATTAATATATGGTCTTTCCCTTGCAGAGCAATATTTATCTCATTCAAATGCTGCGTGATATCAGTTAGGAAACCTCGTGAGCTAAGAAAATCGATATCACTGGGATGTTTAGTTACATCAGTGCCACATTTCATTTTTTCCAGTAAAAAGAGATAAAGTTCTTTTCGAATTTGGAAAATCTCAATAAGCATTTTCTAACGTTCAAACAACGGATTGAATTGTGAAGAAGCAAGTCGCCATATTCGGCATCAAGTTAAACTGAATTTGTTTTGAATTTGCTATCCGTAAAAGCGCAGTTTCCGCCACGAATGAAATTCATTATTTTCACTACCATGTGCTTTGTATTTGACCTTCTGTGCAAAGTTCCACGTAATACTTGTTCCTGTGCAATGCAATCTGACATTTCAGATTTGATGCCATCTCTTTTCAGTCAGAAATGAAATTTGATTTATTTTTTAGACCAGCATAATTTTGTTTCGCGGGCGGCTTATATCCCCGGTGCGGCCAATTGCACGGCATTGGTCTAGTTTCAGAGAAAATCAAATAAAACACTGTGGAACGCAAAAATTATTTGTGTTGATTTTTTAATGCTTCTTATGCAATTCAGAGGAGATGATTCTAACGGTGGCCTTAGTTTTTTGTATCATCAAAACTTTTTCAGTTACCTTAAATTTTGTGCTTTTACTAATGTACTGTCATTCACCTTTGTAAACATGGCCACAACAAGAAGTTGTAAGCTCTCCCCAGACACTTTCTATTACGTTTGTGGGGGTTATATTGGTCCTAAGCTAGTTAAGGACAAAATTATCAGAGGTACTAAGTTTGCCATTGCATTTCATGTTCACTTCAAAATGCCTGTGGTAGACCAAGACAAGGTTTGGACACCGCATTTCTGCTCTGGTAGTTGCAGGTCAAATTTAGAAAGTTGACTTCGTGGGGCAAATAAAGAAATGCTATTTGCCATTCCTTGGATTTGGAGCGAACCAAGGAGCCATTTTGATGACTTTTCCTTTTATGTGCTGATATTTCCAAATGAAAGAACCCTAGAGGTCGGAATGATATTGCGGTGAGCTTCCCTTTCCACACGCACCAAAGAGTGTAGAGACAGTAGAGGAAGATGACCAGCCTGACGGTGACTCTGAGGATGACCAGGATATGGACGTCTAAGGTGTATCTTGCAGTGCTCAGCCACATTTTCCAATTCAAGAAGAACAAGATGTCTGAGCTGATTTTAAGATAATTGGGCCCGCTCTGTGCCTTGCTTTACAAAGTATTATTGTTTCCTTTGCTTTTGGAACAGCAGAGACGTCAGCGAACATTACAAAACAAAAGAATGGCCTCTGCGATTCTTTTAGAGTTAAGAATGGCCTCCTCAAGCTGGTACACAGAATACCATACATACCGCCTTCGTTCCACTACAGTCAATCTTATTATCACCGCTGCATATCAAACTGGGACTGGCGAAGCAGTTTGTGAAGCCATTGAATCCTGATGGACAAACACCCAAACTCATTCGCTCAATGTTCCAAAATCTCTCGGATGCCAAAGTAAAAGGTGATATATTTGTGGGGACACTGATTAAGAGAATGCTGACTTCAGGAGATCTAGAGAGCAAAATGGCTGATGTAAAGGACTCCTGGCAGTCCCCCGCCTTGCTGTGACTGAATTTCTCGGGAATGGGAAGAGCACAAACTATGAGTACAAGCAGCTTGTGGATAATTTAGTAGACAATATGTGAAGAATGGGGTGTCGAATGCTAGTGAAACTTGATTACTTGCACTCATGTTTCGATATTTTCAGAGAAAATGTGAGAGCGCTGAGTGATGAACACAGTGATAAGTTTCATTAAGACTTGCAACATAGGGAAAAGAGATATCAAGGAAGATGGGAGGAAGTCATGATGGGGCACTACATCTGGATTTGTTGCACTATGCTAGTAGTGTTCATAAGAGAGGGTGAGAGTGTTCATAAAGGCGATCCAAAGTTATTTTTTAGGACAGGTATATTTCTTGTCTTTAATTGTTTCAATTCGTGCTGTGTATTAACGGTATTCATGATTTGTACTCTCTTAAATCCCCTGTCCATTTGCCTAATGCATTGTAATGCACGTCGTATATTATAAAAATCCAAGATTCTGGAGTAGTTGCACAGATTTTGGAGTAGCTTGCATAGATTTTGCAGTAGCGTAAATAGATAGATAGCTATATAACTGCAGCCCCGGTGGTGCAGTGGTCTAAGCGATGGTTTCTGATGATTCGTCCGAAAGGGGTCCGGGTTCGAATCCCAGTGAGGCATGGATGTTGTGTTTGTCTTACCGCACTGGCTCTCTCCCTTACCTGAAAACAGTGGCTCTAAATTAGGGACGGGTAACTGCTTATAGCCCGTTGAGTTGCTCACGGTGGTCGTTAAACCAATAATGTAAAAAAAGAACAAAAAGATATATAAATCTATAGATTTTTGAGTAGCGTTGATACATAGATAGATAACTGCATAGATTTTGGGGTAGTGTCAATAAATAGATAGATAACTCCATAGATTATGGAGTAGCCTCCATAGATTTCGGAATACTATTGATGTTATGGTGAAAATAGCAGCAAAAAGAGACATCAAAATATTCAGATAAACACGCAATTTTTCAGATTTTATTACACAGTATAATTTGTTCAGACACACAGTACTTCCGTTGCGTCGTTGCATGCCATTTATGGAATTTTCTGTATCGAAATAACTTCTTAACGTCTTGAAAAAACTCACACTAGATCCTCCCTACTCGTCCACTTGATCTATGGGACAATTTCATAGAAAAAATGATTCCGCCGTCCAATATTTAGGTTTCTATCGCTACACATATCGCAGTGTTTCTACACATACAGGCCAATGAATTAGAAACTTTCATTCAATACTGGGATGGACTTCCTTTAGCCTGAATTACAGCAGATATGCGGTTTGGCATAGATTTCACAAGGTGCTGGAGTGCGTTTACCTCTACAGCATAACAATCGGTTACCAGACAATTCATTAACTGACTCAGATTTGACAGAAGAGGACTTTTCTGTCGGATCTGTTTTTCTAACATGTCCCATATATTTTGAATGGGATTCAGATCTGGGTTTTCTGATGAACAGAGAAGATGGTGGAAGTCGCTCCCATTAACACTGAACTACTGTTGAACATATCTTGCGCGATGCAAAGTAGCATAGTCGTCCATGAGTAGCCGTGACCAGCTGGATAAAAAGTCAATATTAAAGGATGGTTTCGTATCAACAGCAGTCAGAGCAAAACGCGGGAAACGACTCTTCGGGAAATCAGCCGAGTACAATGTGTTCCGTAGGCTCCATCCTGTTTGGAACAGTAAATTAAGAAAGATTATTGAAAATAATGAACAAGTGCTGCAATGCTCAGGTAATCCTTCGATCTCTTGTATGAATAAGTCTTCCAGCAATATCAGAGGACCCGTTCGGTACCAACAGAACGTTACATATCAGCAGATCAGGACACCATCTCCATAACCTTGAGTTGTGTTAACAACGCAAGCTTGATTCATTGCTTCATGGAGCTCGCGCCAAACACTTTGCCTACCGTCGGTACAGTACAAGATGTACCACGATTCGTCGGATGACATGACTTTTTTCCAGTCTTTCAGAGTCCAGTCACTGAGTTCCTGACACCGTTGCAGACGAATTTTCCGGTTCTTTGCAGATATAATTGGTTTCCGTATTGACATGTGACTGTCAATATCGACTCTTTTCAAGTCCTCGCGTATATTTCGCTTATACATGGGTCGGGAACAGCCTTCATTGAACGATCCGACCATTTGCTGCACAAAGGACGTCCTTTTTCTCCGAACAAGCCTTCTCAAATGACAACGATCTCGTCCCTGAGCAGTTTGTTGCCGCGCCTCAGCTGCGCTTCTTAGAAAAGTTATGAAGATTACTTTTTACTTTCCAATGATTAAGTACCCGGAATTTCTCACCTTTCCAGAAACCAGTCGTCTCTGTTGTATTCAAAATCGTCGCTTCAGCCAGACGGGCACCCACAATAAGCCCTTTATCGAACTCCGAAAGATCCTTCGGTTTTGGCTTTCTGATCAGAACTACTGAGCGAGTCACCCCGGTGGCGTAAAGCTTAGACCATTCATCCGAGAAAGGTCCGGGTTCGACGACGCTGCTCGCGACGGTCGTTAAACCTTCAATAACAAAAATGATGATCATATGTAGAGGATTTTAGAAAGGGAGTGTCTGACCCCAGGTCTTAAACAACCCTTAGAAATAGGAAGCTAGAAGATTTGGGGTAGAGTGCCCGATAGAAAAGTGACACGGAAGCGAAGTAGAAAGGGGGAGGAAGACGCCCTTATTTATTGCCGGGGGCCAGTACCCGGGTAAATAAAAAATACTACTGATGAGACTTAAATAGTTGCCAAGATCACGTGGCGACACTCGTGGTCACATGTTTTGCATACACATAGCATAACGTTTATGTATATCTGCATAAAGGTTGTTTTTTTTTTATTGGAGGTTTAACGACCACCGTGAGCAACTCAATGGGCTAAAAGCAGTCGCCCGTCCCTAATTTAGGGTCACTGGTTCCAGGGAAGGGAGAGAGCCAGTGCCGTAAGACAAACATAATATCCATACTTCACCGGGATTCGAACCCGGACCCTTTTCGGACGAATGATCAGAAGCCATCGCTTAGACCACTGCGCCACCGGGGCTGTGCGTAAAGGCTCCCAATTCAGTAGTCGGTGTATATATCTAGCAGGTTTTGTTTTATGACTTCATTTTCGAGAAGAAACGTTTTGACAATGTTTGCAGCTCTTGCATGTAACCTGGGCACTTCAGTATGAATATGCTTGAGTTAGACATTTGGTTCAACGTCTATGGGATTTTTTTGTTGTTATCGGAGTTTCGGAACTGAAGGTTAATCTGTCGGCTGTACAAGAGCAAAACGACGATAAATAGAAAAGCAGATAAAGAAGAAAAATAATGAAGAGATTATGACACAGGAATATGATTTTTGTTCTGTATTTGGGACTTTAATGACCCCCGTGCGCAACTCGGTGGGCTGTAAGCATTTCCTAATTTAGGACCACTGGTTCAGGAGAGGAGATAGCCAATGCCAAAGACAAACACACTTCTCATGCCTCGTATTGGGTTGGCTTCTCCGGTAACGCAGTGTGGTAAGTGCGAGTTTCTGACCATTCGTACGAGATAGGTCCGAGATGGAATCCTAGTTAAGTATGGATGTTGCGTTTGTCTCACGTCACTAACTCTCTCTCTCCCTCATCTCGAATGAGTGGTCCCAAATTAAAGACAAGCGACGATTTGTTACCCATTGAGTTGCTCATGGTTGTCTTTTAAACATCCAAACAAACAGACAAAAATTCAATGCTGGATGCCGGGATCACTAAGACAATCTGTTCGAAACGTGGACAACTGCGCCACTACAGCGGTGGCTATGCGACCTAAGGTGCATCGCATAAATACAGAGACAGTCGACTTTGCGCCATGAACGTAATGCGAATATATTATAGGTAGGAAGCTGAAGTGGTACCTAATTGGACATAACCCTACAACAAACGTTTCGATCCGTCGAGATGACCGGATTGTGTGAAAAGAACACCACAAAGTGAAATAGTGTAATTTTAGGTGCCTGATAAATATAAAGATAACTATATAAAGTAGCCACACGCAAATGAGATGTACAAATTAGCATGTTGTACGCACGCGCATGGGCCGTAATTCGGTCCAGCCTACAAAAGACAGCGGACCTGCCGTCATACATTCCTTTGTCAAAATGTCACGCAACAGTCAACTTTCTGGAGGAAGTGCAGACGATTTGGAGACTGAGAGCAAATGGATTGCCTGTAGCGACGATTTGTAAAGCCATGGGGAGGAGTAAGACAGTCATTTATAAGACTTTATCGAAAAGCGGTGCGTTAACTGCCAGAAAACGTCCTGGAAGGCTTCGAATAACCACCAAACGAGATGATCGTGTCATCATGAGTTTAGTTTCATCCCAAAGGTTATAAATACGTCATGTTTCTTGGACTGTTAGTGTCACCGTCTCAAACGACACAGTTAATTAACGAATCAAGGAAAGTCGATACATTGTGCTCCGTAAAAGGCGCCGTCTGCCACAAGGAAGCTAGATTGTTATGGGCAAGCATCAGCATGCACTGAGCCAACGAGTGGATCACAACTACTTTATCCGATGAGAAAAAGTTCAACCTGGACGGCTCTGACTGTTGAAACTGCTATTGGCAAGATTTACGACGCGAGCCACGCACCTTCTTCAGCAGACAGAAAGGAGGGGATCTGTGATGGTCTGGGGAGCTTTTGCGTTCAATGGGACAACGGATATCGCTTTTCCGCAAAGGCAGGCAAAACTCCGAAACGTATCAGGACATACTCAGCAGCCACGTTCTACCGTTTTCAGAAATTCTAGCGGATGTTGATTATCTATTCCAGCAAGACAAAGCCTCTATCAATCGGTCTGCATCAACGAAAAGCTGGTTTAACACTCATCATCTGACCGTAATGAATTGGCGAGCACTCAGTCCAGATCTGAACCCTATCGAGAACCTCAGGGCATCCTAGCTCGTGATGTGTATGCGAATGGACGGGAGTTCTAAAGTGTGGTGGCGTTGAAAGAGCAGATTGAACGAAGCTGGTATGCACTCCGTCCAGAACACTTACATCACTTGGTGGACAGCATGCCCAACCGGGGTTTCAGTGTTATTCGGAACAACGGCTCCACTATTCCTACAGGAGGTGCTCATAAATAGTAAGTCGTTACATTTTTGAGACAGCGTATTTCTGTTTTTTTCTTGTACTTGGCGTTGGAATTGTTATGTTTCCGTCCAACTATTGTGTAGCTGCGTGTCCTATGCTATTTTTGCTATAAATATGAGGTGTACATTTCAGCTCGTTGTTGTTTCTTTTTTATTCGAGAATTTGTTCTGTCTCTATATTTATGCGACGCACTATAGCATCATGCTATTTAATATACGGATATACATATATGTTAAAGAGACTATGTAGGAAAATAAGAGAATTGCAGTAATCAAGAATGATAGTTCTACAGCACGATGGAGTTTGCTAATGACATAGCTCTTATAGCAGAGAACGAAAACGATCTTCAGGAATCATTAGACAAACTGAGCAGACTTTTAAGGAATGCATGCATTTGAAGGTCAATCCCAAAGAAAGTAGTCAAATGCACAAAGGATGAGTATCTCTTTAGAACGAAACAGACGAACACAAAAATTGGTAGTGAGTAGCCTTGTGAGCCCTGCTCCAACAGACAGCAAAAGTCGCTAGGATGTGAAATGAAGAACAGCACAGGAAGACCAGATTTCTTTAAGATTACAAGACTGCTAACGTAGAAACATGTCTCCTCAAAAAATGCAGTTTCTTAAGATCTTGATTTGGGGTATAGCTCTTTACAGAGCAGCAGAGAAAGTAAGACTTGAAGGTTTTTGATATATGATGTTGGCACTAAATGATGAAAGACGGAAAGACTCAAATGAGGCTGAACTAGAAGAGACAGAAAGGAAAGGAACACATTCTACAACCAATAAACAGAAAAAGAAATGGAGAGATGGCACACCTATTGTGACATTCAGACTGGTGCACTAACCCAAAGGACGGAATGATGGAGAGAACAGATGGAAGTGGGGAACTAAGAATGCAGTTCCTGCCAGATATAAAAATGGAAGTTCTCATTTTAAAATCGAACAGGTTCTAGTCCGAGACAGGCCTTTACCTTATCTGGAACTCGAACTTGAACGCGACCGGAAATATTAGCAGAACTCCCACATCTTTAATCATTCGCTTGCTGTAGCGGATAACATTTAAAATTATTAAGGCAATGCCATAAATATAATGCTGCTAAACATGGGATTCGTTATCAAGACGAAATCATCTGATCTTAATTAATCTTTTAGTGCTGAGTACCAAAAGGATCTTAAAATTATGAATTGGTTCCTATTTTCAATTTACAGAAGGAATCACATATCAGCGAGGGAGTTCTGTGGAAGTGGTTTGTAGAAATATTTTTGTCGTTATTCTTATACTGTATTTGCAAACTAAAAATTTTGATCAACGATCAAGACAGTTTTCCCCATTGTTGCACATTTCGGTGGAAAACCACACTGAGGTAGAGAGAGCGGGAGTTGCGCGTGTAACAGTACTCTAACTATGTTATAAACCGCATCGCAATGCAGTAAATGTACTGAACGATAACACGCTCTTGTGCGCTTCAAAAACTCTGGAGTGTGGGCGGCTTTATTCAATCAACGTAGAAGGTCAACTTTTGTAGGAAAATCCGCTTCTATCCCATCACCTTCAAGGCACCAGTGCATGCTGACGAACCCTCAATCACACACACACACACACACACACACACACGCGTGTGTGTGTTTGAACCAGTAATAATACGAATATGAACTAGAAATAAGAATGAGAATTAAATTCATTTTGAATGGGGAAAGAATCGTGCGTGTGGAAAGCTTCTTTATTGTTTACGCTTTCCAACCGTAGGTTGAAGAAGAGTATATGCTCCAGCTTCTTCCGTCCGTCTGTCCGTCCGTCCGTCCGTCTGTCTGTCTGTCGGCACGATAACTCACGTAAAAATGTTTCGATTTCGATGAAATTTTAGTATGTGGTAGGGGACCACCAGGGGAAGTACCCTATTGAAAATGGGTGAAGTGAGGTCAAAGGTCACGCCATAAGAGTAGGATCCATTCAATTGCCTTTATGCGTCATAACTTGCGTAAATACGGTTCGATTTCGATGAAATTTTAGTATGTGGTAGGGGACCACCAGGGGACCAACCCTATTGAAAATGGGTGAAGTGGTGTCAAAGGTCACGCCATAAAAGCGGGATCCATTTCATTCCCTTTATGCGTCATAACATGCGTAAATATGGTTCGATTTCGATGAAAGTTTAGCATGTGGTAGGGAACCACCAGGGGACGAACCCTATTGAAAATGGGTGAAGTGGGGTCAAAGGTCACGCCATAAGAGCAGGATCCATTCAATTGCCCTTATGCGTCATAACTTGAGTAAAAATGGTTCGATTTCGATGAAATTTTGGTATGTCGTAAGGAACCAAATGGGAACGAAACTTATTGAAAATGGGTGGAATGGGGTCAAAGGTCAGGGCATAAAAGCGGGATCCATTTCATTGCCTTTATGCGTCATAACATGCGTAAATATGGTTCGATTTCGATGAAATTTTAGTATGTGGTAGGGAATCACTGGGCACGGACCCTATTGAAAATGGGCGAATGGGGTTAAAGGTCAGGCAGGGCATAAAAGCGGTATTTATTCCATTGCCCTTATGCGTCATAACTTGCGTAAAGATGGTTCGATTTCGATGAAATTTTAGTATTTGGTAAGGAACCACCTGGGGACGAATCCTATTGAAAATGGACGAAATGGGGTCAAAGGTCAGGGAATAAAAGTGGAATCCATTCCATTGCCTTTATGCGTCATAACATGCGTAAATATGGTTCGATTTCGATGAAATTTTAGTATGTGGTAGGGCACCACCTGGGCACGAACCTTATTGAAAATGGGCGAAATGGAGTCAAAGGTCAGGCAGGACATAAGAGCAGGATTTGTCCCATTGCCCTTATGCGTCATAACTTGCGTAAAAATGGTTTGATTTCGATGAAATTTTAGTATGTGGTAGGGAGCCACTGGGGACGAACACTATTGAAAATGGGCGAAATGGGGTCGAAGGTCAGGACACTGGAGTAGGATCCATTCCATTGCCCTTGTGCATCATAACTTACCAAAAATGTTTCGATTGCGACAAAACGTTATCATGTTGTTCTGGAGGTATAGTGAACCGGTTCTGTTGAATATCAACGAAATGGGGTCAAAGGTCATTGCACAAAAGCAAGATTTATTCCACTGCCATTATTCTCATAACTTGCGTAACACTGCTTCTATAATGCGACAAAACTTTAGTATGTTATTCTTGAGGTGTACTGCACCGGTTCTGTTGAATATCATTGAAATGGGATCAAAGGTCAGGACGCAGGAGCGAGATTTATTCCACAGCCATTATCCTCATAACATGAGTAATAATTTCTGGTATGTTGGAAAGCGTATCATAATCAATGCATTGCATGATTTTACTAGCTTGTTAAATGTGCATGCATTCAGAAACATCCGTTCCAGTTTATAGCAGCCGAAAATCGAGATGGTTCCTATCAGGAGTCCCGGATGAGGCATGAATGGTGAGTTCATCTTATTGCACTGACTCTCTGCCTCGCCCCTGGAAAAAGTGGCCCCAAATTTGGGACGAGCGCCTACTTTTATAGCTCTTCGAGATGCTCACAGTGGTTGTGAAACAAGTTTTGTCAAATACCATGTCTTCCAGTAACTGGAAGAATGCTTTGAACTTTTCTTTTATGTTGAAATCTTCAAATGCATTATTACTACCTAGCCTAAGCGGGTACAGCAACGTGGCTTCTGGCTCTCTAGTTCTCCGGGCCGGCACAAGTTTCCATCGTGTCCTCGTGGCATGTTTTTGCTAAGATGATAGTGTTTGGTAAATAGACAACCTGTAAATATTATTATGTCAGTTAAATTAAAAAGACACTATAACACATGCAATTTCAGTACGCACAATACTACTTCCAGCGCGGTAGACGTCTTGCGCATAATGATTCCGATTCCTTTTGTATTTTTGCGACCTAATGACTGAATAAACTTTCTTTCTATACGGGCATGCTCCGATGCAAAAAGTAAGTTTGTTTCCGTTATGTAGCTTTCAGCATCGGCGTAGTATGTGACGACTTTTATCCTTCTCTACCTCTCTCTCTCTCTCACTCTGTCTCTTTATGAAGATTTTATTCTCAAATTTAGTTACATTTGAATAAGAATGTTTCTTCCTCTAGGAACACCGTACGCCATCTTACTTTATTCCTTTTTACTTGTTGTTTCATGTAAATCACTCACACATAAAGTAATAAGGTCAAAATGTCGTCGGGAGTTAAGGTGGTTCCACCTAAAATCTCTGACATATGTTTCCAATGGTAAACCTTCTTTACATATTTTCTTCGCAATTAATATATTCCCAAGGATAAAAATTTGCACATCGATAAAACTAACTATAAGTTATAGCATCGGATACTTAATACTTGCTGAAACATAACGATAATTATATTAAAATCAATCATTTTCCTTTGAGTAATGTTCAGACCTGTTAATAGATGGCGCGACCTGTACATTGATGACGTCAGTAGGCAAACATACGCTGGATTGCTTAATTATGGTTGTGTTTTAGCAAGTATTAAGTATCTCATGCTATAACTTAAAGTTAATTTTATCGATGTGGAAACTTTTCATCCTTGGGAATACATTAGTTGCGAAGAAAATATGTAAAGAAGTTTTACCATTGGAAACATAAGGCAGAGATTTTAGGTGGAACCACCTTAAACGTTTCACATTATATAGGAAAAAGTCCATTAAAATTTGTATAAGTAATATATTAAAAGTCAGTGTCTAATTTCTCTCATCTAAAATCAAATTTCATAAACCATGATTAACCCTTATTCCCGGGTGGAACAAATTAACACATTGTCAAAAAGGCTGAAATCTGCTGAAACAAATTTCTCTATCTAAGAAACCTACTAAACACTGCTGGAAAGAGTAGACCTTGGGATGAAACTTTGAATTCTAGTTAGCTTATTTCTTGAAAGTGGTAATTTAGGGGGGGGGGGGTGATTGAAACTAATCCTTTCTAACTGATTACCAGCTAAACGGTCTATAAGAATGGCGACGAACCTAAGAAAAGAGATATATATGTTTGAGTAACTTGTTACTCCCCAGTGGCATAATATCCGTGTCAATGAGAGTAACCATCATGCCTTGGGTCATGGAGTACAGGGTAAGGGCTAAAGGATCACCAAAAATTTCTAGAATCGAGCGCCTTCATAACTGACAGATTTATGGTCGGTACCGCTGAATAGAGAGAAGAAGAGGAATTATTTTTCCGTAGCCCTCGCAAAACCTGGCAATAGTATGGACATTTCTGTTTGGAGAGGTAAGAAATTTTTGGTGACCCTTTGGTTCTGGTAATCGCCCATTTAAAGGATAAGAGCAAACAAAATATTGGGTCATCCCATAAGTAATGCTATTTTTCAGAGGTTGTTTTGAGGGGAAACATACGATGTGACAAGTTACTTTGAATCCAAAATATATTTTTCATTACTATTTACAACTTGTTCTCATCGTAATCTTAAATTTTCAATTTCCTGGCGATAAAATACTTTCGGTTTTGTGCCGAAGAATACATCAAGCTCTCTTCAGACATCATCATCTGTATGGAACCATTTCCCTCTACTTTTGTGCTGGAGACTGAGGAAAAGATGGTAATCTGATGGTGCGAGGTCAGGAGAATATGGCGACTGTGTCATAACTTACAATTGAAAATGCCTCAGATTTTGGAGAATTTCTTACGCTATCTGTATGAGGTCTAGCGTTATCATGATGAAAAATGGCACTTCTTCTGTTGGCTAGTGCTGGCCTTTTTCTTCAATGGATTGCTATAGCTTTTGCAGTTGTTGACAACACAAGTCTTTCGTGATGGTTTTGTTGGCTGGTAGCAGCTCATAATGGGTAACTTCATCCATATCCCGCCAAACTGACAGCATAATCTTCCTCGGATGAAGTCCTTCTTTGGGTTGTGGAGCTGGTGTCTCGTTACGGTTCACCCATTGTCTTCGACACTTAATGTTGTTACACACAATCCATTTCTCATCGCCAGTAACAGTTCGATTCCGAAAAGAGTTTTACCAGTCGACAAAGGTGAGACGTACAGACCTCCATTCGTTGTTTCAGATTGCCTTCCGATAATTTGTGAGGAACCCATTGATCCATCTCAGGAACTTTACCAATCTTTTGCCGATACGAATGGATTGTTGAATGGGTTGACTCGAGCTGCTCGGCTAATTCTTCCGCGGTTACAGCAGGATTTTGTTCGATGATCGTTCGTAACATATCATCATCGAACTTCAGAGGACATTCTGATCTAAGCTTATCTTCAAGTCCAGACCGAAAACGCTGGAACCATTTTTGAGCTTGACTCACACTTGTAGTATCTGAACCATAAATCTCGCACATTTTCGACACTGCTGATGTGGCATTGTTGCCCTGATGTTACTTCCAAAGCAAGCAAAATATGCCTTATATGAAGTTTCGACACTTCCATGATGAAAGATTAACAAATACATAATACATGTATATTAAAAGGGCGCTTACACCGCTTAAAGTTTACTTAGATACTATGCCAACATTGCACTGTCCAGCAGTACATATACTCCCACAGATATACCACGATTGCTCCATCTGGCGGCATTTCATTCCGACCATATCGAAAATATCGCGTTACTAATGGGATGACCTAATTCTGGTAAATTTCATCAGATACAATTCAAGATGAACAAAAATAATCAATATATCAAATTGCCTTTCAAAGCGAATTAAATGCCCCATATATTGATCATCTACTGCAGAACTCATATGACTTTACCCTTCATAGTAGTGTACCACAAAACAATTTCGAATGTAAACATTTTTGATGCATTTCCGTGATAAACTGTAAAATGAGTCTTGTTGTAAGTGTTGATTTTACGGACTATTGGAATCACTCCTTGAGTCATAGCTGTAAAATTAATATAAGATTTCCTTTAACATCCATGCAGCATACCAATAGCTCAAATTGCTCAAAACTTTGATTCCCAATCCTTTCGTATCACTCCAATGAGCTGTTCATTCGAGTTTTAAAATATGATTTTTCATGTTAAACTTTGAAGCTTGAAATGCGTCGTCCGTTCTTAAGATCGACAAATTTTATTAATGATGAACAAGACCATATCAATATTACGACATTGTTTGTTTTCTTCTCACTTTATTGATCTTCTCGTTGGCCCAATATTTCTGGTATTCGATTTTTAGTTTTCTTTTATTATTCGACTAAAGTGGTTCATTTTGAGGACTAGATTGCCCAAAGGTTTGAGTATCAAGTTAACTTTCGTCTCGAACCTCCTCTGAAAATCCCCTTTCGATCTTTTTATTCAGCTTTATTCGGCTATTTTTAAATCTTTCCAAGAATTGGGCAGCGGGCAACACGTTTGCTACCGAAACGCAGTAATTTACGACGAGAGAGTTCCGAACTTTTCGCGTTGTAAACATAATACAGGGTTTTCACTGCGCTAGTAGAAATCTGATCAAAGCAGCTCTGCTCACCAGCCGTGGATAGGGAACGGCACGTTTTTTTGTGTTTTTTTTTCTTTTCCCCTTTGTGGCCATTATCGACCCACTTTGCAAGAGCAACCAAAGAATCGCAATTGCAGGTCTCCACGAAAAAAGGGAACGACCACTGTGGGATTAAATTTCAGTTGTGCGAAAGCCTCCTCTTCGGAATTTTATTGCGAATTTCACGATACTGTTAATGGAACTAAGGGAATTTTCTAAGCATGATCTGGTTCTAGGGAAACTTAGAGGGAAGGGAAATTCAGTTCTTGTTAAAAATGCATTGTCTGTGCATCTGCTCTATATCACGCGCCGTTTGTTCACCAAACTTCCATTACAAAACCCGAGTCATAAAATACAGGTACAACTTCTAGCAGGTAATTCCTGGGAGGAAACGGTTGGCGATATTATCTACTCTTTTATTAATTATTGTCTTTAGTTTTGTGGATTACTATTTATTTCAACTATTCTGGTATTGGGAATATAAATTTTTCTCTCAGTTACAGGCCAAACAGCTTCCACTGATTTAGTTTCTTGTCGCTATGATTGAACAATGAATTGCACTGAAAAATAAAACAAAAAATGGTCATTATATCTCTAAATTTCACAGATCAACTTTTGTTTTCTTTCTTACCAAGTGCAATATCTGTTAGCACGTCTTTAAGCTCAGTAATAGCCTTGTGACATATTATTTGCCCAATTAATATATTACAGGGCTATTGCTAACATTCTTTCAGTGTCCTGTAGAATGGGTTCTTACGGTTTTCGCTTGCAAAGAAAGTTTCGGAGTTTTAACTACATTTTCTCCGTTGATGAAAATAATCAATCGCTAGTGAAGTGAAGACACGCTCTTTTCAGTTGTGCTGTTTATTCATTTGCTGTATATGGATAAGGTTACGGTATTTTAGCTTTTCCAGATTTCAATATCATTCTTTAAATTTCTCACGCTTTTATGTGTTCTTGGTGCTTCTATCGGATGTCTTTCTCGTATACTTGCACAGCTAAGTTCTTTCCCAACTTCTTATTTTCTGCTTCAATCTCTCATCTCTTCCTCGGACCTTCTTCCCAACTCTATTTCCTTCCGGATGGAGAAATCCTCCAAACTTTCGACTCAAATCCTAGGTTGAGACTTTTCCGTGTCCTCATTTTGGAAAAGTGCGGCCTGTCTTTTATTTCCTCAAAATCCTTTCTTTTTTGGACCATCGGGTTAGTTCCACAATCGATCGCATTACTCTCAACCTTTTAATTGCAATTTTGACCCACCATAAGAGTACCTTCATTAAAACCTAAAGACGTAAGGAAAGTTATCACGCTACGAGAATTCTGACGCTAAAAAGCGATAAGGTCATTTATCTCTCACTTACAAAACAATTTAACTGAAACTACCTGAAGCCCTCGGACGACAATAGTGTCCAGAAGCGAAGCAGGGAGTCGCCTTCCCCTTCTGTCTCAATAGCACAGCTGGCAGAAAAGTGGTGAAAGGGGACCGCCTCAGTAGTTTGCCCAAAACACTAAGAAACAAAAATAAAACGATTTGTAACCTATAAGATATTAGAGAAAAAATATATTAATGTTAACTCCCGCTAAAATTAAGGAGTCTAGAATTACAATTCCTTGAAATGTGGATTTATGTTATGAACAGGTATAGAAAACCCCTAATGTGCTATACATCGAACAATTCTGTACAAAGCAGCGATTGAGAGTTAACATCTTCGGCATATGAAAGCAGAACATTTGGAACTGGTAAATAATTCCATTGAATTCTCTGTTTGATAAAGGATGCCCTTAAAATCGGGAAACAAGTCTTACTGAGGCTTCTTGTTCTGATAAGTCATTGTCAGCATCTTGTGTATTTGCCTCCTGATTCATAAGAAGCTCAACAACTTTTACTATTGATGAAAAAGATTTCCTCAACTATCGTTTGCAATGAAGTTTTTCTTGAACCTGCAGAAGATGAAATTTTAATAATCACTCTTTCACGACGATATTAAAAGAAATATTCGTATCATGGTAATAGAGTCAGACATAAATAAAAGACAAATCCAAATGGTTTGATTATGCTTAAAGTTATCACCTGATATGAAGGAAAACAGAATGCTTTAGTTTCTTACGTACGATATAATGAAAACAGTGTTGTTCATATGTTAAAGGATGTACTGAACATCTCTCCATTGTGGACTCAGATTCATAGAGCTCAAACTTTTAATGCAGCAGATTAATTTATTGAAATTACCAGGAACGGAGGGCGAGGGCTTGCGTAGAAAACCGGTTTAGGTTTAATGCATGATGGTGCAGCTTTTATGTATCTCAGGCATTCTGGGGAGAGCCAGCTAATTTATATTTTTCGCACTGGCATGGCACTCATGTAAATACTTTTCTAAACAAAGAACACTGGCTGCTGAAAACATCTATCGCCAACGCTGAAGGAAATTTGCGTTTTCACATTTGGTTGAAATTGTTATTCTCATTAAAATTAGTAATGTTTACTAAATACTGCTCTCGGTGGTAATGTAAATAAACAAGACCTGATAGCCATTATTCTTTTATTATGAAGATGTTAAATGGCAATTTCATGGAAAAACACTGAAAATATGTGTTTGAACTAAGACACGAAATTGAATTGTTTTCGACAAAAAAGAAAACTTATTTCAGACAACATTTACGAAATTTAGGATTGGGAGCTTAGCTGACATGATGGAGTAACGTATTTTCACGCATTGAAGGACCAATGATACAATATTTATACCGCGTTTATTAAAGTCAAAGCCTTTGAAAACAGGAAACAAGCCTGACTTCTAAGGAAATCTGCAAAAAGTTGGGGAGCCGCTTCAGATTTTATAAAGGAGAAGAGAGATTCTGAAGTACAAAGCATGTCAGAAAACGCTACAAATCGTCTCAAGACGCTTTTAATAATATTTGATAAATATTGCCCCCAAAATAAGGATAAAGGAGCAAAATATATGAATAATAAATCCTTTAAATGAAAAAAAAAGCTCTGCCTCTTCCTTACCAAGAATTAAAAGTCCCTGACATGTTCTTAGAAGTATTGTTTAAATGTACAAGTGCTTCGTGCACGTGGATAAAATGGGAAACCAAGTATCCTAAGCTGCATGTAAGAAGATTTCCATTAATTCTTTTTTCCAGAAAACTAACTTGTGAGGACCTGCACGCTTTTTTGCAGAAAATGTAAACGTTACGTTCTACAATATCTTTTCTAAAACGAAGCATTGAAATTTACTAAACGGCATGCATTTAGTTACGACACAACGTAAACATAGAATGCATTAACTGATGAGCTAATATGAAGTACAGAAATCTCAATGATTACAAACTTGCAGGGCTCAGTGTTTTGTTTTCGCACGTTTTTAACACATCTCACTGTCTTATTTAAAATAAAAAATGTATTTTAGAAGATTTGTAAAACAGGGGGAGTTTTTGTATTTATTTAAAAATAAGGCGTATTAACAGCAAAAATTAAATTTATTTTTATAGTGAAAATGTCATTATACCGTCAGAAATAAAGATTATCTTTCCACAGAATTTAGCGTGTTGCCCAATAAAGCACAGGAGATGTGTTCATTGCTGTGCTGCGATTCCAGAATTTTTCTTTGTTCCTATCGTTCCGATGCAGGTAATCCACATCAGCGTACCAAATGATACTCTATACATTCGTTGATTTTTTATGCTATTCATCTTTCTCGGCAGTACTAAACAAAAACGTCTCGGAGTTACGAAAATCGGTAACCGCGTGTGTCATTGTTAAAATCATTGTTGAAACGTGAATGCGCCGAATGCTCTCTCATGAAATAATGTAAAAATAGTTAGTTTCATCTTTACTCAACAATATATTTTACTAAACTTAAGCTGAATATTATTTCATCACGTTTTATACACTGGGGTGCAAAAATTAAGAACGAGACAGTTTTTCGACTGTAACGTAGTGCAGAAGTGCTCCAAATGGACTCAAATCATACCATAAGATCCCCAAGATGTACGAATATCGGACAAGTGAGCAAAACCGTCCAAACAAGGAATCCAAAGGTTATAAAAGCACTTTATTAAAAAGGTCGCTTCGAGAACAATTGGACAGATGACAGAAACGTCCATGTGACAGGCGGCTGCCAAGAAAAATCCAGTCTTTAGTAGGGGATATGATCACCCCTGACTGCGTTGCAGGATTTACAACGTCTGTCCATGCTGAGGACAAGGTTGTCAAGGAGCTGTTGAGGCATCGCGGCACAATCCTCTTGTAGCGCCAATCGTAGCTGCGGAACCGTTGCTGGCGGCTGGTGATGTGCTGCCAAGCGTCTCTTGAGAAGGTCCCAAACGTGTTCGATTAGATTTAGGTCCGAGGACTTTGCAGGCCAATCCATGCGTTGAATATCTTCACTCTCCAAGAGCTCTGTGGTGGCCACTGCACGATGAGGTGTAGTGTTGTCGTCCATGAAGAAGAACTCAGGACCCACAGCACCTCTAAACAGACATCGGTACAATAGCGGACACCAGTGACTGAACCTCCTTGGAAGATGTGGAGGTCAGTACGGCTACCAAGCATGATACCGCCCCAAACAAAAACTCCGCCACCTCCAAACCGGTCCCTGTCGATGATGTTGGAGGTGTTATTGCGTGTTCCCTGCTTTCTCCAGATGTGTATACGTCCAGAATTGCTCGCCAGACTAAACTGGCTCTCATCCGTAAAGAGAACTCGACCCCATTGCTGATGTGTCCAGTTCTTGTGTTCCTGGCACCACAGAAACCGCAGTATCCGATGAGCAGGCGTTAATAGCGCACACCGTACTGGTCGTAGTGCAAACAGACCACCTTTGTGCAGCCTCCTAAACGCGATAACGGACGTCTAGTTGTCTGTTGCATGTGCCTTGCGATTTCTCCCGCTGTCTGCCGTCGGTCTCTTCTCGTCTGTAGGAAAATATATCGTTCGTCCGCCACCGTGGTTGCTCGCGGACGACCTCTGCTAAACTCTCGGACAGCTGTTTCTGTCGTTTGAAATGCTCTCCAAGCTCGTGAATCGATGTTGTGAGTGATCCCGTACTTCTCGGCCCCACTAGTCACACTTCGACCTTCTTCCAACTTCCCAATGACGCGACCTCGGGTAAAGTCCATCCAGATGTAAAGTCCATCCAGATGCCGTCTACTGGATTGCCGTTGATGTGCATATCACACGGTGGCAGCAACTCGACGTCGTTCAAACCGATATACACCGTGCAATAGCTTTCACCGAATTGCTGAGCGTACACCGCCTTACGCTTTATACCCTTCCGACCCCCACGTCATACTGCATATATGCGCATGCCCTACCGTACCGGACCCTAATCTATCTCCAGAGTGGTCTTTCGGTCCGTTATGCCTGCTCTTTCCTCTGTTACGCTAATTTCTCCTCTTCGTCCTTAATTTTTTCTCACCAGTGTATAAACGTATCATTGAAATCTGTGTAAATTGCGAGAACGTGATGCTAAATGTCATAAAAACCATTACAAAAATGCGTTTTTGATGCTATGAAAACGGTACGTAGTAGTGAAATCTGGCTTCTTATCGACCTACCCAAGAGGGGAGCGGGGGGGCCTACAACTGCCGAGAGTTTAAAGAGTTTAAAATGATGTATAACACTGTATATATCTTAAACGGAAAGTTGTTACCAATCACCTCACTAACGCACTTGCGATTCAGCTTTTCCTTCTATCTTGAGGTCAAATTGTAGCTTGCAGATGCGCAGATGGGTTTTTTTCGTTGCTACATTACATTTAATTGGTGTCAGGGTCATTTCTTACGTTCGTGTAAATCTGAATAATATGTAATTATAAAAACGAATATTGTTTTTTTAAACTAAACAGTTCAAATACTTACTATTCCCCCTGCCATAATTTAATGAATATTTAATTTTATGACTCACATTTCTTTCATCGGGTTTACAAAAAAAGCAAGCATTAATCCACCTAGGTATGTACCTTTCAATGTCAAGAATTAATAAACCTTATTGTTTTGTTAGGGTTTAATTCCACTTAATATGCACGGGAGTGTGGCTCGGTGTGGTCATTAGTGATGCAAATAAATGCAATGTTTTGTACATAAATAACTGTATACTCTGGAATCACTCGTTACATTTTACACCCAGAATGATCTTGGCATGCGAAAGATGCGTTCTTCAAAAAAGTACTTCGGTACTCTCTTAATGTTTTTAATAGTGGGTAATATACATTTATTTATGAACAAATTAAAGAAAAATACAAAACGCTGTGATTGAATACGTAGTTGTTTAGAATGGCAGTCTGAGGAACAAAATTAAATCTTCAAACTCAGATAGAGCCCGTGCCACATGATAACCACCAATGCCACAATTGATGCCTCATTTAGTTATATTGAGACAAAGCGTCACATTTTGTATGAACGTGACGTTACCGCATAACTACCAATTTGTTAGGAATTCCCACAGGCATTTTGACTTGAGCAGATGAAGCCGACACATCGTGCGTTTTTCAGTGCCAATAAATAATGGATAATTACTATTCTTTATATCTGTAACTGGCACCAGAGACAGAAGGACGCATTCAAAGCCAGACGTGTTTCTTTTTGTAATTCGATTCATCAGTGTTATCCGAAGAAAAGGGGAGCGACATCAAAATCTGCTTAAGTGCTAATAATAGTCGTCTATCGTAATTAACAGACTCGCTTCTTTCTCTCTCAGAGAAATATCATTAAGTTCCGTTTCTTTGTTTTTACAACAAACGTACAAGCCGTGTTTATCCGGCGAGGAAAAAGGAATTTGAAAAGAAAGGCCACACGGAGCATAGGAGGTGGAATTTGACAGTGAGTTACGCAACATCATTTGCTAGTGGGTGGGGTCCTAGACTCGCACATAAAAGTCCGATAACGTCTGGGCGCGGTCCACTTTAACATTGATCTTCACACCCACCTTGTGAAGTATAATTCCTAGCTAGCACGGCCATATAATTGTCGGGTACCCTTTAACCTTAGTTTCAGATTCCGCTTTTGACAGTAGTTTTAATTTCTGTTTCCGTTGAGGAACGTACTTTTAGAATTTGTTTGCTCCATTTCTTTGCATTAAGATGCACTGCTAGGAACAAAACTGAAAATTCAGAGCAGGAAACATACATTGGTAACACATTGTTTCTAATAAATAATGAAGAAAGGCACCGCCTTCCGTTTCGAATTCGTACATTCCGCCGCCATTCAGATCTTTTGGAAATGCAAAGCTGTTGCACCATGGATGTATCTCAGGTACACACACGCCGGAACAACTGGTTCTTTTGCACTTTTTAGTACTTACTCTGTGACTTGCAGTATTGTATTTGTTTCCTGTTTCCCACAGAAATTAACACGGTTTTCATTGCGGTGGCGTCGTAAAAGTAACCTATTAGGTGCGCTGAACAAATCTTTTTTGTTTCTAACCTGAACATGCCTTATGTGCGTCGAGTGATTTATGGAGTCGATTGAAAGTAAACTAGTATTTGGTTCTACGGATGAGCTAAACAACTGAAAGGCACTTATGTCTCTCACGTCTAATCAGGACTTCAGTCTTTTGAAGTGGCTTGACTGGAGAATTCAGTCGATAATGTCAACGTGAATAAGACATTAAAATAGAGTAACCAATGCAAGTTTTAATGCAAAACACAATTGGTCAGCGCACGTTTTATGGTAAACAGTGTAAGACAACATGCGGTTCATGGGAAAAAAATTCAAACTGCAGCAAATTTCATTGGAAATGCCATCAAATATTGCGTTTGCCAACCTAAGTTTATTTAGATACTGTAAATCTAGCTGTTTACAGAACGTCATTTTTGGTACATACATTTAAGCAGAAATAATACAAGCTAACATACACTGCTGGCCACCCAAAATGCAACACCATGAAGGAAGCATCCGATTGGCCTGAAATTCGCAGCATGCGTCGCCCGCGAGAGGACATGCAAACGATTAACATTGCAGGGCATATGCGAATCATGTGCGGCCACCACGTCACCAAGATGCACTATAAGAACGGTGAACAGAAGGCGGGGTGTAAGTAGTGGAAGTGTGTTGTGCTGCTGGACCTGTGCGTGGGAAGCTTTCTGATGCCTTGTCGCAGAATACGGCAGTCATTCCAGCACGTTTCAGAGTTCGGCACAGGACGAATAGTGGCTTATCGCGACAGCGGTTTATCGTGCAGAGACATCGGCGCCCGTGTGGGACGACATCGAGCCACAGTAAGACTAGTATGGATTCGGTGGGTATAGGAGGAACGGACGCACCAACGTGAGCGATTCCCGCAGCCGCGGCACACCATCGAACGTGAGGACCGGCATGTTGTGCGGCGGGCATTGACGGCTCGCACCGCCACGTCGCGAACGTTAGCGCAGAAATTAGGGTGTGTGGCGCAACAACCTGTGTCAGCACGTACCGTTCGACGTCGTCTGCAGGAACGGGGACTTGTCGCACGGCGCCCATTTCTCCGATTACAATTGACTTTACACCACTGGTGAGTGCGGCGGAAGTGGGCCGTTGGACGCCGCACCTGGAATATGGAATGGCACGACATTGTCTTCTCCGACGAATCCCGCTTCTTCCTGCAGCACCACGATGATTGGATCCGCGTGTGGCGGCACCGCGGCGAGAGACTGTATGACGCCTGCATTATACATTGCCATACCGGTCCGTCGCCTGGCGTTATGGTTTGAGGTGCAATTGGATATGACATCCGCAGCCTTCTGGTACGCATCGCCGGTACACTCAACAGCCACCGCAACATCTCCGACGCTTTGGAGCCTGTAGTCTTTCCTTACCTGCACGCCCTGCCAGCGGCCACGTTTCAACAGGACAATGCGCGCCCGCACGTGGCACGCATCGTGGAACCATTCTTCACGGCCCGCCAGGTGTCACAGTTATCGTGGCTTGCCTGTTCTTCCGATATGTCGCCCATCGAACACGTCTGGTAGCTGATCGGCAACCGAGTGGCCCGGCAAGCACCACCCGAGGCTACACCTGATGAAGTGTGGCAACGTGTGGAAGCAGCCTGGACCGACATACCACAAGCCCACATCCAAAGCCTCTTTCGTTCGATGCCACGGCGTGTAGCGGTCGTTATTGCCAGCCATGGGGGCCACACGAACTATTGACGTCTGAGTGTTCCGCAAGTCGCACGGGCCTGTAAGCTCAATCGTTTCATCTTTGTATCTGTTGTTATGTGTCTAGTAAATCTGGCTTTGCTATCTCGTGTCCTTCTTGGTGTTGCATTTTGGGTGGCCAGCAGTGTATATTTCACTAGAGAAACATGTGATCAAGGAAACTCTGCGTTGGGAACACTATAACTCAGAATTTGTAGGTAAAATGTTAAAGAACGCAGTTTAGCAGTAAAAGTATAATCTCAAGTAGAATTCACTAGAAATAATATATGTCAGCAAAACTTTCCTTAGAAACAATGAAGATTAATATAAGTTTCAAAAGTATTGATGCAAGTAGTGAAGCATGTAACACAAGTTTCATTGAAAATGGTGTGTTACAAAATGAGTTTCGTAAGGAATCTTGCACAATTTGTTTAAAAAGTATTGTAAGCCAACGAACGTTTTTGTCACAAGTAAGGTAATACAAGGTAAATTTTCATTGCTATTTCATCGAGGCAACAAAATTTAATCCACTGCAAATTATGTAAACGAAAGTAATTTGCATTAGAAATAAAATTATTTTATTCAAGATATTTCTAGTGTTACTTTCAATATCGATAGGAAATCATTGTATTATTGAGATTAGATTAGAAGCAGCATTAAGTTATTTAAATATAGTGTAAAGAAATTCCCATTTCTCCAGAAATAATGTCAGGAAATGAAAGATTTATAAAAACTAGTGCAAGATAAAGTAACTTGCCATGAGAGTAGTGTGTGCACCATGAATTTCATAAGAAGGAACGATAAGTCACGTCAATTTCGTAAGAATATTGGAAGTCTAAAGTATTTAAAGAGTGGCGTATTAGCTGAACCTCGTTCTCCTGCCAGAAAAAGGGTCCACATTAGCATGGGGAAAAATTGCAAAACTACGGGAAACTTAAAAGTATCACGAGCTGAATTTTCAAAAATACATTAGGTAGATATAGTACTTCACATGCTTTGATAATACGTCGCAAGATTGAATGAGGATGAAAAGCGACTAAAGGACAGTATCAAAAGCAAATTTGGTGTGAAACTTACTGTACGTGGAACGTATGTAGCTTTTAGAAAATATCGGAAGGACTTTCATTTTGGCTCAAAAATCTTAAAGTAGGGTTTAGCAATGCGCAGTTCAAGCATTTAAGTTCGAAGAATGAGAAAAGAAACTGAAAACATACATAACGTACATCTTCATTATTTCAAAAAAAAAGAAAAAAAAATCTTCAGTGAAAAGAGTGAGAAGGAAAGTGCAGAACATAATGGTATAAATTTGATTTGTAGAATTTTACTCTTGTAGGGATGTTACAGAGGAAGATAGGAAAACTATGTTTGCCTAGCAGTGTTTGTAATTAAATGCTAGGATGACTCGTGATGGCACTGTAATTATGACGCCAGGATGACTCGTGTGTTATTTGTAACAGGTTCCCCTCGTCAGATAGATTCGGAGACTTATCAGAAAGTCCATTTTCGCATCTACAAGATTTAGCTGGTTCAGAAAAATAACTTGGAGGGGGGAAACGTTTCAAATGCATGTGTGATATGCATCTTTCTATGAGGACATTAGAGAACATGTATTGCACCTTGAAGGTCCAGTTTGGTGCAATTTCAGTTATTAAGTAGCTTACACTGTTAATTATATATGCAGTCATCACTGATGGCACAGTGCCATTCAGCTTAGGTAGTTGCCATATGACTGAGACCGTTATCCAGTTCCGTAACCAATGTACCGTTTCACACATAAATGAATCCTGTCCATGCTGTTTTTCACACATCTTGGACAGGATTCATTTATTCTCAACGAAATAAATATGAACAATGTTATGAATAATAGTTACTCTTATACGCATGAGCTTTCTGAGCCCTGTCGAATTTCGCATTACCATCTTGGACGCATTGCTTCACATCTGCACGAAAAATCGTCATTACGGAGTGAACGTTATCTGTTGTCCCGGTGGTCAAGGGAATAGAGTAGTGGGTTGCTGGGAAATCATTGGAGTTGGGTCTGGTTTCGAGGCCTGAAAATTGTGGTGTGTTTATCTTGCCACGTTTGTTCTGTCTGTTTCCTGGAAAATTGGTTCTAATTTAAGGAAAAATGAATCCTTATATCCTTAAAAACCCGCAAAAAAAAAAAAAAAAAAAAAAAAAAAACAAGATGAGGACACAGAAAATATTATAACTCATAAATAAACATAAAATTTGGTGTAAAAATGTACCATACCGTACGTTAGAGAAAGGACCTAAACAATTTCGTGAGGAGCACTTCATTCTGATAAAAATTTTCACTTGTAGAACCAGGTGAAGAATAAGATATGAAAATCAAGTAGCCAACGTGCAGCAAAAGTGAGTGCGCAGGCCTCATGACGATGCGTCATGTAATTGTAATGGTGTCTAGCGCTCAGTAAGTAGCAACCAGCGTTTTACGAGCATATCTTGTTTAAGTCTCTCCAGGGCTTTCTAAAGGAGCTGAGGACAGTAACACGTCTTCCTATAGCATCCCAGTCATGTTTGATCGCATTAAAGTTGAGAAACCTGGCTGTCCAATCCATACGGCCTATAGTCTCCTTCTGTCAACCTCAATCGGTGGTAACGAGCGCTACTGTCTTGTAGGAGAAAGGTATCTACTACGGCACCAGCGCAAAGGTGAACATAGGGGCCCAGATCTGTATAGTTATTGCGTCGAACACTCATAGTTCCTCTTGGAAGCACAAAGAGGTCTGTGAGTCCACCTAACGAGATGCCACTTCAGACCAGTACGCTTCCACCATATGTATCCCTTTCGCCGCTAACAGAGGAATGATATCAAGTACCATGTTCCCTTCAGATCAGAGCACGCCTGGAATCGTTGGGCAACCAAATATAGATTCATCTGTGAAGAGTACTGACCTCCATTGGTGTTCAGTCCAGTTGACGCAAATTCATGCCCAATTAAAACGTAACCCTATGTGACGGGGGAGAGGTGATTTTCCTGAAAAACCTGGTCGCCCAGCCTAAAGACTTCCTTCACAAAGCTTTTTGTCTTTAATGGAATTTGTCACTACTGGTCCTGCAGCTGCAGTAAGGTAAGATTGCAGCTGTGCCGGGGTAACCGTCCTGTTCCTCGTGCCGCTGATCGAAGATATTAGTCACTTAAGGATTTTGTAGCTCCTGGTCTTCCTTCGCAATATCTTGGGAAAGCTCATTGGGTATTTTGAAATTGTTCTACAGCCTATGGGCCACAGAAGTTTGGAAGTTGCAAGATGGCTGACATACAGCCATTTTGGAACTTCCACGTGCTTTTGCCGGCCTCTTTTCTTCCAATCGCTCTCCACCTCAGTTAATCTATTAAATGAAGTCTCGCAGCCATTACAACAAATCTGTTATCTCAAAATCCTTTCTTATTCGCACACGATGTGACGTCCTACTCCCCTGCACTCTCTTTTATACTGCGGATCATTTGCACAAATTATTGCTATATCTCCAAGCATTTGCATAAGACACCAGGTTCCACATTAGATTTCACATCGAATACCCCAGTGTTGTGCATTTCCATCTCTTCTTTCACAAATAATCGCGATTTTTCTGTTTATTCCTGAATTTATTGAAACCGGTGTACTTGCCGATGCCAGGCCACCATACTACTCTACAGGCATCATTTAAGTAATGCCGAAATGTCGTACACGGAGTTTTTTTAGGTACCTGACCCCTGTGATTTTCCGGAATTGTCGATCTGCAGCCTTTTAAATACATCCTTGTTGATGAGCAAATGCTTTATTTTATTTTAAACGAGCAAAAGTTTCTTTAAAATCTCATGTCTAGAAGTTGACTGATGCAATATGTGCTTTAGAACTGTATCTATTTTCGTTCTTTCTGCAAGATATTTTGCAATAAATGACAACATTTTCAGTTGACTAACTGACAATCTTCAGCTTCGTCTGAAAAATGTAGGTCTTCTCTCCGAACCGGAAGTCTTGACCGATCATCAGCATTTCCACGAGTAGTTGTACGTTTATAATCCGTATAAGACTGGAAGCGCTGTAAATATAAAGCATAACGTTGTAATTTTGAGGGGTAGAAGAGAAATGCTTTTATCGGGGTAGAAGTTGGACAAAGTGTTAGCTAGTGGTCTGTACAGTTTTCCTTAAGTACGGGTACTGGAAAGATTTATTTGCACCAAAGACGATAGCCACAACCTTTTAGTCCACATGACTATTCCTTTTCTTGCTGCAGTCAAAATTCTACAAGCAAAGGTAATAGGTCTTTCAAAACCATCTGGCGTTTCGAGATAGAAGACAGCTGATATTCCATAAAATGATGCATCAATTGATAATATCTCCGGTAACTTAGGGAAAATGTTTTAACACTTTACCCTAGGTAACTTTTTATTTAATATTTCTTAAAGCATTTTCACATTGTGGAGTGAACTTAAAATTGTAAATTTTAAGTAAGAGTTTGTGTAACAGATGATAAATTTGGATAAAATCTAACTAATAAGAGAAGAAACAGCGACTCCACAAAGAAAAGTTTTCAATTACATTACACTACCTGACTTCGGAACTTCTCGAACAGATTCTATTTTTGTTGAGTTTTGTGAATAACTTCCATGGTAATTTTATATCCACAATTGGTTATGAGATGTGCAAAAAATGCTTCTTTTTGGTTGCCTGCATGGAGACTTATAAACTTTTTTTGCCAACGGCGGGATTGGAAACCACATCGCCCTACTTCGGAGTGGCTGCGCTTCCAATTGAATTTCGCAGACAAGCTTTTCGGTGCTTCATTACCTGCTTTTTCATACGTCACAGACTGAATAATTGTAACCTCTTGAATACCAGGGTGAGATAATGCAAATTTATCTCATCACTTAAGCTCATAAAACCCTCTCTTTCTCTCTTTCACACACACAGACACACATACACACGTTAAAAAATTATTACTCCTTCTAGAACACTTAAAATTCGTGTCAGAGTTCTTTGCTTTAAAGCTGGTGTATTTGAAATTCCATAATGCAACCATGTGAATCGATATAATGCCTTAGGAGTGTTTACAGTATACAATTTCTGACAGTCTTCATCCACAGCTGTGTGCCTGATTAAAATTCAGTTTTGGCGAAGAACGTTTTCCAATGAAGAAGCAAAAATATCATAAATTTTTGGTAATGTTTACTTATATCGTTACAAATATTTAACACTAACTTTAAAATTACCAAAAAATTATATTTCTTCTGCATGACCACTTTAATAATATCATGATTTGTCAAACCTCGCAGTTCTAATACTGCTTTCTGCAATGCATAAGCCACATTTCTAGCTTTACAGAGCACTGATTTTACATTATTGCACATGTAAAGTTGTGCCTTTATACTTGATACTTTACCCAGAATTCTTCAAAAATATGGGAATGTTTATGATTGATTCTTTGATTTTTGAACAGGCTCTGCAGAATTTTTGAAAACATTATTGCAATTTGTGAAAGAAAAAGAAAATTACATACTTCATTCAGTATCTTCAAAAAAGTAGAGGAAATGCATAGTCAGTACGAGATACCGTTTCAAATCTTTGATTTGTTTTCAACATTCTATTGAGACATTAACAAATCTTAGCGGATCAAAAGATTCCCCGGTGAATGTTCGTAAATGTACATCAGAAGGCAAAATTTCCTTATTTAAAAATACTGTTGTGAATTGATTTTTGCGAATTGTAGGCAGTACAGTTTGATTGCAAAAATCCATGTCAGCATTCGCTAGATATAAGATATGGGTTCGTCACGTGTATCACATGCAGTGAAAGTGTGAGTAAAAAAAAGTGTTTTTACTCGTACTTTTATTGCATGTGATACGCCTGACGTACCCATATTTTAAAATATTTTCTTAAGTTTCTTCCACTGTTTCAACTGAATTTGTATTCCTGCCTTCCTACATTTATGGCATTTACGCGATCCATAAATTTGCATTTATTCGCCAAATTACTCGTAATGACACAATGGAAAAGTTTTGTAATTTTATGAGGAACTTTTGTAAATTTATGAATTGCGATACCTGAATAACGCAGTGAATTGCAAATTATTGCATTCTAATACACTGCTCTACTGCATTCTCAAATGCCAAATCCTTTATTTGTGTCAACGAACGCTGTTGCCATAGGTACGCAACGCGGGAAATATTGTTCCAGTAAATTCTTATTTAATGAGTTACCAGTAAATCCACATGTGTGGTTATTTTTTTAAATCTGCTCAGAGATTTTGAATTGATTCATTTAACTGAATTCTTTTATCGAACCTTATAATTGCGATAATTACATTGTAGGTGGAGTTAAACGATATACGAAGTGAATTATTTGCTCGTAAGACTTACTGTCATGTCACGCTCGGCTAAGTGAAAACAATATCTGGTACTAATGAATATGTCGTAGAACCCATGGACTTTAATAGGGCATGAAGTTTCTTCTCCTCCTTAATGTATTGTAAAATGAAACACTGTTCTAGTCCTTTAACGCAATTATAAAATATTTCGTTTCTAGACTCATTTTCCTTAATAATCAGCAATTCTCCTATTTGTAAGACAGGAAAGTAAGAATGGAGTGTTACCTTCTAGAATACTGTACTGTAAAGTTGATTTTTTAAATTTTATTTAACCGCCAGTAATGAACCAGGTGGTGAATTAACATGTCATTTGTTAATAAAAATTTAAATACTATATAAGCAATAAAATATAGATGTTATACATATAAACACATTGTAACACCGGTTCCTTCATTAAGCACCTCTGTATCAGACGTTAGCAGTGCGCGAGAAAGCGAAGTGACGGCAACCAGCCAGAAGAAGATCCATCTGTAGTCCAAGGAGGAAAACACAATTTACCCAATCCCCACACGTTTGACGTTTTGAACGGTCTGTAAAACTCACGCATGATGGAGATTTACTCTGTATCCTTACAGGTCCGTTAGTGTGTCGTTTCCATAACCGCTGAATAGGCGATAAAAATGAGTAAAGCATAAAGATAAAGAAAGTAATTATTTTGCTCATAAACAGGATAATTTTATTTACCCACATTTTGTTTCGGTGTGTAAAAGAACACCATGAGCAGCTCTTAAGGACGCAAGCAGTCACCTGTCCCTAAATTCAGGTAGCTGGCTCTTGGAAAGGGAGAGAAAGACCCAGTGCCGTAAGAAAACAAGCAGAGTTGGGCAGGAATGCATTACAAAGTAAGGGAAGTACAGATTACAATTAACGTGCAATGCATTACAAGGTTTATGCAGTAACAGGTAATGCATTACAAGGCAATCCCAAGTATAGTTTGCACAATGTAATGGAATTAATCTGTAAGGCATTACAATGAAGAGGATATAACTAAATTCTTTAATAATACCATTCAAACGCAATGGAATTATTTGGTCATGAAATTGCACAATTTGCAAATGATAAATTCATTGTAATAGTTTATAGAAATGTACGTGAGCCAAAAGCTACAGTATGTTTAGAAACGTCGGTCATGTAACATAGCAGACAGTAACTGAAGTGTCGTTTAGAATGTTCTAGAAACTGCAAGAATGTTTCAGACGTTTGTAGAATTTTCCAGAATGATCGAGCAGTGGGAAGTTGGAGAGCTTTATGTAAATCAAGAATATTCCAGAAGGTTCAGGTCTTGTCGTGAAGTGTATATAAAGGAGTCAGTCGCTGGCTAGTCCAGTGTTTGTATCGGACAATTAATGGACAACAACACTTGAGAAGTACGGCAAAAATGTCAAGAGTTCGCAAATTTCTGTAATATTCGGCAGTGCACCCTAAGTTGCTGAACTGTGAGTGTATTGCTAATATGTGGCTGTGGCTATAGTGGGGAAATTATTTTGGTCAGTGAAATGTATGTAATGGACGAGAATACTGTACTGGATATAGACGAAAGAGTATCTCTAACCGAAATAAACATCCCATTCGTACTTACTTCATATGTATTAGGTGTGCAACTTAATTCTATGACCCTAACCAAAAGCGATCATAAAACGTCGGCAAATGCAAATAGATGTGTGCCATAATGTCTGATTGCAGTGCAATCCAACAGCTTTCCAGCCAACAGTAATCGCTCACAGCTATAGTGACAGAAGGGACGAAAGTGGACGGTGAAAGCAATATCGTCCGAGAAGCAACTTTTGAGGCACTGCCACCTGTTCGCGTTTCAGCTGAACAAAGTGCCGCGGAAGCCCAGAAAATGATCTGTGCTGCTTTGGGTGAGGCTGCTGTGTCCTACAGTACGTGTAAGAAGTGGTTCCCGCGGTTTAAGCAAGGAAATTTCGATCTCCGTGATGCAGAACGTCCGGGACAGCCACAGAAAGTTGATTATGAGGAATTGGAACAAATGTTGGACGCAGATCCCTGTCGCACACAGTCAGAGCTTGCCCAGGAAATCGGAGTAACACGGCAAGCCATTTCAAAGCGCCTGCAGAAGCTTTGACGGATTCACAAGGAGGGCCGCTAGGTGCCCCACCAACTCACAGCTGCGAACAAGTCTAGGCCCTGGGATGTTTCTCTGTCCTTGCTCTCCAGATTCAAGAAGAAGGATTTCCTTCACAAGATTTTGACCTGTGATGAGAAGTGGATCCCTACGATAATCCTAAGCGGCGCAAATCGTGGGTTTATAGAGGTCAGCCTACCACCAGTACCGCCAAACCTAATACCCATGCTAGGAAATTGTTGCTATGCATATGGTGGGATCAGCGTGGTGTCGTACACTATGAGTTGCTCAAACCTGTTAAAACGTTCAATGTTGAGCGTTATTGTCAGCAACTCATTCGTGTGAGTGACGCAATGGAGGCGAAAAGGCCATGCACCGGCAAGGGCAGAAGGTTTGTTCTGATGCTGCAGGATAACGCGCTTCCTCACACCGGGAAAATTACTTTAAACACGATCACCGACCTGAGATGAGAGATTTTGTCCCACCCGGCGAATTCTCCAGACTTCGCCTCGTCGGATTATCACCTCTTTCGCTCCCAGCAACATCATCTGAGCGATACGCACTTTACTTCTGTCGAGGAGGTCCACACAAGTATTGATGACTTTATCAACTAGAAACAGCCCTCTTTTTTCCGCAGTGGCATTCGGCAACCTCCTGTCCGATGACTCAAATGTATCTAACACGACGGGGATTATTTTCCTGATTAGGTACGTATTCGATTTGCTATAATTTGCTGTCAACGTGTCGTGCCTGTGGCCGAGAATTATGTTGCACACCTAATATTATTTCGTTCAAATCGCTTTACTTGCGGCGAAGACGGGACAACTACTCATGTCATGCACGCACAATGTCCAATACCTAGATACACGCAGCTGAGGCCCGAGGGGTGGAACAATTGCCAAATAACCTGCACAACATGTGAAGGTGTACTGGTTGCTGGCTTATTCACGTTGTATTGTTACCCATAAGTTATTGGTTAATTACCAACATATAGTTAGCCATTAACCGTTACGATTTTAATGGGTAACTGCTACATGCCATTACAATTACCATGTAATCCTAATGACCAGTTCACCATTATTATATAATGGTAAAGACAAGTTGCTGTTCCCATTACCATCACGCTGTAATGCATTACCAATTAATTCAATTACGATTTTGCCCAACCCTGAAGACAAGTTTTTACTGTCCAATGAAGGTAATTGGTGTCAGGAGTATTTTTCAGATTGAAAATCTACGTATTTGTTGTAACGCTTGACTTTCGGTGTGATGTCACGAGCTCGCACTTCACGTTTACGTTTTTATTAGGGAAGCTGGTTTTTGAATCGAATAATAGATATTCTCGTTTAGAGTGTAATGTGATAAGCTACGCATACTCAACAGTTATACACACAGCGGGCACTAAATTAGGAACCTTTATGCAGATGTACATAAACATCACTTACGTAGCGTATGTGCAGAATACACGGTCACGTGCGTCACCGCGGGATCTAAGCCACTCTTGAAGACTGCTACTTGTCAGTATTGTTGATTACAATGGGAAAAACAAAGGATCTTTCGAAGTTCGATAAAGGGCTTATTGTGAGTGCCGGCCTGCCTAGAGGGACGATTACGAAAATATCAGAGCTGGCTATTTTCTCAAAAGGTGAGACGTTCTGGTTCTTTTATCAGTGGAAAAATAGCCCACATTGTTTTTTTAAAAGGCGAAAAAGTGGTGCGACGACAATCTGTTAGGTACAAGATCGCTGTCGTGTGAGAAGGCATTTACGGAGCAACAAGATTTCTTGAGTGCAGCAATTGACCGAAGCTCCTAATGAAGATATAAGACAAGATTCAACATAAATAATAATTTGAACAATTTATTACGTGGACCGTAAATCTAGTGAATTGGGGATATACCCTGAAATATACTGCCACACACGTATCAATATAAAAAAGTGCTCAGCGATCCGCTAAAGCAAGTGTAAAACTGTCCTGAATCTTTCATTTATTATATCCGTACGTTATATACATATATTGTGATCAGAAGATGAAACCAAAATATTAATTAAAAACAATATATGTTTGCAATAATATAATAATATAGACCAATTCGGAATTTCTAAGGTAAGACATTACCTCAGAAGTGTTCGGAAGTCCAGATGCACGGGAACGCACTATAAATGTGTACAATTCCACAAGATCTTTATCTGTAAAACACACGGAAGCTTGTATATCCTGAAAGTAAAGTCAATCCAGTCTTACAGTCATAAAATGTTCAATCAAACACGCCGCGAAGTCCAAGTCCTTCGTAGTATCAAGAATATGAAATATTAAAAACAGGTAATAAACCAAACTGTCGATATTGCGATATTTCTAAAATACTATAATATCTTGATATCTGCCAGGTATAAATTCATCAAATGACCAAACATCACACCGTCCAGCAAACCGCCCTGCATCTTATACTGGACATCTTTTTGGCAAAAATACGTTGGCCATCATCAGCGGTGAATTGCATTAAAAATATATGTGTTCTTATACACGGCTACCCTAGTCCGGATCGTCGGTCATTTTGTCATTAATTGGTTCCTGCTCATCACGCGTGATAACTTGATTATCCTCTTTATAGGTTATAGAAGTGCCATCTTCTGATGATGGCTGTTTCCGACCCATATCGCAGTGATGTATGAGCAGAGAATTGAAGACGATCGGTATTGATAGCCTCATACCCACATGGAAACCACTTATTTCTACGAAGTACCAGAACGTTCTTCTACATTGGTTTTAGGCACATCGTGACAGGACACCAGAAGCCTGGAAAAAAATCCATGTGGCCCAAAGAGTCGCGGTAATCCTTGTTCTGCACCGACGGTAGGCAGAGGGTTTGGCGGGAGTCGTAAAAGGCAATGGACCCAGCCTGCCTTATAAACACAGCTCAAGATTCTGAAGATGGTGTCATGGTTTTCAAAGATGAAGATGTGTCATCACGTTCTGTTGGTACAGAATGGCTGCCCCTGATATCGCTGGAATATCGGGTGTCCTCTCAGGATTATCTGAACCTCATTGCCAATCAAAACCATCCTGGAAATTTGACTTTTTTCAGCAGATGCCGACTCTTTCATGGACGGCATTGCTACTGTATATAGCGAAAGATGTTTTCAGAAGTGGCTCAGCGAGCATGACAGAAACTTCCAACATCTTCTCTGGCTACCACAAAACCCGGATCTGAAGCCTACTGAAAGCCTATAGAACATGTTATAAAAACAGATCCGGGGTTAAAGTCTTCTTCAGTCAAATCTGAGTCAGTTAAAGGACTGTTTGGTTAACGAATGGCATGGTGTAGACGTAGATCTACTCAAATTCCTTGTGGCATCTATGGCAAACTGCATACGTCTGTAATTATTGACAAAGGAAATACAACCAGGTACTGAACAACAGGTTTTAGTTCACTGGACAGTATGTGTTATTCTGTAAATAATATCAAGTGTTTAACCCACTAATCAAGCACACCACTCACGCTGCGTTTGGAACTCAAATCTATGCCACTCTAGGACGAAAACCAGCGCCTCTGATTCCTAGGAAATCGGAGCGATATAAATGTCTTACTTATAGATCTACGTAGAACCTCCGATTTAAGAACTATTCAAGCTGTGGTGATAGATATGCATTCCTCTCATATGGCACTGATGAGAGAATGTGGTTGTGGCTTGAAGTGACACATTTGCTGCCCAGGTGGCTGAATGGTTTAAACGTAGGCCTCTGATGGCCCTTCTAAGCGGGTCCAGGCGGGAGTACTGGATGAGGCGTGGATGTTGCGCCTATCCTAAGGCAATGGTCATCCCCTCACCGTGAAACCAAACGCCGTATATAAGGGATCGATGACTGCTTTTATCTTTTTGTGTTGCAGACTGATGGTTGTTCAACCAGAAACCAAAATACAGACTTTCGTGTTCAGCAATAGAGGGAAGTCAAACCTTGTCGATCTCGGTCTTCAAGATTTCTATTTTGGCCACAGGTGTCCTTCGTGTTGCTGGTTTTATCCTACACTGAATACTGGCTGTACATTCTTTACACACAGAAACACTGGACGAGCATGTATATCTTTTCCTGCAGCCTGAGCATTTGAAATTGTGATTCCTTTGAAGTACCTCAAGTCGTTTGCCTCTCCCTAACGCATAGAAAAACATACCACTTTATAGCTGACTAACTATTTCATTTCCAAATGCCCACAGTTTGAATTCTGCAATATTCTGTTATCAGAATAAATGTAATATTTATTAAGATTCACGATTAAAATGAAGGGTTCTGCGAAAACATTAACATTAGTTTTCAGATTTTTACTGTCGTTCGGTACTAAAGTATTAAGTGCGTCTTATGTTTTTGTATGATATTTATCAGTACTACTGACAGTTCCTTATGACCACTGAAACATCCTTATCAATAGATTTAAGATTGCCGTCATAGCAATAATTTCAGAATTGCCATCATTGGTAACACACATTTCGTGATTCATGCCCGTCTTCGGTCTTCCCATTTAGAATACGATTAACAGCCATGCTGGTATCAGAAATATGCTGCGTGCCGTTTGCATTTCGTTTACAGTAAAATTGACGTGAGAGATTTTACAATTTTCTTTCTTTTTTTTTTTTTTTTTTTTTTTTTTTTTTTTGTATTTCGCTAATATTGGAGTTCAACGAATTTAGTTTTCCGTAATCACATATTTTATTATCTGAAGAATTATTTTTGACAACACTTTATTTTTAAACTACTTTCTAAAATACGTGATGTCTAGGGGTGATTAAAATAATAATTTGAGGGTAACTGGAAAGGTAAGTATTCTTAGCGACTTATTGTTTTCTAAGGCATTGAGAAAGTTTTGGAATATCATTATTATAACATATGGGACCCACATATTGCTTCGTTAAAACCCTCAGATGTAGTTGTAGCTCTGATATTTAGGTTTTCGCATTCAGTACGTCCAAAATGTGCATATTTCGTGGAGATTCAGATTCTTGTTGCTAGATTCTCTGGAAAGGCATCTGTCAGCTTGTATTACTTTTTAGTTGGAAATTTTCTTGCAAAGGTATCCCAAATAACAAAATGCATGCAAGTGTTTTAATATGATAATAATTATAGCTACTATCCCAACTGGTTAACATAATAATGCACTTTGACAGTAAGAAAAAAGTTGCATTCCTTTTCCTTTTTCTTTTCCTTGAATTAACAAGAACTTACTCTTTGTTTATTTTAAATCCAAAATTAAATTAAAAATAAACAAAAAGTAAGTTCTTTGTTTATTTTAAATCCAAAATTAAATTAAAAATAAACAAAAAGTAAGTTCTTTGTTTATTTTAAATCCAAAATTAAATTAAAAATAAACAAAAAGTAAGTTCTTTGTTTATTTTAAATCCAAAATTAAATTAAAAATAAACAAAAAGTAAGTTCTTTGTTTATTTTAAATCCAAATTAATATTTCGGTATCACTTATGTCCATAGAGCGATCATGGTCTTGTTGTTTCTTTCCAAAATCCTTTAGTAGGTCTATTGCTAACAACAAGTGATAGGTTGAACGTTTCTTACGCATGGTAGGATTCACACGTGACAAATGCTTGAAAGAGAGGGCCAATCGATATATTGAGGACTTCCTTGCACATACATTCATGTTCTACACTCATAGCAAGAAGTGAAATGGACAGATTGACTTGATGTCTTTCGAAAAGACATGCCCTTTCTTATTCGATTTTTTTGCCTGAGTTCCATTTAGTGTTTTTATAACTGTATGCCTTTTTTCATATTCTTTATCCAGATCTTAATTCACTTGTGTAGCCATGTAGCTGTTGATCTCTTTTTAAATAGTGCGACGTGCTACAGAGGTGAAAACATGTGTCTAGACGACAAATATCTAGCGAGATATTCAGTCCGTGTAGCTCCGTTGGGAGAGCGATTTACTCCGGAGTGAGGGAACACGGGTTCGATGCCCGTCGCGGACAAACTTGTGTTTTCACATTGGCTCCCAATTGTGAAAAATGGATCCACTGGCCTTTGGGTTCTTCGAAAAATATATGATGTTTTTTCCACACATTGTTTGGAATTAATAAAAAATGCCTACTTCGCTTCAAAGAAAAAATAAATTAAGAGGCGGAAGATGTGACGTACTACAGAGGTGAAATGTGTGTCAAGACGATAAATCTGTAGCGAGACATTCTGTCCGCGTAGCTCTATTGGGAGAGTGACTTTCTCCGGAGTGAGGGGACCCGGTTTTGATGCCTGCGCGGACAAACTTGTGTTTTTGCAATAGATTTCACCAAAGAATTTTTAATTCATCATCATCATCATAAGCCATTCTCAATTCACTGGTAGAGGAAGGTCTCCGCTCCGCAAGTCTCTTCCACAGTTCTCTGTCTTGAGCAGTTATTTTTCATGTCACTCCGGCATGATTTCGATTTTCATCCATTAATCGCCCACGTCGTCTTCCAGAGCTTTTTCTGTCCATTGGTAACTATAGTATTTCAGTAATCCATTCATAGGCAATTCTTCAAGCAATAAGTCAAGCATGTTATTGAAATTGAAAGTCTTTACTTCGATCATGATATTATCATTTGTTGTTCTCCTGATCCATCAGTTACTTTTTCTATCGTTCTTGGTTACACCAAGCATACATCAGTCCGTGTTTCATTTTGCTATCTGCAACTTCTATATGCCTTTTTTATGGTTAAGGTAATGTCTCTGACCCATAAGTAAGAACTGGAAGGGTTCATCGATTAAAAACTTTAAGACGTCACAGTAAACTGTTCTTGACAACGCATTGTTTTCCCAAATTTACTCTGGCCAAATTTTATGGCAGTGCAAATGTTTTCCTAGATGTGGCCGTTGCTTTACGTCAGTTGTTGAACGTAGAAAGAGACATCAGTTTTCTTAATTGACTCCGTCAACTTCTATACCTTCAGTTCTTGTAAAAGAGTTGTAAATAAATATTGTTTCCTGTAAGTTCATCTTTATTCCCTCTTCTTTACTTGTGCCAGCAATTTCCTGTATCATAATCTCCAGCTGTGTAGGGTTATTTAAAAGAATGTCATCAGCAAAACGAAGGAGGGTTAAATAATCTCCTTTAAACTTGATCCTCCTTAGCTTTCCAGTCCAGTGACTGAAAGATGTTCTACAGTATGGTGGTGAAGAACTAGTAAGATATGGCATTACCTTTTCCTACTCTCTTTCCAACTTTTACCCGTTCGTTTTCTCAAACAGTCGAACGCTAGCATTAGCATTTTCATAGACCTCATCAAAAATGTTAAAGTGCGCATCTAAATACTGATGGTTTCACAGAATCAAAAGCCGTTTCATAATCAATAGAATCCACACATAGTGGGAGTCAATATTCATTCGCTCATTCAATTAGTTCTGCCCTAACATGGATATGATTTACTAGTACAGTGACGTAGCCACTCCTGAGTCCAGCTTATTTCCTAAACTAAGCTATACCCAGTGTAACCTTCAAGCGATGTGATGAAACTTTAGAGAAGGCTTTGGAAACAACTGGGACGTGCGTAATGGACAGGTATTTAATGAGATCTTCAATGACTGATTTCTTATGTATCATGATTATTGTAGTATTGCTCCATTCTGCAGGAATCTTTCTTTTATTGAGAATCTATTGAAAATTTGGACCAGTGTAATCTTGAAATTGAAGTCCTTTGAACAGGGTATTGCTCCAGTCAGTAGGAATCTTTCTTTTATTGAGAGACATATAGAGAAAAGTTGGAGCATTTTTAAATTTTCTACTGGATTCCTGTATAATATCCACGGAAATTTCGTCATCTCCTGGAGCTCTCCTCTTTGATTTCTTAGTTGCATAAACAGCTTCTCCCGGTAGTACTAGATACACTTTAGAGCCTGCATTTTTATTTACGCCTCTAATCGATGTATCACTGCTTTCACATAGTTTGGTGCAGAATTCTTTAAATTCTTTAATATCCTCAAAATTTAATTTCTACTTCTTATAATGATGCCTTCTTCTCTTCTGGATGCCATATTCTGTTTTCTCCCATTACCAAGATGAACGTTTGCTTTCTTCAGGCTTTAGTTTTTCTCACTTACATTTTTCACTGCTTCATAATTATATTCCCTTCAGTTATACTTTTTCGTACTATATTACACAGTTCTGTGTACATATTTCATTTTTATAAGTTATATTTTCTTTATTTATATTCACTCCCGTTCTTTCTTTGCATCAGCATTTTTGTTTGTTCTGATATTTTCTTCGTGTGGGTTTTGTTCTTAGCCAACGTTTTTGTCACTGTTTTCGCAAGGGCTTTCGTAATTCTTATGTTAACTTCAGTGATGTGTACTTTTGTTGTTAGACCTTCGAGTGCGGAGAAGTGGTTCAAAATTTTCGATTTCAAAATTGTATGAATATTTCAAAAGCTAATTTAACAATTTGTAACAATACGCTAACAATAAATAAAATTTTTTTAATCTTTCTATAAAATATTTTTTTCAGATAACGTTTGCAGCGTTCATTCTTCACTTCATACAATGTAAATCTCATTCTACAGTATGTTATCAATATTTGTTCTTTCGTTTCCGGATATATTTCAAGAAATGTAATCTTCGAAGAAGTCCTTTGAACAGGGTATGTTTCCTGTGTGTCGAGAAAAAATAAATCTAAACTTAAAGAATAATGCTGAGACCCTACAGTAAAATGTTATTCATGTGTACGGTATAAATAAAATGGCAAGTAACTAATGGTTCAGTTTCCATCTGATACCAGTTTTTTATACTCATTAAGAAATATGGCATGTAAAGGAAACATTCAGGAAAAACCGCTGTTTATTATTATTATTTTTTAAATTTGGTTTCGTCCCTCTTTTTTATATATGTATTGTCATTGCTTCCTTAAAAAAAGACTTGCATCGCAACAGGCAACATCGTTATTTTACAAAATGACTGCACCTTATCCAAGTCGTTACTTTCGTTTTTACTTATTTATTTTATGAAAACAAATTTTGACAAATATTTGGAGAATCTAAAGTTTTGTTTTCACAATTCTCCATTTCTTCACGAAAGAGAAATACTCAGTATTTTCGTAATTTCAGCTTCTTGTCTCTACAGAAGTATAAAGCAATTTGCTTTAATATGGCAATTTTCATGAATTTTACATGCTTAAAATATTAAAATAAGCCTGAGGTGTGTTTAAATTTAAAATCTTCCGTTTACAAAATTTTCCCTTCATAAGTGATGAAAAGTTATTTTTAAAAGTTTCTGAATGTGATCTCACCTGAGAGTAACACCTTATTTGTGTTAAACATAGCCGTAGGTTCCGCAACATAGAAACTTGGGCCATTTAACTTTAGAAAACACCTTTTTCCGGTGCGACGAAGAGACGTGGAACTGCTCGGGTTTTTTTCTCTGATTGTTCTGCGTTTTAGCATGATATCATTAGTGCAAAAAAAAAAAAAAACACGCAAGAAAAATGTTAACAAATTCATTCACTTTGCGGTCTGTTCCAATACGTGAGGTTTTCCATTGGTACGTCGCGGTTACGGAAACGAAAAGAAATAGAAAATAGAAAGACAGGAATTCTTATTTCTTTCGAAAAGCTATTTGAGGTTTTTAAGACATACTCAGACACATCGATTTACAAAACGTATTAAGTTTTGTTGGAGGCCTCTTCTTCTTGAAACAGGATTTACAACATAATGGTGAACACTAAACATAGAAATCTTCATTTCTCCTGAACTGTTTAGTAGCTGTAATAACACATACGTGACCCTGTCCTTTTCTAGAGCATTAAATACAAAACGGAAACAGATTTTTTTCGGTATCATTTTCAAAATGCTAAATGAGTTCTCGAGTGGCTTTCATACCAGGAAATAACTTCAAATCATTTATGTCTGAGCGATGTTTTTCCCATTGTAGATGAATGTGGTTTTTAACACGCACATACAAGAGCACGCGCTGATATCTTACGTTTCACATATTGGTAAGTTTTGTCAGTCTTTTTGTTTTCACAGACTAAACTTTTTTCTCATTTAATGGCATCATATAAAATCAGGTTGGCGTACTACTAATACATTTATATACACTGCCGGACAATTGCTAAGTACGGATGACAATAGCAACGATAGCAACCATAAAATGGAAGGCAGGAAAATGTGGAAATTAGCATAAGTGCGGGATACACTAAGACGTGTTGTGCGTATGCAAATTTTGGATTGCCGAACTTGTTCGTGACGACATAGCGCTGATAAGAGATATAAAGGATTTGACGCGTATTGACCGTTGTTGTTCAAACGCAAAGTTGAAAGGGAAAGAACCAATTGACGAACTTGCAATTTTCAGTATGTCTTATCGACATCTCCTAGATGATTTTACGCGTGGCCGTATTATTGGCAAGATTGAAGAAGGGCGAAAATAACAGATGTTGCCAGGGAGTTCGACGTCAGCCGCAGTGTTGTTTGAAGGCTTTGGAAATCATTCCAAACAAATGGAGAGTGTAGCAAACGTCACGGGGGAGGCCGTGTTCGCAGTACGACACCTGCAGAAGGTCGGTACATAGTGCTATCAACAAAAAGACACCGGCGCAGCACAGCTAGTGAGGTAGCAAATCAGTTTATGGCTGCTACTGGCAAGCGGATCTCCCGAAAAACTGTCGCCAGACGTTTGCATGAAGGAGGACTATACGCCCGCCGTCCTGTTGTGTGCATCCCATTGCCCAGACGTCGCCGTACCGCCCGTTTGCAATGGTGCCATCAACATCGCAATTGGACTGATAACGACTGGTCTGCTGTCCTCTTCTCAGATGAGAGTAAATACAGTCTATGGTCTGATTGTCGACGACAACTGATCTGGCGTGATAGTGGTACTGCATATTGTCCAGCAAACATACAGGAAAGGGACCGATATCCGACATGTAGTGTAATGGTATGGGCTGGCATCATGATCAATGGCCGTACGTCCCTGTATGTGCTTCCAACTGGGACTATGACTGGCCAACGATTCATTAATGATGTTCTGCTACCTCATGTTCGCATGTTCCGTGGTGCTGTCGGTGATAGATTCATTTTCATGGACGACAACGCAACATGTCCTCGAACAGTCGCTGTCCAGGAGTGTCTTGAGAGCGAGGATATTCAACGCCTCGTATGGCCAGCACGTTCTCCAGATCTGAATCCCATTGAAAATGTGTGGGATGCTTTGGGGAGGAGTCTTGCTGGTCGCCAATGTCCTCCAATAAACAAGGACACCCTCATCCGTGCACTGACAGAGGAATGGGATAAATTACCCCAACAGCTGCTTGATAATGCTATGCAAAGCATGACACGACGTGTGGAATCTTGCATCGCCCTCCATGGTGGCCATATCCCGTATTGACATCTTACGTCGGAACGCCTGCTGACGGTAATTGCATTTTTTTCACGTTTAGGTATTCTGCACAAAATGGCCTGTTTGTCCCTCGAACACGTTCCAAAGCCTTCTGGATTTCAGAGCACCATAAATTGTCTTTCTTGTAATGTCCTGGCATTCTGACATTATTTTATTTCACTTGGCATCCAACCACACATCCTTTTTAATGCGCTATATAGCCGTTTATGATCCGTCCTTAGCAATTGTCCAGCAGTGTATTACTTATATATAATAAATAACGCTAGGATTAATAGTAAAATGAATATGTGGAAAGAAATTCTCCAGTTCTCTGAAGTACATAATTTTTGGAGGCTCGGTCTGCAAGTGATAGAATGCGAAACGTCAGTTCTGATTATTCCTGTGGAAAGGAACTCATATGATTTTCTGACAGAACAAAAGATATAAAATCAGAATCAATGTGAACATTTTTGAGATTTATCAAACATAGTTTTACATTTGTAAGAACGGTAATTTTTGGAAAGTTGAATCGACTGAAATTGTTAAGCGTTATGGAATCTATAATGTTACTGTTTCCTGGAGATCATGGCGAATTACATTTTTGCTTTATATTAAGCAATTTACAGTTATGGTACGACGATCCCTTTTGCTATTTATATAAGAACCACCAGGAGTAGGACACAAATTAAAAAGAAAAAGTCTGAAAAATTTCTCAAAGTGGAAGACGAATTATAAACCTTCAAAACGATTTACGAAAGACATTCTGCTTTCGGGGGTGATTCATTTAGAAATCTGTTAATTTTAGCTTATCTTTCTATGACAAAAATTTCGAGACAGTCATATCAGAAAGACTCATAATGTATTATGGATTAAATTAGGCATTGAGAAAAGTTCGTGTTAGCATTTTACTGTTTTGTAGTTCTAATGTTTTTGGAGGAACACCACCAAAAATCCCCCAATGTGCTGATAGAAGTTATAACTTTCAGTTATAACTTCTATCACCAAATCCCCTCACCACGCTATTTTATCGTTGTTCTTATTTTTGTGTGACAGCCCAGACGTTCTTATGGAAATAATTTGGAGAAAAAACACAGGTCAATCTTCAAATGATGTAACAATATCTTCAGTTCTCTTTTCCTTGAAAAGCTAGTGACATTTCAAATTTTACATAAGTATGAATATTCTTTTTAAGTTTGAAATTAAAAAAAAATCATGCATACAGTATTTCATGCGACGTATGTATATTTATAAACCGAATATTTACAAGTATCTGGCCCTTGAGGTTTGTGTAAAATAATGGTCTGAGGTTATTTATTTCTGATGAAACCCATTTAGCTTTCAATTTACCGCTTTTGTTAATACAGGCATTTTTAAGCAAGGAGTTATAGTGTGATAAGATGTCAACCCCTTTAAAGTATAACAAAACAACTGTGGCATCCTGAGTACATGCGTACAATTAAGAGCAACCCTTATTTATGTTCTAACGACAAAAACATGTACCACGCAAAGGCAGTCACTTAGGAGTTAAATTAATACCACTGGTTGAGCCAAACGGTCAAGATCGGGTACGCCGTCAACCTATTATCTTCTCAATTAGCTGCCAGGGGCAACCGGCATTGGCATCTATTAGCTGATCCATGCTTTAAGGGACTAATTTTTCAGAAGCACGTCAAGTGCAGGTGGAGAAATCCGTGTTCTTGACATTTCCGCCAGGGGTCTGCAGGTGGGTGTCCCTTGAAGCGGTTAATTACTAATGGGGATCTTTATTATTTCCGACTCCAGTATGGCTCTTCTCTATTTTCCTCTCGCAGTCGGTCGCTCTTCCAGTATTTAATCTCCTCTGAGCTTGCCTTTTGTCACTTCTCTGTCGTTTGACGTCCAATATTAGGAGAGGATGGGACTCAAAGAGAGGGAGCTTCGTGTTATTACGTGGTCTCCCTCGTACCATCTGCTCCCTGTCATTGTCCCTGTTCCACGGCGCTTCATTGACCTTTGCGAAGGATGAGATTTTAGATATTACCAATCTCTGCAGCCCAGCGTCCTCGACGACATAAATTACTGGGCCACTAGCGACACCGGAAGTAAATAGCTTTCTCTTTCTTTGTTCGTTATGGTACAGAATTATCATAAAAGACAAAGCCCTTCCTCTTTAGCATCGGGATCAAAGTTTTAAAGTTCTCACTTTTCAAAAATGATCTCCTTACCCGTAATCTAAAGTCAGAAATAGTAAAACTATTTACGTAAATCCTCACTTAACGTGGAAATTAAAAGTGTCGGTTAGGTCGAAATGAAAAATTTGAAAAATCTATGTGCACAGTGATACCCTGATGAATTGACTATGGAATCTGGATGCCGCATTCTTTCTATTGCAGAGGAATCTTAAAGATAATAAATGCAAACCTACGCGGCAACCCAGGTGGCCGAGTGGTCAGAGGTGTATGTTTCTGGTTAATCTTCCAAGTTGAGCCAGAGTTCAAGTACAGAAAGACACGAAAGTATCGTTTCTCTCTTACAGCGTTGTCTCTTTCCCTTCCTTGGAACCAGAGGCCCCAAATTAAGGAAGGGTGACTGCCTTTTGCCCTTAGAAATGCTCGTGGTCTGAGGTATTGGTTTCTGACCATTCGTTCGAGTTGGGCCAACGTTCGAGTCTTGTATGTGGTATGAGTGATGGGTTTGTCTGAAGATGCTAACTCTGTCCTCTCGCTGAGACCAGTGGCTCTAAATTATTGCAGATGGGAGATTGCTTTTAGTTCTGGGAGTTTCTCAAGGTGTTTTTCATACCAGTAAACGATATAAAACATATGAAGCGCTTCAGCTTCCTGTTTATGTGAAAACAACTAACAAACATTTGCGAGTCAGACAAACATTTGTCTTTTGTTTCGCATCTTTGGGTTGTTTTTTGTGCACTGTTTCAAATGTTAGAACAATGTTCCCTCGTAAGATAAATTCTGTTAGAGGGTCAAAGGTTGTTCATACGAGATTTGTCTCTATCCTAATAAACCAAATTGCACTATTAAAGAAATTCTGCAAAGGTCTTTTCATTATGTCTTTGAAAAAGTATTCCTATCAGGAACAAACGAAATTCACGACCTGAAAAAAGTGGAGCTAAAAGATATTTTTCAAGTGGGGGGACAATGTCTTTTCGATCATATTTAATCTGAATAACAACAGCAATCATTTTGTTTTCAGTCAAACACAGAAGAGTTACATGTAGTATTACTTTGTAAATTTCTATATCAAACACTGGGCATAAAACTGCAAAACTCAGTTGCATTTTTTCATCCGATATGGAGTTCTTGTTTATTAGAAGACATTTCTTTCTGCATGCTATATCAGTGAAGAAGAATATGTTTTGAGCCGTTTAAATCAGCTGAAGCACGAGACGCAGCATTATGGAGCTCAGAGATGTAGGGACTAATTCCAAAGATCGCCAAACGTTAATACTACGGAATTAACCAATATACAGGGTGTCCGAGAATTATTGGACAAATTTCAAAATTATATAAAACAAAACATTAAACAGATAGAAAGAAACTGACTGTACTAACCTACAATGCAACCACAAGTTAATAAATTTCGATGTGATATCCCTTGATTGCTCGTAGTACGTCCAAACGATACTCGATTTCAAGCCATGTATTGGCAAACATCTGAGGAGTTATGGAATTAATAGCAGCTGTGATACGCTGCTTCAGTTCCTGCAGATCAGTACAAGGCGTCTGATAGACACGATCCTTCACATAACCACCACATGAAATAATCCAATGGAGTTAGATCTGGAGAGCGAGGAGGCCACGGAATGGGTCCACTATGCCCAATCTTTCTGTTGGGGAAATACCCATTTAGGCACTGACGTACACACGTTGACCAATGCGAAGTCGCGACGTCTTGTTGGAAAACGATGTTGTCATATCTTTTGATCTGGGGTATAGCAAAATTTTCTAGCATATCCAAGTAAATGTCACCATTTATGGTTTCTTCACAGAAGAAGAAAGGGCCAATCACTTCTCTTTATGATAGGGCGCACCACACATTAACTTTTGGTGAATCACGTTCCAGTTCAATAGCAGCATGAGGCAGTTCACTGCCCCATATCCTACAGTTGTGATTCATAATACCTGATGCATGAAATGTGGGTTCATCACTAAAAATTACAGTACTGAGAAAGTTTTTGTCGTTTACCACTTTATTCAGCATATCCGCAGCGAAATCGTTTCGCAGAGTGTGATCATTTACATGTATCTTTTACACTATTTGAATTTTATAAGCATGAAACTTTCTCTAATTTCTTGTGCAAGATATCGTGAACTGTCGATTTCGGAATGCACAATTCTCTGCTTCCTTTACGAACATTTCCTAGTGCTTCGTCGGAAACTTTCATTAACTCGGTCAACCGTCTCACAGCTGCTGCTAGGCCTACCAGCTCCTCCACGATGTTCCACATTGCCAGTTTCTTTAAACTGTTTCATCCACCGCTTAATTGAATTTGTTGACGGAGGATTACAACCATACTCTAAACAGTACCGTCTTTTTAATTTTAATGACAGACTTTAATTCCGCAAGCCATAACACACACACATCGCCTTCTGTTGTACGGATGACATGAATACCGATTGCACATTTCTCGTACATTCCTCATCAGGCCACACCTAGCGCCATGTATCGGATTCTGGGAATAACAATTCTGCAAAATAAAAACATAGAAACCGTGTTAGTAATGCGTGGCACAGAAAAACAGACAATGCTCATGGCTTTTTTGTACATAATTTTGTAATGTGTCCAATAATTCTCGGACACCCTGTATATATATACAACATGGGACTTTAGATTTATGGTTTCTCGACAAAAGAACATAGTTCAAACAACGAAAAAAAAATGAGCGTATGCTACTTCAGGTTTCTTTTCGAACTTCTGACGTTCATCCTATGCTTATAGGACATTTTGTAACACTCAGATTTCATCCCGAAGTAAAAAATACGTTATGTAATTTGCTGTTCGTAGAAACGTGATTAAGTGGACGAGAAATCAGAAAAGCTGAGCAACACCCAATCTTTTACGATTTTTTTCCAAATGATGGTTGGCATTCATTGCGTATTATGCAGAGCTCATGTGCTTCAGTTCTTTCAGGAAAGCAAAATCTTTATACCCTCTCTGTGAGCACGTGGTTTTCTTACGGAAATCTATTGACATTGAATTTCTATGGTGATTTTCTTTCCAGCGATTTTCCTAGAACTATCCTTGGGTTCTTTGCAAATATACCTGGCTTACTCCGCCGATCTCTTTCAGACATTTTTGCTGGCCTTCGGAATTTTTAGATACAGAAAACATCCGATTCCATCGCTTTTCCAGTTCATCATCTATCGACGAGTTTGGAAACATTCAGTGCTTTTGTTATGGAGAGTTTTTTTGCCAACGTCTGGGTAATTAGTATTTAAGTTTACGCAAATAAAAATATTGAGGTAAATGTTAAATTTAGGTGAAAATTAAAATTTGGGAGATGGGTGGATGCATTTCGAAACAAAAAGTAAATTAAATTAACTTAAGGCCATGATAAATGAAAGTATAAATAAAATGCAACACTGATGTTTGAAAATTCCAAAAGTTATTATTGAAGGTTTTCGTTGTTTGAATATACGATGAGTTGTGACACCTGCAAGTGTAAAATAAGTAATTATTGTTTACATGTGTACCAAATTTGTAAACATTGAAAAATAGATAGGATACAATGTACACGTGTAATAACTTTTGGAGGCTGTGATGATCAATTGACTGATACCAAACAACTTCTGGACACCATACCGAAAATACTGCACTTAATATTTTAACTCAAAATTTATCACTAACTCGCAACGCTGTCAAAAAGAATTGAAATTCACACCATCATCAAGAAATTCAAATACTTCACTAACACAAGCTTGCTCTGAATACACAATACCTTACAATGCAAATAAAAAAGGCAAACACTAACTCACAACACTCCTGAACTTGAACTTATATCTACAGGCATCCTTATCGTTCAGCAAAATTTCAAAATACACAACCATTTCTGACACGAAATTCATTGACAACGTAATACAAATTTTCACAATACCACTATGTAAGCCCTACCAATTTAATAGGTCCATGTAGTAAACTCAGGCACTGGCTGGACGACATCTCATTTAAATCAGACTCACTGCCTCTGAAGACCAGCATTTCACTGTGAGGAAATATTATTAAGGCTGAAGGGGATATTGGGTCGTGAATCCAATCAGGCCTATGCACCGAAATGGGAGTATAAGTGTGACATATCACCCTGTACTGTTTTCTGCACTTCCTGTTTTGGGACAACACTCATGAACTCGCCTTGCTTGGAGTAGCTTCCTACGGGTTTTCGGCTTACCGGGGGTGGAAGAACAATCCCCACATTGTTTCCATAACACCCTTTCAGACACAAAGTTTTTCCACATATGAAAAGCACCTTGCAAGAACTTTCTTGCCCCAAATTAATTTTCCCTAGGCACACAGCTTCCAGAAAAACACCATATGAAGACTCACATTATTTCCAGAAATACCCTTATCTTGTCATTTCCTAGGCATACAGCTTCGTAGAGAAATAACACTATTTTCCAGAAAAATACATCAACATCATTATTTCCCAGAAAAATACTCTATATCTCTCATTTCCAAGAAATTACACAACACCACCTTATTTCTCAGAAAATATTCTATATCACTCATTTCCAAAAAATAACACAACACTACCTTATTTCCCAGAAAATATTCTATATCACTCATTTCTCAGAAAATACTCTATATCACTCATTTCCCAGAAAAACCATTAAATCACCTTTTTCCCAGGAAAACATACTACATCGCAGAACCATTTATTTCCAGAAAATTACACCTATCGAAAAACTATCTATTTCCAGAAATCATCACCTCCTGAAGAATTCCAGAACTATTATACAATGGTAATATCGAAAAACACTTCATGAAACCCTAGTCTGCGTGCATGCCTTTTTTAATGTCTCCCACTCATGAAAATCCATTTTCAAGATCCACCGACTGTTATTGGAAACTAGTCCACACTACTACAAAATTTTAAAGAATAATTTTTACCACTAAATTCACCAAAACACAAAATCAAAATAAAACTGCTTCTAGGAAAAATATGAACTTCATGGCACCTAATTTATACTACTAGATACAAATGCTATTTATGTAATATTGACTGCTACCACACACAAAGAAATTTGAATTTCCTTAATAAAAAAATTACTGGTTTGAGAGGTTGTTCTTCAAAATAGCTTAAAACACAATTTGGATTTCAGATATTCCTTACACATGTAAAATTATAAATTGCCTTTCCACTTAATTTAAAATGTTCTTATTGATAGAAAATGACATGGAGTTTCCCCACTAAGCACAACACCGAAACATAAAGCTTCATTCCTACAAAACACACGAACTTCAAAATATATAAAGAAAAACCTGAATGAAAAACATTTACATTTCTATTTCTTTATTTTTACTGACCCAAGCATGGATTACAACTGAAACCCGACCTGCCCCACTGTCATGCCCAACGATACAAATCCTCCAAGGAACTACATGATATATAAAATAACCGAAATAAAATTGTTTAAGGTGAATATTTATATATACACTTTTTTCACACTGCCCCACTGTCCAAAACCTACATGTTATATATTTTAGAGTAACCCTAACATCATCATATATTTTTCTTTTTTTATTTTGAAATGTCAAAACAAAACCGTTTTTTTAACTTTTGGACTGTGCACAGAATGCTCTTGAGTACATTGACTCACATTACGCACAAAAAGTGTTCACTTCCCAAATACAGAAGGGAAAAAAACGCTGCCTCTCCTGGAGAACATTTTCACATCTCTCTGTAGCCCTCGTGGGTGTAGGAGAACTGGCCACCGGAGAAGTGGCCACCGGAGAAGTGGCCACCGGAGAACTAACCACCCGGAGAACTGGCCATAAACATTTTAAGGGGTCGTATAAAAGTTGCGTTTTTGACCGCTTCATGCCCACAACCCTCAGAGGTTGGTTTTCTGAGTCATATAAAGTTTCCGTAATTTCGTCTTTTCTTAATTGCGATAATTAGTGTAATTTTTTAGAAAAAATGTTTATGACGTATATTTGAACAGAAGATTTCAGGGTTTTCAAACTACAAGTCTGCAAATTATCTGAGCGCATGTGCTGACTCAGGAAACTTGGGGGGGGGTACCAAAAGTGTAAAATATAAAGCATTTCTGGTCCGATCGGGAGGTTTTCATCATTTATCAGTTACAACTCGACACATTATCTTAGCGCATGTCTTAGCTCTGGATTATTATCTTAGCTCTGAAAACCTGTCGGGGAGGGGGGGGGGGTAACAAAATTATAAAATATAAAACATTTCTCGTCCGGTCGGGAGATTTTCAGCATTTACAAGCTACGTCCAACTCGACCCATTTTCTGAGGGCATGTGCCTACTCTGCAAACCGGAGGGAGGGGGAAGGGTGGGGGTTATACCAAAAGTGTAAAATATGAAGAATTTCTCGACCCATCCGAAGATGATTTTCAGCATTTACAAGCTACAACTCCACATATTATCTGAACGTATGTGCCTACTCTGGAAACCTGTCCGGAGGGGGGGGGTAATACCAAAAGTGTAACATATGAAAAATTTCTCGTCCGACCTGAAGATTTTCAGCATTTATAAGCTACAACTTGACAAATTTTCTGATGGCATATGCCTACTCAGCATATTGTCGGGGGAGGGTGGTATACCAAAACTGTAAAATATGAAAAATTTCTCGTCCGATTCCGAGATTTTCAGCATTTACAAGCTACGTAGAACTCGACATACGCTATCTGAGGGCATGTGCCTAATCTGCAAACCCTTCGGAAGGGGGGGGGGTAATACCAAAACTGTAAGATATGAAGAATTACTCGTCCGATCGGGAGATTTTCAGCATTTACAAGTTACAACTCGACATATTATTTGAGCCTATGTGCCTACTGTTTCAGGAAACCTGTCTGGCGGGAGGGGGGGGGGTTAATACCAAAACTGTAAGATATGAAGAATTTCTCGTCCGATCAGAAGATTTTCAGCATTTACAAGCTACAACCCCGGCCCCCGCCCCTCGACAGGTTTCCTGAATAGGCACATGCCTTCAGATAATGTGTTGATTTGTAGCTGCTAAATGCTGAGATTCTCCCCATCGGACGAAATTGTTCATATTTTACACTTTTGGTATTACCCCCCCCCCGACCGGTTTACTGAGGAGGCACATGCCTTCAGATAATGTGTCAATTTGTAGCTGCTAAATGCTGACAAACTCCCGATCGGACGAGATATTCATCATATTTTACACTTTTGGTGTGCCCCCCCCATCCCCCACTCACACACAGATTTGCTGAGTAGACACCTACCCTCAAATAATGTGTCCAGTTGCAAATGCCAAAATCTACCGATCGGACGAGAAATTCTTCATATTTTACACTTTTGAAATCCTCCCCCTCCCCGGACGGGTTTGCTGCGTAGGCACATGCGCTCAGAACATGAAATTTCTCGAGTTACAGCTTGTAAAAAATACTGAAAATCTCCCGATTGGACGAGAAATTCTTCATATTTTACACTTTTGGTCTCCCCATTCCCCTCGCCGACAGGTTTCGAGAGAGTGTACATGCTCTGAAAAAAATTTCCGAGTTACAGCTTGTAAATGTTGAAGATTTCCAGATCGGAACAGTAATGAGAAATTCTTGACATTTCACGCTTTTGATATCTCCCCCCCCCCGACTAGTTTCCTGAAGCAGCAGATGCCCTCAGACTATTCGATGACTTGTAGCTTGTTATGGCTGAAAATTTCCCGATAGGACCAGAAATTCTTTATATTTCATATTTTAGGTTTTAAGCCGCCCGACAAGTTTCCTGGGTTTGCTCATACTCGCAGATAATTTATATAGTTATAGTTTATAGAAAAATATCGTAAATAAGAAAATACGAAATTACAGACATTTTATGTGTGTCAGATAACCAATCTTGTGTTCTTGGGCCACGGAGCAGCCCAGAACGCAATTTTTATACGGTCCCTTAAATTATTTGTGGGCAATTCTCCGGGTGGTCAGTTCTCCGATGGCCAGTTCTCCGCTTAGTCTTAGCTCTGAAAATCTTGGAAATGTCTAAATTTCTGACTGAAAATGAAATATTAAAAAAAAAAATATGAACAATAGTTGCTCGAGTAGTGGGGAATATAGCCACACAAAATTTGTTTATGCAGAACAATTTTATGGCACTGAAATTGCAATGTGTCCAGTTCTCCGGTGTCCAGTTCTCCGGTGGCTACTTCTCCGGGGGGCAGTTCTCCGTACCCGAGCCCTCGTTTAAGAAGGGGTCTTGGCATGATTTGATGACTTTTGCGACCACACCGTCAGGCCATTGATGACGACTCCAGTGATCTCGTGTTCACAACGTACCGCAGAATGCTGATTTTTTCTTCTTCTCCATGTCTCAGTCGTTCCATTATATGTTGAACAGCGCGGCGAAAGCATTCGGGTCGGCAGACCTCCCAACATGCAGGTGGACAGGAAGAAATTCTCCAGCTGAAGCCATTTTTCGGTAATTACTCATTTCCCCGATGCCGCTCAATACCGCAGTCGTCCATTCGAGGTACGGAAAACAGCGCGTACCCATACCACTATTATCCACTCTCAAGGGCGGCGCCGCCATTCTTCCTGCCGGCCAAGCCCCGAGCTGGGCTGGCGCGTACCGTCCTGGCTTCTCTTGGAAGTCTTACCTCATGGGCAGCGAAAACGTAGATATATTTTTTTTTGCTTCAAACCGCTGACCCCTCATTTTCTAAACTTCCGCATAGCAACAGCATTCCCGCATACTACACTAACCTCCCCACACCAGCCAGGGTGACCTCTGACCTTCACGCAGGGAAATCATCGCCTTCTGCATGTCGAAGTGACCTTGTTCTAAAAATAGCCTATGTCTGGTTTAAAAGAACTTTTGGTGACTTTTCTAAGGGATTTCTAAAATGCCTACAATGGCGGACTCATAAAAGAAAGATTTTGGCTTTGTATAATTTTACGAAATCCATTTTCTTCTTGTTCCGTGAAAAACAAATAATAATTTGGTTTCCAGAAAAAAAAAGGATGGTGACTCTTGCTCGCCTTTTTTTTTTCCGAGAAAAAAGTAAATACGTCCAAAAAAAGTTTAATTCTTATTATTCCCCTTCTCTTTTTGTGTTCATGAAATTTGTTTGTCTGGTCAAGGCTAAAAAATGAAGGAACATGGCCATTACTCCCTCACTTCACCGCCTCCTCCGCCTCCTCCAAACGGAAATTTTCAAGCGTGAACTGGAGATAATTTTCATTCTATTTTTTATTTTTTTCACCTGTAAATCTCAGCGAAGTGATCAGTTTCCCCGAGATTCACGAACATGAAAATTCTCGACCGGTCACTTTGCAGCAGAACAAAGTAAATTGAACCGCTGAGGTAAAATCCTACATCCTCTCTATGAATCCGTAATTATCTTACGACCAATGATGTCAAGTAGAACTAGTACCCGCGATTGAGCTTGACTTCCCTATTATTGAAGTGGAACTTATTTTTACAGCGCACTAAAGATTAATACATTCATCAGGTTTGCCATTATTTGTATCTTCCCGTTTGCTTTCGGTAAAAGCACAGAGGGTATTAAAGTTTAAAAAGGAGACAAGGCCAGTGTACAAATTCATACGCCCATTAAAATAATCTGAAGTGCAAGTGGTGTGACGTTTTTAGAAAATTAAAAGTGGTGTTACGTAAATAGGACATGATTTCTTCGATACAAAAATAATTGCCAAGAAAAAGGTACTTTGAGGCATGGTCGCAGGTACATTTCATAGACCGTGGAGATTATTTCATAATGGAAGCTGTGCATGATCTTCGTTAAATGACCTATATCAAGTTTATGATGTTTCAGTATTCCAAAGTTCGTTAAAATACTCATTCGTATAACTGAAACTAATGGATTGAACAAGTCAAGTGAATCGAGATTTAAATCATCAAAATTTGCTGCAGGGCATTGTTTCAGTTTGTTCAGATACCTTTCGTCCCTACAAATCCAAGAGACAATGTCGCACGTTAGTGTCTGATTGTCTGATAAAGTGATGGCGTCACGTGTTAGTACCCGATTATCTAAATAACCAGGTAATCATTTCTAAATAAAAAATAAATCTAGGGATTACCATTTCTAAATAGATAATTATTTCTAAGTAATCATTTCTAAGTAATCATTTCTCAATAATCATTATCTAAATAATCAGGTACTAACTCTTGTTAAGGTCGCATGTCAGTATACTAAACACTTCATCAAACAGATAAAAGAAAAGGAGAGAGAAAGCTCCCGTTTGAATTAAAGCAACAGGTTAAAATTATGAAAGAAAGTATATATTGGTTTGGTGGGAATGAAATGTCCGGCAGAGGACCAGCACACGTGGACGTCGAGAACGGAAAAGCAGGAAAACTTACTTAGGCAAAATAATCCCCCTCGATATCGACACATAAGTGCCATCTGTCCAGCAAGGCCATGATCCCGGAACGAAAAAAGTCTTGTGGCTGGGACCCGAAGAAGTCATCAACTGCAAGTTGAACCTCCTTGTCTGTCGTGAACTGTTTCCCGGAGAGGAAGTGATCCAGGAGACAGAAACACACGATAGTCTGTCGGAGACAAGTCCGATAAATAGGCAGGGTGAGGCAGTGCTTCATAGCCCATGGCACTTAGTGTTGGCATCGTTCGTTGTCCACCATGAGGACAGACGTTGTCCTGGAGCAGAAGAACACTATGTCTGTTGACCAAAGCCGGTTGTTTCTGCAGACATTTCCGGTGGATCTGGTGTAATTCAGCACAATAATGTTCTGCAGTGACGGCTTGGCCCCTTGCCAAGAAACTCCGGTGAATTATCCTGGCTGTGGACCACCAGACAAGGAGCATCATCTTCTTGGTGTGTAGAGGTTGCTTAGGATGCCGTCCAGCAGGTTGTGCCTTGCTTAACCATTGTGCAGATCGTTTCCGATTATCACAAAGGACCACTTCTCGTTGCAGGTGATGATGCGATGTTTCTTCAGAAGTTCTTGTTTATTCCTGACAAGCAGCGACGTGCAGACTCCCATACGCCTAGTCTTGTTGGAAGTTCTCAACTCGTGCGCCAGCCACATGTCCAGCTTTTTGACCTTACCCAGCGCAGCCAGCCGCCGAACAACTGTTGTGTACTGGACACTTACCTCTGCCGCTATCTCACGACACGTTTGTTGGGGGTCCGCTTCAACCACACGAAACGGAACATTGTCAGAAACAGCAACAGGTCGTTGACCACGTGCTTCGTTTTGCAGGTCCGTATCTCCGCTTAGAAACTTCACAAACCATCGCCAAATGGTTCGTTCGTTGGCAGTATTCACCGAAATGCTTTGTTAACGTTTCGAGCTGCAAATCTTGCGGAATGGACAAGCTGAGATTCATGCACAAAGATGACTCTCAAATCCGGCGTCTTCATGTTTCCTTTGCAAGCCACGTTACGTCCAAACAAACCACGCCTAAACCTTGTTCTTTACACACGTGCTAGCTATTTATAGCAACTCTGTAACGTAATACCCGCAACACGTGCGGGTGGTTCCATTCCGCTCTGTTGGGAAGGGGGAATGTCTCCACAAGCCGGACATTTCATTCGCACCAACCCATTAAAAGTATACGCGAAAGAAATCAATGAAAGGTGAGACATAACTAAAAGTAAGGAACTCATTACAATGTGAAACTTTCCCCAAGAGGCTTGGGTCCCCATTGAATACCATGAAATAGGAATTAATATCCGCTTAAGCTGCTATTTGTGGCTTTGCTCTGACGTCCACAAGAAATGATGAGGGGGCCATCAGGAAATTTGCACTTCAAGTTTCTTCCTACATACCACCTCAGAATGACTGAATGAAAAGTAAAAAGAATGAATAAAATGTAATGGCGCAGACCGGAATCAATGTATGAGCTAAATTTTACAAAGAGGAATTCGGAATTAATTTATCATCTCTTGAGGTATTAAGTTCAAAACTCTGAGATACCCGATGAACCTCACACCTGACATTAATAGAATATGAACCATACCCCTGCTGATTATGTCGTCAGAGGCGTTAGTGTCTGGTTAATATTTATCTTGGCCGCGAACTCGAGCCTCAAATGAGGCATGCGTGATGCCCTTGTACTGGGGGACTGGGTCTCTCCCTTCCCTGAAACCAGCGGCCCCAACTTAGCGAAGGGTGTTTGCCCGTATGGTAGTTGCTAAATTCCGAAACATAAAACGTGAAAGAAAGGAACCAACATGAAAGATAACATCTACCTTCGAAATACACTGCTGGCCACCCAAAGTGCAGCACCAAGAAGGAAGCATCCGATTGGCCTGAAATTCGCAGCATGCGTCGCCCACGAAGAGACATGCAAACGAGTAGCAATGCGGGGCATATACAAATCACGTGCGCCCGGCACGCCACCGAGAAGCACTATAACAAGAGTGCACAGAAGGCGGGGTGGAAATGTGTTGGGCTGCCGGACCTGTGCGTGGGAAGCTTCCTGATGGCTCGTCGCAGAATACGGCAGTCATTCCAGCACGTTTCGGAGTTCGACAGAGGACGAATAGTGGCTTATCGCGACAGCGGTTTATCGTACCGAGACATCGGCGCCCGTGTTGGACGACATCCAGCCACAGTGAGGCGAGTATAGATTCGGTGGGTGCACGAGGGACGGACGAACCGACGTGAGCGATTGCCGCAGCCGCGGCACACCACCGAACAAGAAGACCGGCATGTTGTGCGGCGGGCATTGACGGCTCGCACCGCCACATCACGAACGTTAGCGCAGGAATTAGGGTGTAACCTGTGTCAGCATGTACCGTTCGACGTCGTCTGCAGGAGCAGGGACTTGTCGCACGGAGCCCATTGCTACGATTACCATTGACGTTACACCACCGGCGAGTGCGGCGGCAGTGGGCTTTCGAACGCCGCACCTGGACTACGGAATGGTAAATCCGGCTTTGCTATCTCGTGTCCTTCTTGGTGTTGCATTTTGGGTGGCCAGCAGTGTAAAATGATAAAATCATTCCTGTTGTTTCGTGACCATTCCCTGACTTCTGTTAGAAGAAAAGTACTCAGAAATTCTAGTCTCCGTCAGAACAGCTAAGTGTTTAGATTGGCGAGTCGAGCATCCGACGGGATGCACTTTTATAACTTAACCCTGTACATCTGTTAGAAAATCAGTAAATCTCTGCCCCTAGTAAATGTTTTGTTAACGAAATTACATTACCGACCTGGTGGACCAGTAGTGTGACGTGCTAGCTTTGTCCATTCCCTCAAACAAATGGTTGGACTTAAATTAGGAAGAGGTCACTATACATGTATAGCCATAAGAGTTGCTCATTCTGGTTGTTGAAAGTGGAAGCAAAAGCAAAATTATATCAAAATTTAAATGCCTCAGATAACAACATAATGATGAGATTAAATAATACCAGTAAATGCAATAACGTGGGACAGTATCTCTTGGGTTTGTAAGGACCAAAAAGTATTCGACTAAACTGACACCATGCCTCACAGCACATATTAGTGATTTATATCTCAGATCACTGGACTTGTTGAGCCAAACTTGAAAAAACATTTTGTGAAATATTTAAAAATCTATGTACCTTTCTAAGTACGTTTGCAGTATACTGTAACCACTGCAGAAGAACTGAGAACTTTCAGCATAGTGGAACTTACATTGTCGTCTCGTCAAAATCAGCATGCAATTCCTGCAGTTCATACCATACAAGTACGATATGACAACCCCAGTGCAACATGCAGCTTGCTACTGTGGTTTGCATTTATGTTCCAACGGTCCTTTGCTCTGATCGGTCCTCATCACTCAAACCAGATATTTTCAATGATCTGTATTCCGTGAGGGTGGAGTAATTTTAAAGAATTGTTACACATAAGATTTCTTTTATTAAAGAAAATTCCTGACTGTGATATTGCATAGAGAAATAAAAAAACAATCAGTGATTATGGAAGTTCCTAGTAATCCCCACAGGAAAGATTTGTGAAAATGATACTGATCACGAGGATAAATGCCACATTTTATTTACTTTCTTGAAATGTTTTTGTTGATAATCCAAATAATGCCGTCAATAGATAGGGTAGTCAGAAATAACTGACAGATCCCGCAATATCTTGGGAGACTATGCATTATTTCTTGTCTTTTTTGCCATTAACAGTTATCAAATACATTTTGCTCGTTCTTTGGCTAATGGGCATTTATAGTCGTGTCGTAAGTTTTTGCTGCAGAATATCTTGTAGAGGCATCGCTAAGACTCGATGTTTATATAGACAAAAAGAAAGGAGATATGTGCATAAAATTCCAAGGTTATGTGAATGAATTCGCGAAACTCGAACTACTCATGAAACGGAGTATGCATTTTCCGTTGTATGAAGGGTGTTCCCAACCCCATTGTGATTCCAGAAGAGATGATACCCCACTTAATTCTTCACGCAACCTTGTCCTAAAATGCCTTCCTGAAATATACTCCGTATACACTTCAACCGGCGAATAATTCTTTTTTGGCCATTTCACGTGTGTTCGGAGACTCTTGGGGCCTAGATCACTTCGAACAACACCAAAGTAGTTGAACTCCGTCATTTGGATTAGTATTAAAGCTTGAGAGGAGAAACAACTACAGTCGGAAGTACATACTGCGTCATTGCTCGAACTCAACATAGACTATATATTAGTTTTACACATAACGTGATACTTATATACCAAAATCTTTCTCAGAGTACACATGCAAAAATTAATCGGTATTAAATAGAAATACACCGAACTTCTTTGATGTACATACTTAGGGTTGTGTTAAACATAATTCCTAAACGGTGACATTAACAGAAGATTTAATATTTATTCATTTTAAATTAAAATGTTAATGTGACATTTTTACTTATTAGAAATGGCCATTGCATCAAACGGTTATGTTAAAAATACTTATAACAAGTTTTCAAGTCTTGGTCTTTAAGGTTTGATTATAATGGTGATTTTCCTGACTTCCTACATTTGTATGTATGTATGTGTGTGTGAGAGAGAGATAGAGAGAACATGTTTTTCCTTAAGTAAACTTACCCAAACAGTTATGCTATTTTCATTGCTTCGTCTTTTATGAACTCGTACTATACAAGAACCAGCGCTGTTTGAAAATCATGTGAAAAAGAATTGCCGATAAGCTTTCTCAATAACGGTCAGCAAATTTTCAGCACCTTCTGTTCTTCCGCGTACAATCTTGCAAATATGAGAAGCTTTCGTCTTTGACGGCAACAGCATTACAAGGTCGAATCAGCTGGATTTTAATGCTGCATGTTGTATCTTTGGGAAAATCTATCGTTGGCAGCGAAAACTTGGCACGTCTAAAACTTTATATGAGCATAGGTTCCCTTACTTAGATATTAAGCTGTAGCCGTTGTGACAGAACACAAGCCCATCAGATGGATATCTCTGCAAAGTCGTTAGCCGTAAAGGCTAAAAGAACTCTGCCTGTTAGCCGTAAAGGCTAACAGAACTCTGCTTTAGAACTGAAAAAGGTTACACTGGTAATTCAGAGTGGAGTTACCTAATGGTCAAGCTCCTTTCAGATGGCGTTTAGAGCATTCGGTTCGATAGTAGTAGGCACAGACTAAATATTGTGCTCTAAATTAAAATATTAATACGAAATACTCATTAGAAATGAAAATAGGCAATATTAAGTAAGTGTTGAAATTTATAATTACCTTTAAATACTTTGCTTCTAAAATTTACGCGCAGCGTCCGTTACTAGGTAAGAAATTCAGAGCCCACGTGCAAGACGTGTTCAGTCGGATATATGTTCTGCGCTCATTACGTATACTTCTCCGAGAAAATGCTGTGTGTTTTTTTGAAAAACGCTTAGGGAATGTTTTAACACCACTGCTTTCACTAAAGCTGTAACTTAAATACTTGAAGTTAGTAAATTTCCATTGTTCTACGAATTTTATCGATTGGAATATTTTTCAGAATTCTTGTGAAGCACGCCAAAATGCAAACGTTTCACGATTACTTTGTAAATTGTTGATAAAAAGGGAAGAAAGCAATAATTTCAAGTAAAATACACTGCTGGCCACCCAAAATGCAACACCAAAAAGGAAGCATAAAATTGGCCTGAAATCAGCAGCATGCGTCGCCCACAAGAGGACATGCAAACGATTAGCATTGCAGGGCATATGCAAATCATGGGGTCCGGCACGCCTCCGAGAAGCACTATAAGAAGGGTACACAGAAGGCGGGGTGTAAGTAGTGGAAGTGTGTTGTGCTGCCGGACCAGTGCGTGGGAAGCTTTCTGATGCCTCGTCTCAGGATACGGCAGTCATTCCAGCACGTTTCGGAGTTTGACAGAGGACAAATAGTGGCTTATCGCGACAGCGGTTTATCGTGCAGAGACATCGGCGCCCGTGTGGGACGACATCCAGCCACAGTGAGGCTAGTATGGATTCGGTGGGTGCAGGAGGTGATGGACGGACCGACGTGAGCGATTGCCGCAGCCGCGGCACACCACCGAACGAGAGGACCGGCAAGCATCACTCGCGGCTACGCCTGATGAACTGTGGCAACGTGGAAGCAGCCTGGGCTGACATAACCCAAGCCCACATCCAAAGCCTCTTTCGTTCGATGCCGCCTCGCGTAGCGGCCGTTATGACCAGCCATGGGGGCCACACGAACTATTGGTGTCTGCGTGTTCCGCAAGTCGCACGGGCATGTAAGCTCAATCGTTTCGTCTTTGTAACTGTTGTTATGTGTCCAGTAAATCTGGCTTTGCTATCTCGTGTCCTTCTTGGTGTTGCATTTTGGGTGGCCAGCAGTGTAAAATTATCTTCGTTTTCGACTGACGGAAAACTAAGCTCATTCGAAACCGTATTTCGTTCTCACGGCATTTCTTCTTTTGTTTCGGTGTTTAACGGCCACCACGAATATTTATAAGGGCTATAAGCAGTCGATAGTTACTAAATAAGGTCACTGCTTCCAGGAGATGAGAGAGCTAGCGCCATCAGAAAAGCACACCATCCATGCGTCATCCGGGACTCCAACTTGGGCTCATCTGGGACGAAGCATTTCATGCCTAAATGGCAATATTTCGAAAACAAAGTAAACTTTTTGCTACAAAAAAATTAACAGAGTGCAAAATCATCCATTTTTACAGCTCAGAAAGGTCCACGCATGAGGTTGTTTGCCAAGATAATGAAATTCCGTTATTTATTTGGATGGCTCAGAAGAAAAACTTACTAAAAATGGTCTTACGATAAAATTTAATTAGGAAACGTTAGGCATTGAGAAAATTATTCGAATTAAACATATATTGTTGCCTAAGAGAGGTTGTTTTCAAAATTTCTTTTCGCAGAGGGAAAGAGATTTCTGACAATTTTTTATGGTACAAGACATTCATGAATAAGCAAGAAGACTAGTGTCCCGCCTTGTTGGCCGAATAGTACAAAGTATTGGCTTCTAATTGTTCGTCCGAGAAAGTTTGGATTTTAATCCTGGGTGAGGCATCGATGTTTCGTTTGTATCACGGCCTGCTTCTCTTCCTTCTTTTGAGACATTGGTCCTAAATAACGTAAATTAGGGACAGGAGACTGTTGCTTATAGCCCACGGAATTACTCTTTGTGGTTCTTAACCCCTCCCTCCCAAAAAAATTAGATGGAAATGAATTTTATCAGGCACTAGAAGAAAAATTAATTATTTATTTAACTCAAATGTTCAAGATGGAGAAAGTATCCTCTAAATTTACGTTTCTGTGCAAAATGGATGCAAAATAGTAATATACAATTTGAGAACTTTAGAATAATAACAAATGCTAAATTAATGGATTCATATACGGTTTGTGGATTTCAGTATTTCTTTGGAGCAGTTTTCTAAGTAACGGATCTAAATTTGTACCGTTTAACAGCGATATCATATAGAGTATGTGAGTGCGTTGCATTTGTTGCATAGGCATACGAGAAATTAGAGTAATCTTAAAGGCAACACATCGCTGTCAACGTAATATTTTTGCAGTAGAAACTGAGTGCAAAATATTCTAAACCAAATCCCCTTTCTTCCGAGAAGGGTCTTAAAAGTCATGCTGTTTTTGTTACAAACTGGAACACAACAGAATTTTTCAGCTCTTGCATTGCTTTCAAAATTTTGTTATCGGAGTCATCCTCCGTACAAATCCTCTTAGAAAGTCCACATGTCTACCGTTGGTGATACGTTCACTGTAGATGAAGGAATTTCAGTTGCATTTTTGTCCTATTCCCACGAGTGCTAATTAATATTGGCCATCTAACAGTCATGCATGCCGGCTTTTGAACTGCTTTACAGGGAGAGAACTATGTTGAACATCCAAAAAGTCTTTTTCACTGAGTTCCTGTGAAATAACAGCTGCTAAAGTATTTTGTCTTTGACACAGCCGATTATAAAAAGAAAAGTCGTAATGACTTAAGAAATCAATATTTAAGCTCCCTTCTTTAGAAGTTAATTCATCCAATTTGTACAGAAGCTGATCCACATCTACAAAAGTTAATCGACTTGGAGATTACGTCAATTATTAATCGAATGTGCAAGTAAGCATTAAGACATCTGTAATAAGTAAAATGCATTAACTGTCATTTTTGGCTATGGCTATCAACGCGCAATTTTTCTGCCCTTGTTTGTGGATGATAATTGAAATACGTTGGCATTAAACAAGAGTATATAACATGACGTTGAAGCGTGACATTAGGTCATGAACTTCTATAATTAAGTAGTTACTTTTAGTTTTCCTATCACTTAAAGGACAATTTCCTGCTACTTTATATATAAATTTTACCACGGTTTGTGAGCAAGGACTTCGCTGATTACTTGGTACTTCACTTGAAATTTTATGACTAAGCAAAGGTTCATGCTTTTTACTTAGTTCTGCTGTTTTTCTATTACAGTGACATCGTATTCAATCCTCTCAGGTAGATGACAGTTATAAAAGTAAGAGTCTGTTTCTGACAGTTAAAAGTAGGAGTCTGTTTCTCGTCACGTGAAACAGACTCCTACTTTTAACACTTGATCTCCATTTAATTATGAATTCCCAAAACTCAAGATGAGTTTTTTCAAACATGACATCTTTCTGTAAGTTGCAAATATTAGGCTGTTGCAAATATTTTATTATATTTTTTTCTGTAAGTTGCAAATATTTTACTATCACGAGATGATAATACAACATAGATGAACATTAATATTCATAGTAAGTAATAAATTGACCAAAAGGAATAAGCACTTTATCGTTTCACGCAGAATAGGCTTAGAAGTTTGTTCTTGTTCCTTCACTTCCGGTCGCTTGACTTTGATGAGGAAAATGTGCTTAAGTAACGGTAACAGAACACTTACAAATATCCTTGTTTTAAAGCAATTCTCAACAGCATATTTAGCAATACGCACTCATTATACAACCTTATTGCAGTGAGGATGTTAAGTTTATGTATGATTTCGTGACCTTCATTTGCTGCTATAGTATTCTGAACAGTAGGACAAACATAGAGGAAGTTATAGAAATACACAACATAGACAAAGATATTAAAGACAGCCTGTGCAGTATGCAGGTGTTAATGTCAAATTTTTATCTTTCAATTAGCGGTTAAATTTTGTAAATCATAAGTTAATCGTTTAAACTAAAATCAATGTGCAATCGTAAAAAGTGCAATTTCTGACTCAGCTGCTTTTAAATGTCGAATGCAAGAAAATTTCATTGATTGTTGCTCCAACCTGCCTGCTGTCTTGGCGCTAGGACAGCAGGACCTTTAGGACTAACACACGTGTAGTGTTATGTTCGTTTTTCGTATTCAGGGAATTTATGAATAAGTTACTCCTTAAATAATTGCTTAATTTACTTTGACGTTGGTAACTGTCAAATCCTTTTGCAAACACACACACACACACACACACACACACACACGCACACACGACAGTGATCAGTTAGAAGCATGTAAGCGCAAACGTCGGCAATAACTAGATTCAAACTGGCCGCAACAAAGTTGCCCAAGTCTTTAATTTTCGACATAGGTACACTATCTGATCAAGAGTATCGCGACACTTGCTCATCCAGAAACTCCCTGTAATAGGAAACGAAGTAATGCGGAGTTGGTCCACCCTCTGCTACTACCACTACCTCCACTCTACCGGGAAGGCTTTCCGTTATATTTTGGTACACTGCTGCGGAATATGCCTTCCAATTTGCTACAACAGCATTAGTCAAGTAGGTCACCAGTGTTTGGCTGTTTGACATAGCTCTCATTCGGCGGTCAAATTCACCCCATACGTGTTCCCTGGGTTGAGGTCGGGACTCTGCGCTGGCAAATTCAGTTCTGCCACGCCCATCTCATCAAAACATTCCTACACAGAACTCACTTTGCGAAAGGGCGCATTGAGTTCTTGGTAAAAGAAAGGGACTTCATCGGACTGTTGCCATAATGTTGGGTTTAAAGTATTGTCGAGAATGTCATTATAGACCTCAGCGTTAAGATCCCCACGCGCTTGAACTAGGGGATCCAGCCGAATAGCATGATTCCTCCTCTGCCAAACTTTCGCACAAAACAGTCGAGCAGGTAGCATTCACCTGACACCTTCGTCCCCCAGATTTACTGTTAGACTGCCAGATGGGAATAATCAATTTTTCACTTCACAGAAGGTGTTTCCACTGCTCCAGAGTCCACTGGCCCTGAGCTTTACAGCACTTCAACCGAAGCTTGGTATTGTTCTTGCTGATGTTAGGTTTGCGTTCGAGTGCTCAGTTACAGAAACCATTCTCTCCAGCTCTTTTTTGTTTTCCATTGGAGGTTTAACGACCACCGTGAGCAACTCAATGGGCTATAAACAGTCGCCTGTCTCTGTCACTGATTCCACAGAAGGGAGAGACCCAGTGCCGTAAGAAAAACACAACATCCATGCCTCACCGGGTTCCGAACCCGGACTCTTTTCGGACGAATGATCAGAAGCCATCGCTTGAACCACTGTGCCACCGGGGCAGCTTCTTTAGCTCTCGGTGAAATGTTGTAGTGCTGGCGTTGCTGCTAGATACATTTTAGAACTCGGTGTTGAGTGTTGCAACCGATCACGGGTGGTAGTTATTTCGCATCATAATCTTCAACACTCGGAAGCCCTGTTTGTCATTTTACGTGAACTACAAGGTCGCGATTGCGCAGTTGTTGCTTGTAGGCGTTTCCACTTCCTAATAACATCTCTTAAATATGACGGGCAACTGCATTCGGGCGAAACTTTTCCGAACTCATGTGTTGCCAAAATGGCATCTTATGACTGTGCCACGTTGAAAGTCATTGCGTTTTGCACTAAGTCACTGGTCCGTTCTACTGGTCATGCTTGTTTTAAACGTTTACCAAGGCACGTGTGTCTTTATATAGTTGTATGGGCGATGGCTCTGGTGCATATATGCAAATCAGCTACCTAAAAGGGATGTTCAGATAATTATGTTCGTATAGTGCATGTCGTTAGCAAGTGCTACACATATGGTGAACAACTAGGAAACTTGACACGTCCTTCAAAAATCAGACCATTCTGGATGATGGTACATGCAGAAATACTTCAATAGCTTTGATAGTTTTTAATTTAATTGAGAAAACAAGGTTTATGAACGCAATATTTATTACTTAAAATTCTACTATTGTTTCACGGGAAACTTATAGTCCAGCTTCATCAGTACTACGAGTTTTCATTTCTGAAGGAATGAAGAAAGCGTTTTATTTCTGGGGAAATAAAAACGCTTAGTCCTGATGAAGCTGGACCATAGTTTCCAGTAAAACTATAGTAGACTTTTAAGTTATTAATATTGTATTCATAAACCTTGTTTTCTGAATTAAATGAAATATAAATATGATATGCCTTGTGACGTACTACAGAGGTGAAAACGTATGTCAACATAACAAGTCTGCAGCGAGATATTCCATCCGCGTAGCTTATTTGTAGAGCGACTTACTCTGGAGTGAGGGGACACGAATTCCATGGCCGTCGCGGACAAACTTGCGTTTTCAGATTGGCGCCCGATTATGGAAAATGGATCCATTGGCCGTTGGGTTCTTCGAAAAATGTGCGATGTTTGTTCCACACATTGTTTACAATTAATGAAAAATTCCTACTTCGCTTCAAAGAAAAAAATAAGGGGGATATGATGTGACGTATAACATAGGTGAAAACATGTGTCAAGACAACAAATCTGCAGCGAGACATTCTGTCCGCGTAGCTCTTTTGGGAGAGCGACTTACTCCGGAGTTAGGGGACACGATTTCAATGCCCGTCGCGAACAAACTTGTGTTTTCACAGCCTGTAGTTCAACTATTTGAAGAATTATTGATATTTAAGATTAAGATATCGTAGTTTTTTGAATCTCTAGTTTCTGGGTAGAGTAATAGGTATTGCATGAAGCTAAACAATACGCAATTGTTAGTGACAAACTTAGGAAGGAAGTCGTAGATATCGGTTTGATTTCCATTCCAGAAAGGATAAGTTTTCTCAAAAACGTTTTCCATGTGGATTACGATTGCTGACAATATATTTAGTCTAAAGGTTTATAATCACGAGATGTTTCCACTGGATATTAATTCCGTTTACATTAATTCTGCTTGACATTTTACATTCCGCAGCTATTTTCAAGATCATAAATGTTCAGTAAGCGATGTTTCAAAGAAAATATATGCAAATGGTGAACTACCAAAAACCTCAGTAGAGCGTCGAACATGTTTCAATTTCATTTGCAAGTTTCTCCTTTTGACAAAGTAATTGAAACTTTGTAGTAACATAGGTGCTGAGGTCCTTATGGAAAAAGTTTGTTCATTTTTTAGTGAACTAATGCATATTCTGTGAAAGCATTTTAAACTTTGAGATTTTTTCAGTAAAGATGTTTGGAAATTTTTATCAAACTTACTGCTAAATGGTTTTCTTGTTGAAGAAATCAATCTACATGTTTAGGATGAGTGTTCTGCAATTTAGTAAAATGACAAGTACAGTTTTATTTTTAAAGCCATCTTAAAAGAATTTTTTTCACCGGGAAAACTTTCTTTAGGTCACATAAAAATTCCGCTCAATATTTATAAAGTCCCGCTATGTATTCATTTCAAGGTATTGCATGATCTTGTTTCGACAGTATTGTAACGTCTGCCAATGAACGAAACTTGCACTTGCTAAATTTTAAACTGAATTCTAGGCTGAAAGATGAAAATTCATGGGCCACGGCAATTTAAATTTTCTTTGCGTTCCATGCACATTCACTTCAGAGAAAGTGTTATTCCACAGAAATGGTGTACATTTATTATTTCACTGCTTCAATTACTCAAATAAAAATTCGTTCCTCAGCACCTGAAGAAAGATTCTTCCTAAATGTTGAGAAAAAAATATTCACTCTGATACCACTGCTCAGAAATAGTCGTTCAGTGAGACATCCTTTACAGAAGAAAAAAAAGTTCCCAATTAAAATTTAAAGTAGTATTTTAAAATGATCCGATTTTAACTTTTGCCATCTTTACAGCATCTCTGAAGAGTGAAAAAATACTTAAAACTACTCTGAGGCGACATCATGCTGCTATGTCATGGAGCTGGATTTGTAGTTTGAAATAGAAAACTCAGGATGATTACTTCCGTGCTTCGGTGATCCTGTTCAAAAAGATTTTCTGAGTTATAGTACTGACTTTATTCTATACCAACAAAAAGGAACTCGTTTTCATTTAGGAATTGCAAACATGCAGCATTTTCATTTGCAGTAAGTCAGAAGATGTGCACTTTTTTTATTGATATCTATTGTGACCTTTATTTACATTAAATAAATGCAATGTTTGTTAAAGCAAATGCCGGAAGCTTTATGATTTTGCCCCTGCAGAGATTCATGCTCAAAACTTTGACAATGATAATTTACTTATTCGGAACAATTCTAGTTGTTGCATAACAATTTAGGAGTAGTAGAGTCTTCTGATAAGTATTATTTACTATTACTTATTAAAATGTTACCAATAAGTGATATTGTATATTCTGTTAATTGTTGCTTTATGGTACCGAAAAACTGAAATGAGGTGCGCTGGTTGTTTTTCCTAAATCACATGGTACAGAATGAAAGTGGAGGAAACACATTCCAGCAGCATCATACTAACAATGTTTCTTTCTTTGTTGTGAGCACTAGTTTTTCAGCCTGTAATTATTTGGCTTTCGAGAAATTCTTTACGACCGGAGAGTTTGAAATTTGACTAATGTAAGTGCATACCGTCAATTTTGAAAAAAATTAATAACTCTAAGGTGCTCACTTCAAGATTCTCTTAGTGTCTGTGAAAAAAGAGGTACCTGTGGCCGAGTGGTCAGAAGCTTACGTTTTCTACTAGTGCTCGAGCTATCTCTGGGTTTGAACGCCGAATGCAGCAAGGCCGCGCAATGGTCTAAGCGATGGCCTCTGATCATTCGTTCGAAAGGGGTCCGGGTTCGAATCCCGGTGAGGCATGGATGTTGTGTTTGTCTTACGGCACTGGCTCTTTCCCTTCCCTGGAGACAGTGACCCTAAATTAGGGATGGGCGACTGCTTATTATAACCCATTGAGTTGCTCACGGTGGTCGTTAAACCTCCAATAAAAAAAAAAAAAAAAAAAAAACAAGAATGCAGCAGGAATGGCGCGTCTGTCTTACGTCACTGGCTCTTGACCCTTCCTGGAACCAGTAAACCTTAATTTCTGATGGGAAACTGCTTATATCTCTTAGGCGGTTAAACTGCAAAAATAGTTTCTAAGAGCTTTGATATGAGTGCAAAAACCTACGTTCCTAGCCATAGGCGATGGCTTTGCTAAATTGATCCAGTCAATTATTATAACGATAAGAGTCGTTATGTTTCATGCCCCATAACGTTACTTTACCTCGCGACGTCACATCTCGTAACGTTTATGGTGTTTCTATAATATACGTATAATATTTATCGATGACGAAGGCAAAGTATGCAGAGTAGGTAACAACATGGTCAATTTTTTTACAGAGGAAATAGATGTTTATCGACAACGGTAAGCGCCCAATTGGGCTATAAGCAGTCGCCCATCCTTAATTTAGGGCAACTGGATCCAAAGAAGGAAGAGAGCCAGTGCTGTAAGACAAGCACAACATGCATGCATCACCGAGATTCGAAACCCAGGTCAGATTTTAAATTGTATTGAGTTGGAAAGAGAGTAATATCCGATGGCGAGGTACCAGAAGTCGAAGATCCGGCCACGGCGAACATTGGTCACTACGATTGCGCAGCACACCAGCATACATCAGTAGGTAGGCGGCTTAAGTCAGAAGCAGTTAGCCGAAAGAAGGCGAAAAGTGCAAGCGCCACTCAACGTCGTAGTGGACAAGGAGCACATCCGCCATTGCATGATGTATGATCATGAATGGGATACGGAATTACACCATACAATACAAATTTTAAAGATGTGAAGGTTTTTGGTTGTAAATATGACATGGATAGTAAGTCAGATAATATCCGAAAACTTGAAACTTTCATCGTCCGTAAACTTGGAACTTGGTCATTCTGGGTGGTGCAGTGGTAAGTATTCTAGGGCGCTATCTGGGTGACACCGGTTCGATTCCCGCTCCAGAACGACGAAATTTTCAAGTTTATCTGACTTACCATCCATGTCATATTTACACCAAAACAGGATTCACCTCTTCAAAATTTGTATGCTGTATGATTTTCGTCACGGTAGCACCGCTGCATGTGCTCTAAGGGACATTACCAGTGTGTATCCTAATACCATATCACATCGTCAGTGCTGGCGTTGGTTTCGAGGCGTTCCGAGAGATGAAGTTTGACCTGTTAGACCCTTCCAAAGCCGGAAAATCCTCAACGGTGGATATGTGCATACTGAAAATCTTTAGTGGAGATCGACCCAACGTGTGACCACGCGGGAGTTGGCCGAACAGTTGAAGACTACGAATACAAGCATTATCACGCCCCTGTGTCAACTTGAAAAGGTGCACAATAGAGGAATTTGGGTACCCCAGTAACTCACAGTCGGACAGAAAGCAAATCTTTTGAGTGCATGCGTTTCGCTGTTTGCACATGACCAAGATGAACAGTCCGTGGACCGCAGTTTGACAGGTGACGAGAAATAGGTTCTGTATGACAATGTCAGAGCTCACAAACAGTGGTTAGGCCCAAAAGAGAAGCCCATGACGACCCCCAAAGCCGGCTTGCACCAACATAAGGTGCTGCTGGGTGCTTGGTGAAATATGCGAGGTGTAGTGTTCGAGAACTGTTGCCGGACAAAACTAATATCACCACCGATGTGTACTACCGTCACCTCAACGATCTGCACGTATCGCTCACGTCGAAACAAATAACGCTGTTGAAACGGCAAGGGCGTCCACCCACAGCAAGATTGAGCGAGACCTTACACAGCACGGATAACGTGTCACAAAATCTCCAGGGAATAGGACTGGTAGCTGCTGGCGCTCCCAGCCTTTTCCTGGACATTGTCCTAAGCAACTACGACCTTTACCGGTCGTTACATCTTTATCTGGGCTGAGAGCGGTTGATCAACCGGGAAGATGTTGAACGCTCACTTACTGACTTCATTGCGTCCACACGCCAGAATTCTACACGCCTAGGCGATGAAAGCAAATCGATGCAAACGATGGCGACTAAATTTTGGCTGATTTTCACTTGTATGTACGGTAATTTGCACTCTTGCTAGCTACCGTATATACAAGTGATGAGCACTGTTACCTGGCATTTACGGGCATTACTTTCTTTCCAATCCCATAGAACTGGTCGAAGAATACATTTTCTCTGGGTTTCCGTAGATGAAGATACAATAATGCTAACAGGGTGTTTTTGTTCTTTTAGGATGTGTTTCAGATGAAGGGACTTTAAATCTTTTGGGTGGGGCTTTGCATTTACTTACTTGAATTTAACATGTGCTCTTAGTCAGCTTATCTGTTATTGTTCCATTTAGTAGCTACATAAGATAACGGTAGTGTTGCGCTGTCCAGAGCACAGAAATTCCTCCAGTGGCCGATGTATCTGTCTAGAGCAGCAGTTCTCAAACTTCAGACACGTCGGAGCCCTTTTCACTCAAGGACGAGTCCGTGGAGCCTTGACATTATTTGCTATGCCTTTGTCAGTGCAAACGTGTGTTTATACAGGCTATGAGGATTTAAGAATTTCAATTGTGAGATATCTGAGAAGTATCGGTTTCATTCTGAGAAGCATTGGTTTTATTTAGCAAACAGCATACCTAACATTTTTAGTGTTTCTGGTATTCCAATACTTCTTCATATTAAAACCAACGGAGATCAAAGAAGAAAGAAAGTGCTATTACAAATCGCTCTTGAAACAGTGAACCGGCCGCGTCGCGCCGGCTCACTGTTTCAGGGGCGGTATCTTTCTTCTGAGAACTAACCCGTTCAAGGTACGTTCTATCGCAGCTTCGTAATAATACAGCCATTTCGATCATCGGGCGTGACAGCACGCATGCGTGAGAGAAGATATGGGAAGCGAAGGCGCCGAACCGATCTTACGCTACGGATGGGCGATATTTTCAAAAGTATCGATATTGATATCATTTGTTATTTCTAAGACCGCTATATCGAATCAAAAATATGATTATTGAAAAATCAATATATCAGATCGATTTTGCAATATTTTTGATCTAATGTTTTTTCAATACTTCTGATTTCAATACGAGTGATATTTCGCTTCATTCACCACTTCAGGGCGATCACTGAATCCGATATATTGAATATTACACAAATACCAATATATTGAATCACTCAGACATATTGAAAACCGGTATTTCCGATATATCTTGGAAATTCAATATCAATATTAAATATCAGAACATCGGACTGAAGTATCGATATATCGATATACTGATAAATCGCGCCTATCCTTAACACACACTTTCAACGGCGGTGTAGATAGATTGTGCTTTGTTTTGCTTGCCTGTTTCGAAGCTGCTGCCATGCCGTCCCGAGGATAAAGGACAACTAGCGCGGGTTCTAAAATCGGTCGCTATGTACCACTGGTATATGCTTTGAAGTAAGCATAATGTACATTGTGTCAAATCAAGCAGTTGTAATGGATGTGTCACGTTTTTCCTGGCTCGTGAGTAGAAAATCGTTGTGTCCATGATTTCTGCCGTTTTGGATTTACAAATTTATTTATATCGTTCATATGAAATGTTTAGAAAATGATTATAGGAAAGTACCCATTGCTCACTGGATATGTGATTGAATTTGGTGAAAACAGTGGTCCACGATGACAGGCGAATTCGCTACGCTGAATTTAGTCAGATACTACAATTATGTTCTAGTTACACGTGGTCATCGGGGTACCTGTGTTGTGTGCTTAACGTGTGCTCTTTGAGGGTATGTTATGTCAAGTGTATTTGCTCTTTTAACATTTGAGTTTATTTTGAAGATACAGGTAAGACAATTCTGGAATCTACTGGTACTTCAATCGACATTTTCAGGTGAGCTACTTTACAATTCGTAACGAGCACTGTTGATGTACATAGGATGACATTCGGAACTTTTTCGTCTGAAAGTTGATTTGAAATCTTAAATGTCTTTTCATACATTCGCCCCAATTACAGTGCTATTTCCTGTGAATTATGATCCTGACTATTAGTGCTTTGAATGAAAAAGTATTCTCTGCCATCTGGTTGCTGCTGGTGAAGACGGAATGGACAGAATTATTGTCCTCATACATTTGGCCTTGCTAATTGGTTCTGCATAAATGTTTATCATTTGAATGTGCTTGACCTAGATATTCATTGGGTGTATGATCTATAGAGACATTCACAATGTATGTAAGATGAGTCTTTTTTTCGGGTATTTAAATGTAGCCACTTCTTTTGTCTAGAAGTTTCTTCCTGCATTATTGTTTTCAACGAAGACTAATGTCAATTCAACTATATATGTATATACTTGAGTATAATACCTTAATCAACTATGTCAAATGGAAGGCAACGGGGTGGTATTTCCATAAATAGAGCCAGAGCAAATACTTCCATTCCTTCTCATAGTACGACACCTGATATGGAAACTATTATGGTATCACTTAATGAAGTTATTGTTCTCATACATTTGGTCATAAATTAAATTCCATTCTTGATATCAAGGAGAGAAATAAAACAATCTGTAGGGCAGTTAACTGCAAATTATGATGACATATTATTGAAGTGCAACCAGTTGGAACAAGCTAATGTTGACTTGCAAATAAAATTAGATCAATTTGCAGCTAGAGAACTTCAGAGTCAAACACTCATTAATAAACTAAGGGACGACATAAATTATCTGGATCAGTATCACAGGAATAAAAATCTTGAAATACACCGATCGGATTTAACAAAAAATAATGATGATATAGATATAAAAACTCATATTGCTCTATTGGCTAATAAATTGCAGATAGAAAATGTTTCAGTCACTAACATAGACATTGTTTATTCATTGCCTTATCCACATCGATCAATACAGAACTCAATCAACAGTTATTGTTCAGTTATGACCAGGACTGTCAGAAATCAATGGATGTCGAAAAGAAAAGTGACTGCTTAATTCAGACCTTGATGCAGACCTACAGTATACAAAAATCTTTTTAAATGAAAATCTTACCCCGAAAAACAAATTCTTATACTGCCAGACTAGGACTCTGCAGGAGACTGGAGATATTAAAAATATTTGGACTTGGAATGGAATTGTTTATATTAGACTAAATGATAATGAACAGAAGAAAAACATTTTGTCAGACCAAGACTTTGTTTTATTGGCAATTAGTAAATAAAGATAACTAATTTAAATTTTAGAAATGAGAGAATGGGGTGGGAGGGCATAGGAGGGGGTGAGAATTTGGAGGCTATACGTAATAATATATGATGACAAACTATTACACAATTGCAGATATTAACAAGTTACTAGCACCTAATCAAAATAATCAACTCAATATCATACACTATCTACAACAAGTAATTGGACACCCCTGCAATCGACAATTATCTGCGGTCCTGATACACGTCACGACCGTCCAATCCTTAGTATCGTGTGGGAAACAACAACGCAACCAGTCGCATGCAAGATGCCACGCAGTTCGGAGCTCTCTGATTTCGAGAAAGGTGTAATCGTCGGGTATCACAGAAATTGCCGATCCATACGTGACATATACAGCAAGTTGAAGTACCCAAAATCGACAGTGGCCTACGTGATTGGCAAGTGGAAGATGAGAGATGACTGTCGTAAGTAGTTAGAGACCGACGGGTGCTAGCCAGGATTATTCGGAAGAACCGCACCAAATCAATGGGCCACATCCGCGAGGAGTTTCAACGGGCATCCGGGAGTGTTCTTTCTATGAATACCATCCGTAAGGAAGCCCATCTGCTCGTTTATCATGGACGTGCTGCCGCCCACAAGCCTTTGATCACCAAGTCCAATAGCGCTGCTTGGCTAACGTGGTGCAAAAAACGTCTACAGTGGACCGTTGAACGGTGAAAACAGGTTCTCTGGAGCGACGAATTAAGGTTTACCCTCTACCGTTCTAATGGCTGGGTCTGGGTTTGGCGTCTGCCTGGAGAACGACTCCTGCCGGAATGTATTGTGCCAACTGTGAAGTTCGGTGGCGGTGGAATTATGCTATGGGGGTGTTTCTCCTGGTATGGCACGGCTAACGTGGTCGCAATTCCTGGTAGACCCAACGCCCAGACCGACTGCACCATTTTGGATGACCATGCGCTTTCTACGTTGTGGTAGTTTTACAGGGTGAACCCATGTTACTTTCAGGACGACAATGCCACATGTTATGTTGTGACGTCCACCATGGTTTGGTATTGCTATGGTGACAATGGGGTTAATCGAATGGACTGGCCTGCGCAGAGCCCAGACCTTATCGCTATCGAGCACCTCTGGGACGAGTTGGAGCGTCGACTTAAGGGGTGCCCCCAACGTCTGAAATCGGTGAAGGAACTGACTTGTCTTCTCCAAGTCGAGTGGAAGAAAATACCGCTAACCGTCGTACAACGCCTGGTTGAGAGTATGCCCCGGAGGGTCGCAGCTGTTATCGCCGCTCGTGGAGGCTCCACCGAGTATTGAAGTTGAATAAACTTCGTTTTCCTTTGCTATCACAGGCATCCAATTACTTGTTGGTAGATAGTGTACATTTGAATGCATGCTCATTAATAAATAAAATAACTTTATTGGAGAATATGATCCAATCTGTGGACTTAACATTGGACAAAATTTGTATCACACAAACACGTTTCCCAGGTCCACATTATGAAATGCAAATTAAAAATTATGGTATCTATAAATTAAATAACACTCACTCCAGAGGTGGTGGAGTGGCCATATATGTAGGATGGCTGCTTATTCAAATGGACTAACTACACTGTCGTGCAAAAATTAAGGACGGGACGGTTTTTCGAATGTAACGTAGTGCAGAAGTGCTCCACATCGACATAAATGATACCATAATATCCCCAAGATGTAGGAATATGGGACAAGTGAACAAAACCGTCCAAACAAGGAATCCAAAGGATACAAAGGCACTTTATCGAAAAGGTAGTTTCGAGCACAACTGGACAGAAGACAGTAACGTCCATCAATGTGACAGGCGGCTGCCAAGAAAAATCCAGTCTTTTGTAGGCGATATGATCATCCCTGACTACGTTGCAGGATTTACATCGTCTGTCTGTGCTGAGGACGAGGTTGTCAAGAAGCTGTTGAGGCATCTTGGCCCATTCCTCTTGTAGCGCCAATTGCAGCTGCGGAATCGTTGCTGGCGGCTGGTTACGTGTTGCCAAGCGGCTCCCGAGAAGGTCCCATACGTGTTCGATTGCATTTAGGTCCGGGGACCTTGCGGACCAATCCATACGTTGAATATATTCACTCTCCAACAGCTCTGCGACAGCCACTGTACGATGAGGTGTAGCGTTGTCGTCCATGAAGAGGAACTCAGGACCCACAGCACCTCTAAACAGACGCACGTGAGGCAGGAGAATCTTGGTACAATAGCGGACACCAGTGACTGAACCTGCTTGGAAGATGTGGAGGTCAGTACGGCTACCAAGCATGATACCGCCCTAAACGAGAACTCCGCCACCTCCAAACCCGTCACTTTCGATGATGTTGGAGGTGTGATTGCGTGTTCCCTGCTCTCTCCAGATGTGTATACGTCCAGAATCGCTCGTCAGACTAAATCGGCTCTCATTCGTAAAGAAAATTCGACCTCATTGCTGATGTGTCCAGTTTTTGTGCTCCTGGCACCACAGAAACCGCCGTCTCCGATGAGCAAGAGTTAATGGTACACTTTGTACTGGTCGTCGTGCAAATATACCACCTTTGTGCAGCCTCCTAGCTACGGTAAAACGCGATAACGGACGTCCAGTTATCTGTTGCATGTGCCTTGCGATTTCTCCCGCTGTCTTCCGTCTGTCTCTTCTCGCCTGTAGAACAATATACCGGTCGTCCTCCGCCGTGGTTGCTCGTGGACGACCACTGCTAAAGTCTCTAGCATAGGTGTTCTTGTCGTTTGAAATGCTCTCCAAGCTCATGAAACGATTCTGTGTGCTATCCCGAACTCCTTAGCCACACTAGTCACACTTCGAACTTCTTCCAACTTCCCAAAGACGCGACCTCGGGTAAAGTCATCCAGATGTCGTCTACTGGATTGCCTGTTTGCCATATCACACGGTGGCAGCAACTCGACGTCGTTCAAAGCGATGTATACCATGCAATAGCTTTCACCGAATTGCTGAGCGTACACCGCCTGTGTGCTTTATACCCTTCCGACGCCCCACCCCCACGTCATGCTGCATATATGCTCATTCCCTACCGGACCGGACCTTAGTCTATCTCCTGAGTGGTATTTTGGTCCGTTCTGCCTGCTCGTTCCGCTGTTATGCTAATTTCTCCTCTTCGTCCTTAATTTTTGCACACCAGTGTACATGAAACGACAATTATACGTCACAGATGAGACGACGCTACCGCAGCGCCCCGTCTAACGAGCACTTCACAGATGAGAAGAGGCGCGCGCATAACAGCGCTGAAGAAGGTCGTTGGTGCAGTTGTTCGTTATAGAATGATTCGTTTAAGTTATTAATTATCGTCTTGTCTTATTTGTATTGTATGTTTTAATAAAGATGTTATGGATATGATGGCTGATCGTATTAGTAGTGCAAGACTTAATTTCCCTAGGCGCAACGGGTTCTACAGGAAAAGTGGGGGCTCGTCCGGGATTTGAATTCAAGGAGAAATGAAAAGTTCTGAAGCGGCTATGTTGTTATGTGTCGCCCTGACACGTTTGGAGTTCTAAGGCAGCCATGTTGTTCTGTGTCACATTGACACGTACGGACTTATTCTTATCTTCTGTGCTTTTATTTGAAGAGTCATCTTGGATCGAAGTGCTGCTGAGTGTCACCCTGGCATGTATGTGTTCGTTCTTTTTTTTCCGAGGAGTCTCATAAGCTCGACGGTCATAGTGAGCGTCTTACTCGAGTGCAAATATTTCGACTTGTGCTGTTGTTTAAGGAGTAATCCCTTCGACAGTGTTACTGAGTGTCATCCTGGCACGTGTGGATCCGTTCCCGTATTCCGAAGAACCACCTAGTCTCGACGGTTATAACGAGCGTTCTGCTCGAGTGCTTATATAATATTTTTGTGCGGCAGTTTTGCCCAAAATACTTAAGATTTGGTGGAGGAGTCTTGCCGAAACATCAGCGTTGTGCGTGGATACTTTCGATCTTCGTTCAAGACCATAAGTTATTAGTATTAACAATGCTAAAAATAACTTTCGATTTCTTCATTTTTCATTGAAATTTTCTTGTGGATATTGACAAATAATTTTCCACACCAAAAACAAATGACAGTGTTTAATAATTTGTTCACGTTGAATTATCAGTTACGCAATGTTGGTGTAAGAATTTATGTGTGCAAGTGCCTAATTCACTGAATATGACCTACACTGCCCTTTGGTACGTGGTAAATTTGAATATATGAATTTTCCAGTCCGGTGATTTGTAAATTTGTACATAACTAAGGATGGCGTATTTAGCAAAAGGTCTTAAAGAAGACTTCAAAATACTGGCTTATGCGTTGGAGTTAAAATAGATTTCAACAGAGTCCTGAGAAAGTTACAGCTTTGAAAAACTGCGGCTATAAAAAAATCATTTGTCTTTTTTATGGCTGCTACTGGGAAATTGGCGGACAAGATTCGGCAAACAATCAGTTGTCACGTATATGCCGGCTGCCACTGCCTGGACACTAGCGGACCACATTAGGCTAGCCATCATTTATGGCACGTGCTTGCAGGGCCACTGAAGGGCCACTTGTGGTAACTGCTGCTTGTGATGGATAACTGATGGCCCTGTTCTGGCATATGACAACTGATGGGGGTGCCAACTGTTGGCCAGCTGTTGGCCTGAAGTGCAGGCACTTTTGTTGGCTGCCCGGACATTTTATTGACGGTTCGGCAGCGGTAACATAGTGCTGGTCCAGCAAGACTGTTTTTCCTGGGAAGTAAAGAGTTTAAAAACTTAACTCAAAAATTTAATATGGGAGACGATATAAGCCTGTACCTAGTGCTTTTTGAACGGAAAGCCCGTCGTTTGTCGTTACCGCAGGAGGAATGGGTCACTCATTTTTTGGGTCTCCTCCCCCACGAAATAAATCAGCTGATTGCTCGTGAGCCAGAGGAAAAAGTCGAGAGTGATGACCAAGTAAGAGAGTTATGGCTAAAGAGGCTCAAGTTAACTCCTGAAAGGTTTCGTCAGTTATTTGCTTCGCATCAGAAGAAACAGGCCGGTACCTAGCGGGACTCATATCATAAATTATTAACGTATTTTGATAATTGGATTTCGGCCTTAAAAGTAACAACCTTTGAACAATTGAGGGATATGATCATCACTGATAAAATTAAAAAAACCAACTGCAGTGGATTTTAGAGAATATTATTGGGATAAATGGAGCAACATTTTCTCTCCCGTGGAATTATCCGTAAAGCTCGACGATTTTGAAAGCGTTAAAAGGCCCGCAAAAACAGCATTTCGTGTCGAGCATGAACGACGAAAGTTCTCAGGGCCGTCCTTTCATGGTTTTCAAGAGATGTTCAACAAACACAAGGTTGTTGGAAGACGGATGTCAGGTGGGAGACAGACTGAGACGTTCCAGAGACGAAGTCCAACAAGATGCTTTGAGTGTGGAAGCAGTAGAAATTTGATGTCTCAATGCCCTGACTTCACCAGAAATGACAGTGGTCCGTCAGTGAAACGAGGCAGTGAGAAGAAGGCATTGGACGCCCACATCACACGAGCTGGTAACGAGATTGTGAATGAGAAGGTTCGAACCAAAGAGATGATATTGAATAATTTGACTGTTGTTGCACTTATCTGCACAGATAGTTCAGTATCCCTTCTACGTGAAGATGTATGTAGACAAGTTGCTGGCCTTCTGAAGTTGGCGAACAAACACTTGCTTTTATCCGGTATTGGAGCGTCCCAGGTTTGGACTAAGAGATCTCTTGATCGGAAGGTTGCCATAGATGGACATCATTTTTCACTTACGTGGCATAATGTTCCCACACCGCAGCGAAGATTTCAGGCGGTAATTGGTACCGACATTCTGAACCAAGCTTCGACAAATTTCAGCAAGTGTGACACTGAATTCTGTAATTACGAGGCGAAGACGTGGCTAATGCAAATATCCGAATTGACCCAAGAGGATGAAATAGAATTGAGTCACGTTCGTGAAACACAGGTAAAGGGAAGGTTGAGAAAGATGGTTTCGGATTACAAGCCAGATTAAACCGAAAAAGCCGGCGTCTCTATGAGAATCATATTAAATAATGAAACGCCAAAATACCAGAGAGACCGTCGCCTGTCGTTCCTGGAGAAGAAAAAAGCTGACAGACAGATCCACGAATGGTTGGAGCAGGGGATAGTTAGGCCTAGATCTTCTAACTATGCCAGCCCTGTGGTGTTGGTGAAAAAAATACACAACCAGGTTATGTGTAGATTTCAGAAATCTAAATAGAAAGCTAGTCAAAGATATGCCCTCTGTGCCTTTAATAGAAGATGTTTCGGACAGACTACAAGGAGCCAAAGTGTACACCACACTGGACGCGTCTAAATATGGACTTGAAATAAAGATGATAAAGTGCCAGTTCTTGAAGAAGAAAGTAGTTTTTGGGTCACGTGGTAGAAAACGGCACTATTCGTCCATCCCCGGCGAAGACACTAGCAGTTAAGAAGTTTCCCTGTCCCAACAAACGTGAAACATGTGCAAAGCTTTTTGAGACTAACAGGCTATTTCAGAAAATTTATTCCAGAATATTCCAAAGTTGCGAAACCATTGAGTGACTTACTGAGGAAAAGTGAGAAATTTGTTTTTGGTCACGAGCAGAAAGAAGCCTTTGAAGAGCTTAAGAAATTACAAGCTGAGAGTCCTCTGTTGAGCATTTCCAAACAAGGACAGGGGACGGAACTATATACAGATGCGAACAAACACGGTTATGGAGCTGTGCTGCTGCAGGAAGCTGAAAATGGGAAATTGCATCCTGTTTCTTATATGTCGAAGAAAACGAATTTATCTGAAGAGAAGTACAGCAGTTACGAGCTAGAGGTCATGGCCATCGTCGGAGCCCAGAAGAAGTTACGTGTTTATCTGTTGGGCAATCGATTAAATATCGTCACTGATTGTTTGGCATTCCAGAAGACCATGGACAAGAGAGACCTTGTCATATGAACCGCAAGATGGGCCCAAATTACTGGAGGAATTCGACTACGAGATAGTACATAGATCGAGTCAAAGGATGCCACATGTCGATGCTTTGAGTAGGCACCCAGTCACGATTATAGGAAACGATACTCTGACGGCAAAGCTGAGAAATGACCAGTTGGGAGACGAACGTGCTTGCGCCCTAAAAGCACTCTTATCCGATAATTAGTCTCATGTGTATTTCGTGCGGAATGGCATTCTCTACAAGTTTGCCAACGGTTGTGAGCTTATTGTACTGTCAAGAGACATTCAAGCTGAATTAATTAAATTGGCACATTAAAGGGGCCATTTTTCAGCCGTTAAAACAGAAGAAGTCGTTAAACAAGAATTTATGTATCCCTAATCTGAGTAAATTAACCCAAAGCGTAATCACCAACTGCGTCCCTTGCATTTAGCTATAAGAAATGTGGGATGAAAGAAGGGTTTCTGAACCTCATCCCAAAAGAAGACATACCTTTGTCTACATATCATGTCGATTTTATCGGCCCGCTGCCTTCCACAAACAGAAACGAAACTATCAGCATAGCTTAAGAAGAGTTGATTCTTTCACGAAATTCACTTGGTTATAGCCAGTTAAATCAACTTCGTCAGAAGATGCATTAAATAAACTGAAGCTACAGCAGCGAACCTTTGGAAATCCTAGGTAAACGATAGAGTTCCGGCTTTTACCTAGGAAGCTTTTAGTGACTATTGAATTGAAGAAGGAATAACTCTAGATGATACGACGAAGTGGTTCAGACATGTGGATAAATTGCAGAGAGTTCTTAATAGTACGACGAGTCGTAGTACAAGGTGGACGTCATTTGAACTTTTGACTGGGGTGAAAATGAGGAACAAAGAGGATATCACTGAGGAATATTCTTGTAGAAGAGATGATAGAGCAGTTTCAAGACCGCAGAAGGTTTATTAGGCAAGGGGCAAAAAATAATACTCAAAGGATTCAAGCTGAGAACAAGAAGACGTATAACAAGAAGAGGAAGAAGGCACCCAAATATCAAGTTGGTGACTTAGTAGCTATCCAAAGAACTCAATTCGGCGCTATTCGGAAGTTAAGACCCATGTTTCTCGGTCCATATAAGGTGAGCAGTGTGAATCCCAGAGACAGATATGAGGTTGAAACGGTCGGTGATCATTCAGGTCCTATTGTGACCACCAACTCCGCTGATCTAAGGAAACTCTTTTATAAAGGTGTAACAGTTTAATGCTGTGCTTTTTTCCATATTACGAAATGTTTTCATTATTCATAATGCATTTCTGTGCACTTGTTTGATCCTTTTTATTGAATTTATATTTGTGCACTACTTCTTTTTGTAATATGGAATCATGCAATAAAGAATGGTGTGGTCATATCTGATGTTCATTTTGTATTTTTGTGCTATGTAATATGTTTTGTGATTTTAATTTCTCATTCGACATGTCTTTGAGGGCAGTGACCTCAATGATGGCCGAGTTTGTAGGATGTCTGCTTATTCAAATGAGCTAACTACTTGTAGCAACAATTCTACCTTACAGATGAGACGACACGCGCGCAGAGCAGCGCAGAAGAAGGTCGTTGGTTACAGTTGTTCGTTATGGAATAATTTCGTTTAAGTTATTACTTATCGTCTTGTCATTCTTGTGTTGTATATTCTAATAAAGATGTTATGGTTATGATGACTGATCGTATCAGTAGTGCAAAATTGAATTTCCCTAGACAGAACGAGTTCGACATATACACTGAAGTGCCAGAAAAACTGGTACACCAGTCTAATATTTCTAGGTCCCCCACGGGAGCGCCGGACTGCCGAAATACAACGGGGCATAGACTCCAATAGCTTCTGGAAATATACTGTAGGCAATGCACACCCTACGTCCAGCTGAGCGTTCCACAATGCGGGTGTATTCCGAGGTCTCGGATTCCTGTGTTCGATAGCGCGTTACATGGCATCCCAAATGTGTTCTATCACGTTCAGATCTGGGGATTTGGGTGGGAATGGCAACACCACAAACTCAGATGAATGCTCCTCTAACCATAATGTGGCGTCCCGACACTTGTGTGTAGGTGCATTGTCCTGTTGGAAGAGGCCCAACCCATCAGCATGAATGCAGGACATGAACGGGTGTATCTCGTCAGTAAGGATGCGCACATAGCGTTGGCCGGTCAGAGACATTTGTAGACGTACCAAGGGTCGTAGTGAAGTCTGGATAAACACACCCCATACCATTACGGACCCCCCACCAGCCGGTACAGTTCCCTGTTGACAGACGGGATCCATGGCTTCATGGGGTTTGTACCACACACGAATCCTTCCATCTGCCTGATACATTTGGAAACGCGACTCGTCAGACCAGGCTACTTGTTTCCAGTCATCAAGTGTCCAGTGGCAGTGTTGTCGTTCCCAAGCGAGGTGCATAGCTCTGTGTCGTGCACCCATTAAGGGGACTCGAGTTGGGCGTTGGCTCCCAAAGCCCATATCGTACAGGGTACGTTGCACAGTCCGGACGCTGATGCTTGTTGAAGCTCCAGCATTGAATTTCGACGATACGTGCGAGAGTGCTGTACGCCTATCGCGTGAAACGATTCTTGACAGCCGACGATGGTCACGTTCACCCATTGTCTTTTTACGGCCAAACTGATATCGTAGGTTGGAGGTTTAGCCGCAATGCTTGTAGTCACGGTACACCATTGCAATAGTCGTCCGTGAAAATCCGAACATCGTTTCTACCTCCGAAATACTATGGCCCATCTCAGGAGCGCCAACTATTACACCGCGTTAAAAATCGCTTAAATTGTTATTACTTGTCATTCTCATACCGAAAACAGCTCTGTCAGCTGGCAAGGATGTCTATCGCTTTATATACTCTCTGGCGGACGCAACCGAGTACGCGCATAGGTGACGTTGCTATGTATTTTGCATAAGCTCGTCTGAACCAGTTTTTCTGGCACTTCAGTGTATGTCCATACAAAATATAAATTGTTCTCCATCATACCTGAATTTACAAAAATTGATCAAAATATAGAACTTATCACAATACAAAATCAATATTATATTATAGCAGTCTGTTGCAGATCACCTGGTTCTGATTATAAACAACTATTAAATAACTTCAGTATCCTATTCGACTATGCTAATTTAATTTATAAACAAACTTTCATATTAGGTTATTTCAATATTGATATATCACAAAAAAATTCATTAACGGATCATGATACAGTCTTCGGACTTCTATAATATTATTTCTGCTAAAACAATTATTGATTTATGTTTAGCAAGTAACCCTACCTCTACTAAAACAATTATTGAGTTATGTTTGACAAATGTCTCATATGACTCAGTTTTATCAGGAGTTCTTGAATATAAACGTGCTGATTACCTATCCACATTTGTCTATTTTTCTCATGTCTTTTCTAGCCCCGAGAAACGGAAAGCTATGTTTATCGACAGATTACTAACATTAAAATCTCTGCTTTCAGGAAAGAATTAAAAACACTTGTTTGGATTTGGACGAAGAATGAAAATGATGTATATCGGGCTTTTTCAAAGTTACATCTGATCTTCAAAGATATCTTATGACACACAAAAACCCAACCCCCACCCCACCAAAAAAAAAAAAAAAATTAGAAAGCCATGGATGACAAATTCACTTATTAATAAAATAAACAAAAAAAATTATTCTAAATTCCTTAAAATAAGAAAGCAAGCAGATTTCTTTATCTTTAAAAACTTTAGGAACAGTTTCAATAGTACCATCAAACTAATAAAGAAAAACTATTACTTTAAAATTTTTTCACAAAACTGCCCTAAAAATACATGTAAATTACTTACTAGGTAAAAGTACTAAATTTACAATACCAGAATATTTAATTAATGAGAATAATGAAAAAAGTTTTACATACAAATTAAATAGTTACACAAATCAACCATCATTTCATTACAATGACACGAATTATTCAAAATGAAATGGGAAAAGTTATTAAGCATTATACCTCACATTTAAAGAACCTCACAGAATAAACACTTGCAATTTTTGCGATATAAATTACAACGAACTGTTAACTGAGTTAAAAAAATCTTAAAACAAATTCTACTCCCGGTTATGATGATATACATCCGAGGGTCATTCATGGCATTTCAGAATTAGTGGTGGAACCCCTTCTTGACATTTTTAATTATTTAATACTTACAACCGTAATATTCCCTGACAAACTAAAAATTACTGAAATTAGCCCTAAATAAAAATCAGGGAATGTAAATAATGTGATTAATTACAGGCCTATAGCACATATTTCAGTTTTTGCCAAAATTTAGAAAACATAATTTTCAAAAGGATTATATCATTCTTACAAAGCTATGACATAATTAGCATCAATCAGTATGGTTTCTAACCTGATAAATCCACTTAATCGGCCTTATTATATTTGCAAAATTACACTAAAAAATTTTGAAAATAAGAAAATAACGTTAGCATTATTCTTAGATCTCACAAAAGCATTTGATACCATTAATCATGATATTCTTCTTACAAAGTTAAATAATATTGGTATCAGAGGCATCTCTCTAACTTTACTTAAACATTATTTAATAAATCGAATGTAATGCACACAAACTGGTCAAAATAAATCAGTTAAGCAATGGGAAATATTACCTCAAGAGTTCCTCAGGGCTCAATACTTGGCCCGATTTTATTCAATATCTACATTCATGACATTTTCTCTATTAAAACCACCTCATCTCTAACACTATATGCCGATGATACTACTATTTTTATTTTCGGGTGATAATATACACCAGATCATATCACTTTGCAATAATCAAATACCAAAATTTTATGACTGGATGACCTCTAATTAACAATTAGTCAATACTATTAAAACTAAGGCTGTGGTATTTACAAGGCAGTGGATGAATATTGATCAGGACTTATCGATATAATATGATAATAAAAAAATGGTATTTCTGATAATTTTACTTATTTGGGAATATACTTACAGAATGATTTAAACTGGAATAAACACGTTGATCAAATATGCAATAAAATTTCTAGAAATATTGGAATTGCTAGTGACATATTATCTAACCTTTCTATTAAAACTCAAATTCTATTATATTATACATTAGTTCAAAGGCATTTCTTTTTTTTTTGCCTTTCATCATGGGGACAAACAACAAAATCAAATATAAAAAAATTACAAGTCCTACAAAACAAATATATCAGACTAATGGATCTTAAATATAATACTAACACTAACATGGCATATCACGCTGATATTCACATTCATACGCACGTTATCACAATAAATATGGTATATTAAACAACTAATTAACTATAACCTTGGACTAAATATGTATAAAATAATAAAGAATAATATCAGCTGTGAAATAATTGATATCCATAGTGTTACTCATAAATATGATACCAGAAATAAGACTCTAATAAAAGCATGGCCCAAAAATTGAATTGAAATGACTATTATTAACAATTACAAATTATTTCAAAAGAAACTAAAACGTTACTTACTCTCTCACTAACAGTCTTATTATTAAAAACAAATAGGGGGAGGGGAAGAAACAACAAGGCCGAAGAGGTGGGTAAATAACGTAAAACGAGCATTGCCTATTTCATGTCGATACTTCGGTTTCCTTTTCATGATTTGTCAAACGATGGGCTCTATTTGACCATTTAAGTATGAGTTCGTTGTTTCAAGACTAAGTCAGGTAACTATGTAGACATTTTCTTTGATTTTCCGTGCTTTTTCAGTATTTCCATATTGATATGTAAATAATTTTATTAATTGTAGTAATATTTCATGTCACAACTGTGAGAGCGAAAGTCTGGTCACGTGTTGCGGCGCCGCGTCCTACTTATTGAATCTCAGGCGTCCACGCTATATGACCTCTCACAGAAACAAGGAAGTGTTTGTGCTTCTCTGAAACACTCCCCCAAACTCTATTCGAGCAAACAAACGAAGCCTTCCCCACTTTAATATTAAATCTGTTATTCGGGAAGGCGGAGCGACAACAGCTGAACGGACAGAATAATATTCACACTAAGGTATAATGAAATCAAGAGGAGCTTCTATTAAGAACACACAAACATTTATAACGTAATCAATTAGGGTCTAGCCGGCGGTGGATTACTCTTTCTCTAACATCAGGCTTCACTAAGGATTGGACCTGGCAAGAGGCGTGCAACACGAAAGCTAGGATAAATACTCCCCGAGAAAATTTCTCTCGGCGTTGAAGTTCTAGCTAGTGTCTACCTGATACTAAGTAGATCTATATTTCTGCGGATCTTAAGAAACGGTAGTCTAACTATTTATCAATCTTAGCCTGTGCTAAGCTCGTATTCCCTGTAGCGAAATATCTACTACACCAGCGAGATCCCTGACTAGGGCCTATACCGCTGCATCTGAGCACTCTATCTCTTCCAGGATAGATGATCGCTAAACTCGACCTGAGCGTCGGACACTCTCTGGCTTGGAGCGTCCCTCGGCCCACATAATAAAAAGCAAACACTTCGTGTCTCCTTCAATCGGACAACTGCTCTCTCCGTTGGACGAAAACCGACTAACTAACAGCTCCTCTTCAAGGGACCTACTAGTCTCCCCCTTCGTACTGAGCATGCGCGAAGACCTCGGCGCTGACCTTGACCTCACGCTGACCTGTTGATGTGGCTCGCCTCTCCGGTCACGTGGGTCACCTTTCGCGCCCTTCGCTGGCCACACCCCTGCACGTTGGCCCGGCTTCTTGCAGGTGAGTTTTAATCCTACCTTCCGCTCCTTCGTGGTCCTCGTTGGATCTTCCATTAATGAGTGCCTCCATTGAGAAAGTAATCCTACCGCCGAAGTACACTATTATAATAACACAATACACATTGTTATGTTTATACAATGGTGGATGGCTGTTTTCCAGTTTTGTAGGCGTCTGGAAGACTACTGACAATGTACAGCGAAAGTCGCGGTAGCATTGAAGATGCTATCAGTTCGTCGAAAAAGACTCTCCCTTCTAAGGCGTGAGGAACTAAAGTCTTTTGTTTGAAGCTCTCGACCTCTGAAGAATAAGAAGTGTTGACGAACTTTCTGTCGCCATTTTGTGCATGTAATGACTTTTTCTTCATGAAAAAGTAACATATGTTCATTATTAATATAAATTAACATGGTTAATATGCCCGTTCTTACAACAACTAAAAATGGTCAATAAATAAATAAATAATTATGTAAGAAAATTGATTAAGTACGTGGAGTTTTCCAGCGTGTTTCCGTTGTCGAACATGACGGTATCACGAGGGATTTTCGACAGAAAGCTTCACGGAGATCCAAGACTCCGCGGAGCACACTTTGAGAGCCACTGATCTAGAACAGTTCTTCAAATGGTTTGTACCAAATCTACACAAATATTTCGCTAACCGCGTATGTAATTTTAGTGAGCAGAATTCAAAATTATTTCTTCTGATCTACGCAACCAGGAAATAATTTTATAATAGATTAGTTTATTGAGCATGCAACAGGGCTACGTTTTTTGTTTCGCGATTTAAGCAGCTAACGTGTCAAAGCAAATCTGAGAACAAAACTTCAGTGCTAAATGAACTTCGAATTCACAGCTGACTAAAAGCTGTTCTAATTTGGAATATAAACACTTTTGCAGTGGCAACGCAAGTTGCTATCACCGAACAACTTTCATAGTATATAGCTGACAACCTGATCAAGTTAGGAATATTGTGGAAATATATCAAAACACCAGTATTAATGTATGGCTCTATAGTTTCCGACAAGAAAACTAAAGCACAAAATTCATGTCAGTTTTCAATGATATCTAATTTGCCAAACCATTCTGTTTTGGGGTGACACATTTAAATTTTTTGATCTAAGTAGACACTTCAGAAGTAATTACCGAACTTTGATTCATGTGATTAAAACTTATCATTTTCAGTTTCAAAATATGAAAATGAAGAAATAAGTAGATAGCAGTACATGCTAGAAAAAGAATACATTCCTTCTCTCCAGTGACTATAATATATTCCATGTTATTTTATTTTTTGTGATTTTCGGGTTATCATTTATTCAAAATATTTGAAAGAAAACTGTGAATGTTAAAACATTTTTTGTTTTTATTAAAGGTATGTATTCTAGATAATTTTTGTTTTTGATGATATCAAAAACATTTTCTTTGCAATTTGTTTTGGATAAATGTTTCACCTCGGAAATTCAAATAAAACTTTTATAAAGTAATGCCGAAGGTTTCTGTCTCCTTTAAATATTACTGGTAGGGTTTCACAAGTAAGTGTCACTAAATAACTCTTGAAAGCAAACGTGAAATATTTTGAAATTCTAGAGGTATTCAGATTCCAAAAACATAAGAAAACCTAACTGAAAGGGAAAATTCGAATGGACTCAAAAAGTGGGGATAATAGGAAAATGTAGTCCAAGACTGAAGAATATTCTCAATAGAAAATATGACACCAAATTATCCGACGTAATGAACACGCTTTTTGAATAAAAGAAAATGTGTAATAATGTAAAATGTCGACAGCATCTAGCATTTACTGCTAGAAAGAAAATTTTAAAATCAGAAGTATATGATATTAACAGTTTGTTCTTCATTGTGAATTTCTTTTTATCATAAAAGAACATTTGAAACAGCTCTTTAAGAAAAAAATTCGGTTGCGAATAAAAGTATCCTTTTGCGGTCTTTTTTGATGCGAATTTCAAAAACGGAATTGTGTTCGCGAATACAACTGGAAATTGGTAAGCCGAGAAGAAAAACTCTGCATCATTAAAATTATGAAATGAATGTAAATAATTGGTATAATGATTATTATCCCATGTAAACAAATATGTCAATATTTTAGTAGTGAAACTCTGCTTTCAGATGTGAACTTGTTCTGTTCCTTAACGTCAGAATGCCCATTACGGAAATGTAAAAAGCCTAAAGGAAACGTTTTTCATAATAGGAGCTTTGCATAAAATAATATTTCGAAGCGGAATAACAAAAGCGGAGGTAATAATATAAAAGAATTTTCTTGTACTTCACTTAGCTGTAACGCTTTGTCTTATTTCGAGCAAACGGTGTAAGCAGTTTCATTTATAATGAACAGTTGTGGAAGGAAAATAGTTTTCAACAAGGTTTATTGGGGAAACACATTTGCAAGTAAACATATGCAATTGAGCTTTACAAACTGTATAAACAGACTACATGGCAAAGTACTCAGTAACGAGATATGTCCACTACGTACGCAATGCATGTTTGGCACCATTGTGTTATACTTGCATAGCACTAAGGTGTTTAGGAATTCTTGAGATAATTTGTCTCGCATCTGCTGGAGAACACTGATAAGTGCCTTAATGGTTTCTGGGAAAGGATTCCCCTTTTCGAAATAGGTTTCCCCAGAGCATACAATACATTTTCTATTGGATTGAGATGAGGGGAGCATGCTGGCCACTCCACCCGACGGATATCCACAGTAGTCACTACTTCATCCTTAGCTATTGTGCGGTGAGGACGGATGTTAACTTCCGTAAAAATGAAATCCTCGCCCACAGCTGTATGGAACAAAAAAGCGTGAGAAAGTATCGCATCATTGAAGTACTTCTGCACGTTCGTTGATTCTACTTTGATTTATCACCTACAGTTTGGTATGTCCATTGAACATAATAGCAGCATGATGGCGCAACCGCAAAATCTGTCTTGTTCAACGATGTTCGTGGCACCATATGCAGTCCCACTTTCACTCCAGATCAATTGCCGATAGGAATCTGACTAGACTCATCTGTGAATATTACCTTGATCCACTGTTATGAAAACCAGTCAATATGAGATATACACCACTGATAGAAGTTATATTATGCGCCCTGGACAAGACAGCATATAAGTTTTCGGGCGTACAGTCCTGATGCATTCAGATGCCATGCATGGTTTGGCGCAAAATTGCACACATGTGCTTGCTTTAAGACGATCGGTCAACTTTCCCGCAGTTCTTTTAAGGCTCCGTTTCACCATTATGGTCTGGTAGCGGCCATCACACTGGTTGGTACAGCAGGGGCGATCTCCAACAAAATATTTGGCAGCGCTTCTGGGCATCCTGAGTGCTGTCCAAAGCCAACGCTTTATTATATGGGATACTCCAAATTCTCTGGCGACATCGGTCATAGTTCGGCCTTCTTTTGAGCTTACCGACAGGGCCGATTTAAGCAACGGTCCCAGGACGCCAGATTTAGGAAGGGGGCGAAACTAAAAGTTTTTATGAATACTTGAGTACCACAACTTAAGAAAACTTTTACTTAAATAATTTTACAAAATTTATTAATTTTTAACACTTATATTATTTGTTGTCGTTACTTCATATGCGTGGACGGAGAGAATTGACTGAGCAAGAGCGTCGATAGCCGGCTGTATTAGGGCTAGCCAAAGTGCTATGATAATTAATTGTTGTATGGGGCAGTCTGACATAAGATTAATGAAGCTGTTGAACCTGTTCTTCACAAACTCGACCATACGCAAATAAAGTTAATGCTATTTAGAAATAATTCGCCAAAGGGCGTGTAAAATAAATTTTATAATAATTTCTAGAAATTAACATTTTCAGTTTAATACAATAAATAATTCTCTATAAAAACGGGTGCGGTTAGAGAATAGAAAGAGAGTAGCAGGGTATTTTAAAAATAAGGTCAAACCATATCATTAATTCGCAACTGCAGTATTATGAAAGAATAAAACATGGAGTGAGTAGCCACTCGAATGTGTATTATACGTGGAACGGGGCCTAGGAAACTTTCTCAGCAAAGAATGTCTACATTTCCAATCATATAGGAATGCCGAAGACTCGAACATAACACGGGATATGGAGACTTTCGTCATTGAGAACAATCTTCAGAATACATTTCCAAACTTAGAAATAGCTTTGAGAATGTTTTTAACCTTACCAGCCACGAATTGTTCTGCTGAAAGATCATTATCAGCAGTCTCAAGAATAAAAAGTGAAAAAAGGAATTTATTGGGAGAAAATAATTTTAACTCACTCTCACACACACAGACACACACGCGCGCGCGCGCTCTCGTGATAATGTATGTATAAAAGGAACATAACTCTTCAGTGATTGACAGTTTTACCCTTGCAAAGCCCCGTAAAAAAACAATGACAATACCATAATTATGATGCAGTCAGATATTGCGTTGAAAAGTGGGAAATTAAATAAGTGTTAATCAAATTTCCCTTTGCATTGCAAGCGTTCATTAAGATTGTTTTAATAGTTGCTTCTTTTTCACATTATTGTGTCTTTTCTGGTGCATTATATTGTTTTATAATAATAAATGTAATTATCATAACGTATTTATTTTTCACAAAATCCTGAAGGCAAATAATTTGAAACGTACGCTGGTACACCATTAAATAGACGTACTATATTTTTCAATAAAAATAAATATCATTTCAAAATTGCTTAACATAATGCAAAATAACACACTCCAGACAAACAGACATATACACGTCATGAGGCAGCACCGTTTAGGAAAACCACAAATTTGGTAGTGCTTGGGAGGGGGGGGGGCGCCATCTTGTATTGTGCCCATGCCGTCAGAGACACTCACTTAGTCCCTGTTTATCGATAATTCGGCTTCTGGTACAATCCCCCATATGATGTCTGAGATACATGCTTTTGTTACCTCCGACACGCAGTTTCTCTCTCCGTCGCTGTAACGCATGAAAATCAGAAGCCACGACTAAGCCTCCTGCCTACATTCACGTTTGGCAGCTGTACGTGATCACAACAAATTTGCATACGGGGGCTGCACATCATATAATGTCTTCTTCATACGTCACACTAAAGTCACGTGGATATATCAGCAAGTTCTTTCAGCACCGTGAAAGCAAAACGAAAAAGAAATCGCTTAGTTTTATTATTCATAAACAACTTGGGATATTTACTTTTATATTTCTTGTGGTGTCGGCAAAGGCACAGAACCGTAGCCGGAAAACAAATGCACCATCAAAGGTGACTGAATCCAAAATAGCGATACTTCTGGGTTCATGAAAATGTTGCTGCTACATTTAAGATTTCTCACCATGGAAAGCATATCAGCGACAGATCCAAGCGACGAAGATTTGATGGAACTCATGAAAATCGAATACGCGAAATTTGAATGAATAAAGCAGTTCTACTGTGCAACAGAAAAAAGAATTTTGCCATTCATCGGTACGTATTTAAAAGTTTATAAAAACACAATACTCCAGTTTGAACGTGTTACTCATACATGCATCATGTACTTCCACAGCTTTCAGTAGATGAACTTATCTGTCTACATATTCCTGTTTTTGCCGGTTTTCCTTCTTAGTCTGTGATTAAACCAGCCATTCCCTGTATCAAAGATTTTAAAGCTTTTTTAATCGTTTTTCATTCCTATGCAAATTATCAACGTTGAACTTTAGTTAAAACTGCTACTTGGCGCTTTACATGTGTTCATATAAGAAATTACATCACATATTTACTTAAAAATTCATACCGATCTGTTGCCTTTTGTAACTATATAACATATTTAATTTTTGTTAATATTTATGTTTACATTGCTCAGAGATTCTGTTTAATGCACATATCAGAATTCAAAGAAAAGTATTCGCGAAGTAACTGAAATTATCTTCAAAGTGTGAAATTATGCGTAATATCTTTGTTTTTCTTTTTGTGCTACATTCGGAAACAAACGGAACTGCTCTGTTAAATATGGTCATTTACTTAATTCTGCTCCTAACTGCAAACCGCGAGTTCGCTAATTTCGTGGGAATTTCTTTGAAGATTATGCACAAAGACATCTGCTTTGTTTACTGTAGACACGCGTTCGCCAAGTGCCTGCTGAGTAATCCCAAAGGCATTCAAAAAAGAAAACTGTTTGTTCACGTCTCATCAAAAATTGGCGCTTTAAAAGATACCTATAACTATCTGTTAAAACTCCACTCTCACCCGATACTTTTTTCAGCACTTCAGAATGCAGAAAGAACTGTTGGGGAACGCTCAGCGTTTCATCGTCTGGTAGGATGAAGGAAGAAAGAACGTACAAAAAAAAACCCAACCCCAACACTGCTGTTGTTGTTCTCGAAACATGTTAGAAACGATCGGATTTTGAGGCATTATTTGCGTAGAAAAATGCATTTTTCGATTTCCTATATGGCTGGAGCAAATTTTTTTCTTGTTATTCCAATATTCCTTATTCAGATAACTTCGTAAGCGCTGTTTGCCTGTATATTGAACCCATAAAAATCCCAGCGATTATTCATTTTTTGCTGTCTGCTTTCAATAGTCTCTTATACAGAACTCCCTCCTTCTTCCTTTCGTCTTCTCGTACAGTTTTTGTTGTTCGGTTTGGACTTAGTTTTCTCTCGCTATTGTCATGAGAGATAAATTTTGAAAGTTCTTTACACGAAGTAGTTGTAAAACACGTCGTCGTGAAAATCGAGTGCATTGTTAGTGGAATAACAATAGCGCGGCATATTTTTCATCTTCCAGGCATAGTTTTTGTAGCGCACCATCTGTAAGAATTACCAAAAATCGAGCGTATTCATAAGCTCGTGATAAATAGTTCTCTTAGACATGTGTGGTTGACGTGGAAATAATTCGCTGAGACTCTTTAGGATAGGCATCCTTTTGGTTTATTCATTAAGTGTTGAACGAGAAAATCAAAACGGTATCACAGAACTTCCACGCTTATCAACAAAGTTTCTTTCTGTTTCAAAGTATTTGTTTCTTCTACATCGAAATTTGTTTAGAAGCTAATAAAGCAATTAAAGAAGAATTATGTTTGTTCAAGTATTACCCTTTAGTGAGTCACGAGCGAGTGAATTTAAGATAAAAGGAACTTCTTTCTGTTTTTCTATCATTTTAACTCGCCCTCTAATTAAGCAGATTTCACTTCTGACAACAATGTTTAAGAATTGAGTACACAAAATAAACCTTTCAGAATTCTACTGTTGTAAACTTATTTAAATTTTGCAGACATGTTGCGAGGGTAAATCAGAAACTGAAGATATTTGTTAACAAAAGGGTGCCCCGTTGGCGCAGTGGTCAAAGCGATTGCATCTGATCATTCGTCCGAGATGGGTCCGGGTTCGAATCCCGGTGAGGCATGAATGTTTGTATTTGTCTTTCGGCACTGGCTCTCAATGTGTTACTTGATCAACACTGGCTCTATGTGTACATTGGTCATTTAGCATACTGTAAAACCATGTTTGATGTGTACTTGTTCATAATGTGTTACTTGATCAACACTGGTTCTCTGTGTACGTTAGTAATTTTGCATAATGTAAAAACCATGTTTGATATGTACTTATTGATGTGAAACATCTGTATCCTGTCTATGTCTGCCTGTTTTTCATGTCTCTGTACTATCAGGTCCAATAAATCATTAAAAAAACCTTCAATCAAAACAAAAAAAGAGATATCAACAGCGACAGTAGCCGACCAACATTAATACTTCATAATGGCAGTAAAACAAAGAAGCATGTGCATCGCACAACGCATCATGTAATTCTGGCTCTGGCAGTGGTTGTGTAAACATGGAAGCTACCCTTTCCGATTGTACCGCTGTTGAACAGTGCGCCGTAATAAGGTTTCTTTGAGCAGAAAGAATGAAGCCCGCTGAATTTTACAGAAGATGGTTGCACAGTAGGGTAAGAAGTGTACAGGCCAGAGAAGAGTTTACGAATGGGTAGAAATGTTAATCTCTGGCAGAACCAGTGTGACTACTGAAGCTCGGTCAGGGAGCTGTTAACGCCACGAGCGTAATACCAGATCGATCGTGTGAACGTTCTAATTCAAGAATAACGACAGATCACTGTGTCTTCTGTGGCTGATATATTATTCAGAAGTTATGGTAACAACGACTTAAGATACCGAAAAGTGTGTGCTGGATGATACCTGAAACTCGTCAGCGTTCAACACAAACAAGAGCGTATTGTGGTGTTATCGGGCTCTTGATTCGAGCGACATCGCGTTGTGTGATTTTTTTATTTAATTTTGATTTCTTTAAGCTACCCACCAACTTCTAAGAATGTTACCCACAAACCCTTCTACTCAGAATTGTGTCCAGGACACTCTTTCCTCGACTATCGGGTTCTGAATGCTCCAGGAATAACTCCTGCAGAAACCGTGATGTCGTACGAGCAGTCGCTCACTCGAACTACCGGTAATAAGATTGCTAACGAACAGCAAAAAGGTTTTTTTTTTGGAATATCTGATGAGTTATAGTTCACCAGTTACCCTTGGGTAAGCTTAATCTCTTTTTCTTTTCTTTTTCTTTTTCATTACACATATGTGCAATCACTTCTTTTTTTTTTTTTTTTTTTTTTTTTTTTTTGATTGGAGGTTTAACGACCACCGTGAGCAACTCAATGGGCTATAAGCAGTCGCCCGTCCCTAATTTAGGGTCACTGGTTCCAGGGAAGGGAAAGAGCCAGTGCCGTAAGACAAACACAACATCCATGCCTGACGGGATTAGAACCCGGACCCCTTACGGACGAATGATCAGAGGCCAGCGCCTTAGACCACTGCGCCACCGGGGCGGAGTGCAATCACTTCATAAATCAATTTAACGTAATATGTATGGACATAACTTATGACTATACACACACTCTACATACAAACCTAAAAAGAAAACACTACCGTATCATATGCATACACAGCCCAGTCAAAAAATTCTGACCACTTGTTTTCATGAGGTGCTACCTCCTAGTGTCGCCAGTACTGCCGATATACGGCGTAGCATTGATTCATTGAGGCCTCTGAATGTTTCTGTAGCTATGACATGCCATGCCCACACCAGAGCTTCTCGCAGATCTTCAACAGTCCTCGGTGGTGAATCCATACGACGAACCTGCTGGTCAAGATAGTCCCACAGATGTTTAATGTTATTGATATCCGGCGAGTAAGTTGGGCAGAATAGTAAGATAAAACCGCTGCAATGCTCCTCAAAACATTCTCGCACACGCATAGCAACACGGCGCAAAGAAAATTATCTTGCGGGAAGTAACCCATGCCATCGGTGTAGACAATCATCACACCTGATCCCCTGGAATTAATAGGTATCCTGAAGTGTTCATCATGCGATCTGGGGAGGGGGGAGGTGATTGCTCCCAATGATTCTCAGGACAACATGCCCCTCACGAACACACTTCCACCTCCTATCTGTTTCTTTTCGAGCATAGTGTCGGCATGATATCTCTCAGCAGTGATTCGTAACTTCGTCCATTGGCTATCCGCACGATAAAACACCAAAAGTGATTCGCCTGAAAAGGGGGTAATCTTCCACTGTTCAATGGTCCAATGCCTCCTTTCAGATGCAAACTCACGCCGTAATCGTAAATGTCTGGCCGTCAGCATGGGTAACTTGAGTGAACGGCGGCTCCGGAGACCGACCAATAGAGAGCAGGCAGAGTTCATTGGACTGTTGTCTGCGATACACTCCTCAACGTGCCTGCATTAAATGCTCTGGTTAGTTGTTCCACTGAGGCCCGTCTGTTGGATCGTACTAATCCGGAGAACCGTCGCTACACACTGTCGGCAATGCTCCGTCTGCGTCAACTATTACCCGATTACTGCAGGTCATGCCATTTTCTTTCCACTCCTGAAACACTTTACAACTGCACCACGAGAAAAAACCCCAATATCAAGCGTTTCCTGTCATGCTACTACTCTCCAGTTGGTAGCCAACAATCATTCCTTTTTCCAACTCCGTTAGGTCATGTCCTTTTCCCATTTTCACGAGAAGTTTCATAATGTCCGCAAGTTCGTGCCCTTCTAAGTGCTTTACATGATTTTCATATGATGCTGAGCACGTTATCTTATTGCTGGTTACCGTTCCTTCTTACATCAGGGGTGGTCAAATGTGTTTGACTGGACTGTGTATGTATATACACACATATTTGTAAATCTAACTTGACGGCGCTACATTTCACTATATAAAAATTGAAATACGCTCTTCCTCACTCTTTTACGAAAGCCGAAGGGTAAGAAGAAGGTGTTTATGTGAACTGGGCCATTTCCTTTATTTCTCAGACCGCTGAGGTAAAACAAAACTGAGCTAATTAATAATAATAATTATGTGCAGCCGTTTCTACCATGAAGTTCTACTCTATTGTAGCTTAGTCCTTTATTTCGCAGATATTTAATGCCCTGTACCCTTACCTTGTGTGACAGGTAGCACTTATTGTTGTTTCTTTTAAACACAACCCTTTTTTGGGGGGTTGATGAACGTTGTCTGATGCACAACTGGTAGCAAAACAAACACAAACGATGTACTTTGCTGTCCTCGGTTGAATACCCCTACTGGCTGCTATGTGTAGCCCGGTGAATTGAGCCTTGAAGTCATAGTGAAACTTAGGTGCACAGGGATTGGCCAGTTTTTCTATTCCACTTCGACACGTTTTTTATTTCTTTTTGAAGGATATTCCTTACTATCATTTTTTTCTCGAGCCCGAGGCACCATATCTAGTAGTTGGTTCTCCTTGAAGAGATCAGCAGTCTGCCGTGTATTTGGATGCTGCGTCGTTTAATAAGAGTGTGTTGTTCCATTGGTGGAGGTTTGACTATGGGTGCCGCTCTATAGGTGGTTGATCGAGGTAAAACAAAACCGGTAAAAAAGGTAAAACTGCCTTCCAAAGTCGTCAATATTTTTCGCCATGAAGGTTTTCTGCAATGTCTTTTTGCGCCCTTCAACAAGAGTTGAACTCTATCGTGCCATCTCAATGCATTCTCATGCCTGCTTCTTCCGCGTCTGGAAAACTTTCGTTGTAACCATTTTGAACAAACTTTTCCTTCTTTTTGTTTTCCTTTAATTCCTTAGTCTGCCTGGTGCGCTCTTTAGGAGGTTCCCGCAGTGGATTCCTTTACCTTTCGTATGAGAATGGAAAGCGCAAAATCTTCTCAGCGTCCATCTACCTGTTGTACTTACCGCCGGCTAGCATCCTGAGGAAAGTGGTTTCGGTGCAGCCACCTGAAATGTTTAGATCATGTGCTAAATTTAAGAGTCTGAGGCACTTTGCGACTGTCATTTGAAAAAAATATTGTCCATTTTGTATGTCTCTGGTAGATAGTTACCTTCAGCAGTTTCTTGTGTCTGCTATTTTTAATTTTTTCCCTAGTTCGTTACTTTTTTTTCGCTTCAGTAATACAATAAAAATGAACAATCAAAAGAACTCCAAATAGCGAATTGAATTTCTCCGGCCTCTGCGACTGTGTGAAGATTTTACCCATATTTTTCAGAGTTACGAAAATTATGCAGTTTTTCTTGAAAGGATTCTCACTGGCGACGAAACGTTCGTGCTCTACCTTGGCCTATAAGAGCAAGAAAGGAAATATGGGTCAGAAACAACTTTAATCCCCCCCCCCAAAAAAATAGTGCCCCCAACAGTGTTCCCCTCTGTCAAAACAGTATGGCTAACATTGTTTTGGTTACCTATGCGTATGTTTCGTAACATGTTTAACAACACATGATAACTGTTAACGGTGCAGCATGTTCAACAATGCTTGGAGACAAGATGAAATCTGGAATTGGCAACAAAAGAAAATGACTGTTGTCAAAATTTCTTCTTGTGCACAACGACGATGCTCTCACCAATAAAGAGGCTAAAACAATGGTGAAAATTCAAAACTTCAAGTTTGGGGTTCTTCCACATGCACTTCGCAGCCCATAACTCTCATCATACAATTTTCTTCTGTTTGTTTCCACTTAAAGAAGTATCACCTTGTCTAAGGTTTAGTAGTAATAAATTGGTGAAAGAATTTGACATACATAGCTTTAGGGGCAGCTCAAAAGCTTTTTCTCCAATGAGTTAAGACTGTTAAACAAACTGTTGCAGGTACCATACATTGGAAAATAATGCTACAATTTTCTAATATTTCGTTTGGCTTTTGTAAAACACAAATGGATTGTCTTTATTGTAGGATTTTACCTCATGCATAGTTCTTTCGTGTTCAAAATCTGATGTAAACATGATTTGTCGTCAATAGCCTTGTGCTTGCTTGTCTAAATTCCATTTTCTTGTCGCTTCGTTATTTTTGTGGGAGGGGAGCGAAGCTGTGTTTGCCGATTTCTAAATGAGGACATGGCTACTCCATGTGTTTATTTAGTATCATAGTATCACTAGTTTCAGAAAAGTGGAAAGGAAAATAACCGGAAAAATAAACACAAAATCCTTGTCTCATGAGGAATTTAGCCATATCCAACTGCAGAAAGTGAGAGAATCTCGCGTCTAAGGGATATTATGAGTTGTCAAAATTTACTTTTAAAGGACTCCAATCCCATCTTTTGTTCAAATGCAAGGCAATCTTTTTTCATGCCTATTCTAAAATCACAGGTGAATCTCATTAACTGTATTCGTGCATACAGTAAATATTGAATAAATGGGTGAATCAACGCGATGATGCACAAACCCCTGTAGTAGGAGTGTTGAGTACAATTCAGAAGCGTAGTCTGTTCACCAAGCTCCCTAACAAGCTAGATGTAACTCTTCTTGGATGAATTTAGCAGTCAAGGGGGGCCAAGGGTTCTGAGGCGGGAACGTTTGTTTATCCTTCTGAGATGAGCCCGAATCAGAGTCCCGAAATAGGTATGAGTGGTGTCTTTGTCTGATAGTACTGCCTCTGTCCCTTTCTTGGAGCCAGTGGCATCAAGTTATTGACTGCAGAAAACTCAGAAACCTGAGAGTTTGCACATGGTGGTCTTTAAGCCCCGAAACAAATAAGAAAACAAAAGCGGAAGTCACAATAGATAATGGGCAAATACCATATAATTCTTGCTGTAGGTAATGTTTTATATTTTCCCGTTTTGCATATCCTATAAATTAAGGTTTCGATCATCTTTCATATGAAAAAGGGTTCATCTTTCAAGTTCGAATATATACATTTTTAATGCCAACGTTGATGAGGAATATCTGAACGGCGAACATTGCGTACATATTGAAAATAAAAGACAATTATTAATAGATAAATGTGAAAGATACGGAATGGGAGGTAAATATTGGCGGTTTATAGACTGTGAAACACTTGCCGTAATGCACGGTAGACATTATGACGATCGTTAAGGATGGATATAAGTTTACCACATTTGGTCTGAATGGCCTAGTTTCATAAATCACAACGCACAATTTTTTTCTGAAATACCTTCTAACATGGATGTGAGGAAGCGTGAGAAATCCTTGAATGTTCTTACAAACAGCAAAAAAAATTATTACAATAAAAATTGCGTACTGCTTATTCCTATGCATAATAAATAAAAATTACATTTAACAGTACATTTCCTCAAGTTTTTGTAATTCAGTTTGCTATAACTCCGCAGATTATATTCAGATCCCCCACCAGCTAAGTAATCAAAAGGCACACGCTTCTGACAAATCCATCCCGCTTGGTCCGTCTTTGAATCGCGGAGTGATCACTTAATCTACAGGGCTGAGCTTCACTTCCTGAAACCAGTGCTACTAGATAGTGACTGTGGACTGGGTATACCCTTAAATTTTCAAGGTGGTTGGCGAAACCCGAAGAAAAAAAAGTAGTACGTAAAAAATGAGTAATAATTACAAACAAACGAATCATCGGAATTTGCAAACACACAACCTTAAGAATTGCATCTGAATTTCTTGCTACTATTTTTTTAGCCTTTTGCTGTAGTTCTTTGCTGGTCATGTTGTACTAAGTTCCTTAAGCATGCATGCTCAGCTCCAGGATCCAAGCAGTATAATGCATTGGCTTTGGATCATTGGCCCTTGCGCGAAGCTGTTTAATCCACAAAAAAAAAAAAAAGAAGACTGAATTAAAACATAAATTGTCCTTCGTACTTCCAGTAACAGCAAAAACAAGAAAGACGATACCGGATTTTCTAGTGTTATGAGCACGTATTTAGAATACGTTCTGACGCGAATTACATTTATCAAAGCTATTCAAAGTCAGTGGAACCGTAATGGAAAACAGTAGTATCTAGCCGAAGAAAGATGTTTTTCAATCGGGATTTCAATCCAGCAGATATTGCTCTAAACTGAATCGTGTGCTTACGCTCTCTGGTTGCAGACTAGTGCGTTAAGAAAATTTTTAAGTTATATGAGAAACATTTGGCAGCGGAAACTCTCTCCAACGAAGAAGTAATTGTTTTCAAATCGGACTCTTAGAAGCAGATATATTGACAAATATAAGATATGCATATACGCCTCCTGTCGGGAAAAACATGCATTATTTAAAAAAAGAATGTGTTCTCAAAAAGTGTTTCGATGTGAGCGGTATCGGTCCAGGAAGGAATCTTTCTAGTCGAGTTTTCTGAAGCTCAGAATTTTATGCAAATACATCAGAAGCAGAAAGTAGTACTTATGTCTCGTGGTGGCCAAAATATTCTTTACCAAATATTAGGATATATATGAAAAGACATTTCTCATCTGGAGTTGTATGCGATACAGGAAGAATTTTTCAAATCGGAGTATTGAGATCAGAAATATAGAGGAAAACACAATTTATCTTAACGCCCCCTATCGAAAAGTCTATGAGTTACTTGAAAATTTTGAAATTATGTGAAAAACATTTCGCACAGAAAACGATATCCAAGAAAGAAAGAATTTTTCAAATCGGACTCTTAGAAGTAGAGGTATTGACAAAAATAAGATATATATCTACGCCCCCTGGCGCAGAAACCATGCATTATTTTAAGAACAAAATATTTCAAACAGGTTTATGGACGTGAGTGGCATCGTTCCACAAACGAATTTGTTTCAATCGAGATTGTAAAAGCTCAGATTTTTCTGCAAATACATCAGAAGCTTAAATTAAGATTTACGCCCCCTGGTGGCCCAACATTTTGTTACTAAAAATTAGAAATTATATTCAAAAGATTACCCATCAGGAGTTACATGCGGTACAGAACAAAATTTTCAAATCGGAGTTTTAGAGGCAGAGATATCGAAGGAAACGCAATTTATCATTACGCCCCCTAGTGAAAAGTCTATGAATTACTTGAACATTTTGAAATTATATGAACAACATGTCGTACCGAAGCTCCATCCAATAAAGAAATATTTTTTTAAATCACACTATTAGAAGCAGAGATATTGACAAAAATATGATATACGTCTACGTCTCTGGCGGAGAAACTAAGCAATATTTTAAGAAGAACGTATTTCGAAAAGGTTTATCGACGTAAGTGGCATCGGTCCACGAACAAATGTTTTCAATCGAAACTTCAGATACTCAGATTTTGTGGCGAATACATCAGAATCAGAAATTAAAATGCCTGCCTCCTCGTGACGAAATCATTCTTTACCAAAAGTTAGGAATTATATGCACAATATTTCCCACCAGGAACTGTGTCCTTTGAAGAAAAAAAAATTCAGATCGGAGTTTTAGAAGTAGAGATATCGGGGAAAACGCAATTTACTTTCCGCCCCATAGTGTAAAATCTATGCCTAGCTTTAAAAAGTTACTATACCTAAAATACTCTTCGACATAAATGGAATCGAAAGGTGAAAGAAGTTTTTCAGTCGGATGTTAGAAGCAAATATATGAAATAAAATGTATTTTGAATTCGATATCATCTGCATTTACGCCCTCTAGCTGCGAAATTGTACATCGTAAAAAAAAATGAAATAAAGGATCATCATTCGTGTATTTCAAGTTTCCCAATTCAAAAAGAATGTTTCAAATCAAACAAAAAGTTGCAGAAATATGGTGTCTACAGAAGGACGGACAGATGGCAAACCGATAACATAAGCACGATCGGGTTTTTACAAAAGACGTGCAAAAATACCACTTAAGCAAGTCACGTGTATTTTCTAATAAATATGTGTAAACCTATACATGCTCAGAAGATGACAAAAACGAAAATTCACTGTTGGTAACGAACACACTCTTGTCTTCAGTGCAAGTCTCCAACAGGAAAACTTTACATTAAAGGCTACTCAAGTTTCTAAATCACAATGAGTATACAATGACATGTATTGTTCTACCACTAATGTTTCCAAATGGCATTCAGTTTGCAAAGGGTAACAAAAGCTGTCAAAGCACGATCAGATTCGTCTTAATATAGAGCACAAACACCACACCTCGCAATCTCTATCTAAAAACGTATGTTAAAAAAAGTCTGTATTTACTATTAAAAGGGTTAGTTTAAAAGCTCTGGCGAGCACTTTCGCGAACCACTATGGTCGCATCATTCAGGTTAAGGAGTGAAATCACTACAAAGCGGTTCATGACTTATATAGTAAGAGGGATGAGCACAAGATAACAAATATGTAAATGAGATGAGTAAATCACTACAATCTATTTACAAAATTACCTAAATTATTTTGAGGGTTCCTTGCTTGGATATTACAACATGCGATCTCTCCAGGCACTAGGAACACAAACTGGCATATCCTCTTTGCAGTACTTAGGTCCTAGTTTTATAATGTGAAGACTCTCAGTAAGCAACATAGAACTTCTTGTCGAGACTGTTGATAACAAGTTTGCATTGTCCCATTCCGGTTTCAGGTCTCCCTCAATGATAGTTTTTGCCAAAGTCGAAGTAACTGCTCCTTTACGAATTGCATATTTATATAGAGCCCATCTGATTCCCAGGCTTCTGTAGGTCAAACCCACATAGCAGAGATTAGCACTTTGTCCATTAATGTCCAGCAGAGCAATACTGTAAACACAAAAAAGGGATAGTGTTGGTATTGTGTCTCTATCATGCCTAATCAGAGAAAAAAGGTTTTAGGTCTTGACACCAAATCCTAAAGAATATTTTTGCATGTGTTTTTTAGCAAAGTAACAACTGGTTTTAGATTTATACTTCCCACGTAGGTAGTTGTCTGTACACTTCTGGTGAGGGTTATAGATCTGATTTACATATTGTAATCTGTTTTGGGTACTTTTCTTGTGAGGATTATGGATCTTATTTACATATTTGTAATCTTGTGCTCATCCCTGTTACTATATAAGTCATGTACCGCTTCATAGGGATTTCACTCCTTAGCCTGATGATGCGACCATAGTGGTTCGCGAAAGTTCTCGCTAGAGCTTTTAAACTAACCCTTTTAATTGTAAATAAAGACGTTTTTTAACCTACGTTTTCAGATAGTGATTGCGAGGTGTGGTGTTTGTGCTTTACATTAAGACGAATCTGATCGTGCTTTGACAGCCTTTATTACCCTTCGACTAGTAGAACGAAAGTAAAACCACCGGTTTTTTAAACTCAGTTTGCAATCAAATACTGGCCGATTTCTGACTCTTCATTCATTCATTCATTTGAAAGATGCCATTGTTGCAGAAGTGGCAAGAATTAATGAAAAACTTCCGTTATAATCACTAGAACCTGCCACCAGTGCAAACGGAGTATATAGCGGGTGTGAGCACTTTTGATAATAAGCCTCGTAAGTCTTGAACACACATTTGGAACGATAGTTTCTATTTTATTAGTTATCACATAATTTTCATACGGTAGCCTCTTTTATTTCGACACGGTAAAATACTATTCCTGAGAGGATTTTGACACCTACTGCATAATGATATAACCATTTCTGTGTTTAGCACTTCAAGACAAACTAATAATTAGTTTTGAATATTGCACTTTAAGAGAACATATGGAGCACGTTTTATCTGAGTTTCTTATACTTTATCACCAAGTGTAGGCTGTGATTACTAGCTGATTTTTATTGATTATTTTTAGATCAAAATCAACCTGCAAATAAATGAAACTTAGGTGTGTCATTTGGATGAATGTAAACGTGAATAATATGTAGTCTTCGCTAGTGCGAACAGGATGAGCTGAACGTTCTGTTCAAAACTGCTTAAAAACCTACTGTTATTTGATATACAAATATAAGATGGAACTGGTCTCTGAATGAGCAATGTCACCAGAAATGATATACTTAGATATCGAAAGAAATCTACGCACACTGCATCAGTATCAAAATCAGTCCCGTTATGTCATAGACAGGTGAAAAGATGGCAAGCGAAATTCCAACTTAATATCAAGGGAAAAGGTTAATCAAGTTAAATTAATTTAACCAGCTGAATAAAAGACTAATCATGTTACTCCTGTTGTCACCCGGAACTACAAACCAGCCCTTTTCTGACTACACTGACTTCAATAAATTAAAGAAAAACATGAAATTTGGAATATTTAAAAAATCTCTGCTGTAAAAGTCGGCGAACCTAACACAACATAGGTATTTTAACCCAAAAATGTCAAATTTCGAAAATCAAAGTACCATAAAGGTCGTCTAAATATATTATACAAGTCAGTTTTAGGTTAAAAGGAAACAGCTGAAAACGTCTTTTCACTTCTCTTCTGCATTGCAAGCGGAAGAAGTTGCTTTGGAAGTCTGCGTTTTACTGTTATGGTGATTTTAGTAGACGTCATTTAACAAATGAATTAAAATGGAGAGACATTTGAAGGCTCGAAGCAGCCGCTAGTTTTAGATCAAATTAGCCAAATTGCTCAATGTTAGTCTCTCCGTATTTGTTCTCTGGAATCTGGCTTTGAGCCACATTCCAGAAAACAAAGACGGCATCTCGAAAATTTAGTAAAGGAAAGTCTCGTTCAAAAACTTCAAAAGATTACCGTCATCTGTAGCTATCTGAGATAAAATACTGCGAAACCTACCCAACTGCGTTCGGAGTTTATGGCAGCAAAAGGAGATATGGTCTCTCATTCCAAGATGCCACTCTACATGTCAGGCAACCAATGTGCGCGCCCCTCTCACCTCTCGTCATAAAAACTGTCACCGTCTGTGTAGCAGCAATGTCAGCTGGACTGATAATAATAAATGTAGCTCTGTTTTTTTACGGGTGATATAAATATTTTAGTCTTATCTGCAGAGAACTAGGGACTCCATGTCATACTTTGAACTTCTTAGAAAGGCACACTCATGGTGGTAATGTCACGATGTGGGCAAGCATAACTTTAAGCGGCCGCAAAGATTTCAATACGCTTCAAACGGGTTCTGTGCATGTTTGGTTTTCTAGGAATGAGATCCTAGAATGCCTTGTTAGGCCTTATGCAGCAGCAAATGGCTAAATTTTATTCTACAGAACGATAATTCGTGAACTCTCTGAACTGTAACTGTTGACGAACATCTTGAGGAGAACACTGTCAGCCGTATAAATTGATTAGCTTGTGTCACTGACCTTAAAACCAATTGAGCATGCTTAAGACGTTTTAGGTAGACGTGTTTCAGCCTTTCAACACCCTCCCTAAAACCTGCAAAAGCTTCTTGTTAGAGCAATGTTTTTTTTCTGCCACGATAATCTGGACACGCATGAAATGTCTTTGTAACGCTTGTTTTGCTGTGAAGGATTACCACAGCATTATTGACTTATTTTGGCTGGCTAACTTTTGTTTTAAGCACGCCTTGTGACTTGGTACGCTTATTTGCTATTTGTTCCTTAATTAATAATTAGTTTTCTTATTTAATATGAAAAAGCATATTAAATTATATGTTTTCCTGAAATTTGATATGGAAACTTCCAACAGTTTTCGAGACTTTTCAAACTTTCTTTGTGTTTCCCAACTTGTGGGAATCAGTGTATAACGTGACGTGCAAGGAAATAAGAAATAGATAATAAAATAAAATATTCGCCATAGTCGAGACAGTAGTCAGACATTAAGGTCTGGAGGAGCTTGCTCTGACTCCCAACGCAACACCTTAAGTCGAAGAACATACTGACACAATTTTGTTAGCTGACCGTGAAGTGTTGTTTATTTTAAAAAACACAGAAAATGAGTAAATGCATAACTCACTTTTTATTACTTTAAAAACAGTTGTCAGATCAGCTACGATTTACAAAGCAAGATTTCATCTTTTTCATTTTGTAGAATGCTCTTCATACTTTGATAAATAAACTGATTATATTAAGAGCAGTCAAAATAAGAGTGACGTTTGGAAAACGGCAATACTTCTCAGCGAAACTTATTATTGTTGTTATTTAAATTGCTATCGTTCATCGATTATTGATTTCCAGTATCTAGAATTACTGTATGACCATTGAAGAGATTTCGTCATAAGCAATTAAATTTACCTCGAAGCAGCAATAAATGGAGATAACGATTAGAGAGAGCCCTTCTTTTTTACATATCAGAAAATGAGTTAAAGTTTTCCAGGCTAATGAACACATGCGATACATGATGACGAAGAAGTTTTAAAGTATATTTTGAAAAAAAAAGTTACACAAGAAGCTCAATTACTCATTTTCGTAGAGAAAAGCAGAAAAAATAGTCAGAGAAGCAAAAAAATAGTAAACGACGTGTTTAACTTACTGTTCGTATACATGTTCCTGTTTTTTTCCTTTGCAGTCATCAGCAGAGATTTCCTTTAGAATAATGATCATTAAGGTCGGCTTCATCGTAGATGGCCCCACATCAGAACGATAAATGTCGATGTGTGTGTGATTTCCAAGACAGAGCGAAGCAAAACATTCCATTTAAATGTGATAGAAAATAAAAATGATCCTTATTATGTATTCTGGGCTTGCGGATATCACATCTTTCTGCACTAGGAAGTCACTTTTTTTTAATGAGCCCGACTTCGTTCAACTTGAGTTTTTATGACTGAGTGATCGATTGCAAGGCAGTTTCAAAGACATTTATTTCACGAGCACGAAAAGGTTTAAATATATATAAAACGTACAAAATTGATGCAATGGTAAATAAACGTGTGTTCGCAGTACCTCTGCTACTGAAAACTGAAAAACTTCCGAATCTCTACCTAATATAATGATGTTCTTGTATTTAAAATATTTTAATCTACCTGCAGCACAAAAACATTGCATAAAATAATAGATATAATTTTCAAGAGCAATATGCCATTATGTCTTAAAAGAAAAGTGTTTGATCAATGCATCCTTCCAGTGCTTACGTATGGTGCAGAGACGTGGACCTTAACTAAAAGTGACATACAAAGGCTGCAGACAACTCAAAGAGGCATGGAGAGGTGCATACTTGGTATAACCAGGAGAGATAAGAAGAGGAACTCGTGGATCCGAAAAATGACAAGAGTGGAAGACATCATGATCAGAGTTAAATCCCTGAAGTGGCAATGCGCTGGACATACTGCCAGAAGGACAGATCATCGATGGACAGCCGAAATTTTAGATTGGATTCCAAGGGACACTAAAAGACCCAGAAGAAGACCACATGGGAGATGGGTGGATGAAATTAGAAAGTATCCAGGGGTGACATGGAGGAGACTGGCACAAGACAGACCGTTGTGGAGGAAACTTGGGGAGACCTTCGTCCAGCAGTGGATTGATAATGGTTGACAATGATGATGATGGTGATGACCTGCCAAACATTTTCCCTGATAGGAAACGTGTAAAAATTAAATAACAGTAATTTACTCCACACAGCTGTCGTCTTTTACTCCAATAAGTTTTAAGACAATTTATCTCAAATTCTATGGATTTCGTGAATTTGACAGAAGTGTTGGGTGAATTTCAATGCTTCACCAAATTGTGGAAGCACCATGTAATTCGGGATCAGGGTATGATATGCGAATGAGTGGTGATGGCATCGGTTTATGCAAATATGCAGCAGCATAAAACGGGCTGTTACGGAAGTGTGCATTGTTTGTGGAGTGCAAAGAACGAAGTATGAATCAGCAACTGCGTTGTAATTGTTGATAGACATAATTTAACGGGTAAACTGAGGTGGAGATTGACCGGAAGACTAGAGGAAGGCCGACATCAGGTGGAGGTCGCAAGTATGTGAGCCCTTCTTTTGCACAGGCTGTGGAACCAATTTCAAAAAATGCAATCATCTTCGTACAGTCACAGCGAAGAAAGGCCTGAGACCACGACGTCCGCGGATGACTGATAACTTCGATTAATTGCGCGTAGGAAAAGGACGGCTACCCCTACATAGCTGCGATCTGCCCTTGCTGCGGCTACAGAAGCGGAAGTACACTGGTTTCCGCAAATTAAGCAACACATCGGAAAAATCGCGGTAACTGGGCAACATATAGTTCAAATTACACAAAATTTGTATGTTACAGGCGAAGGCATTCAGCATCGGTGTACGGAAGGCAAATGAGTGGCGCTGGTAGCGCTTTATGCAGATACGCAAGAGCGTAAAACCAGTTGTTTTGGACGTAGTTGTCAATTAATGTGCAGCCGTGAATCAGAAAATTTCGAGATAGCGATTTTGTTAACATAGTTTTGAGACGTCATTTACCAGCGGAGTCACGCTACAGAGCGATAGGCCGACTCAAAGCAGGGCAACGGCAGGCAGACGTCGCAAGATGGCTCAACGTCTATCGTTCTTTGGTCAGAAGGATGTGGTAGCGGTTCCAAACCACGGGTGCAGCTTTCAGAAGCTTCAGCAAAGGTAAGCCAACAACAACAACCTCTACTGATGACCGGTATTTGCGGCATTCAGCACGGAAGAACAGAGCGGCTACACCGACACATCTCAGATCTGTGCTTGTGGCAGCCACCGGACGGACGGCATCAGCTTCGACGGTACGCTGAATGCTTCATGCAGGAGGACTGTATGCTCGGCAACCTGTATTACGCGTGCCCCTCACCCACCGCCACCGGAGGAAACGTTTCAGTTGGGCACGAATGCATGTCAACTGGACTCAAAATCAGTGGAGGTCCATTCTATTTACTGATGCGTCGCGATACTGTTTACAGAGTGATTCTCGCCAAGTTTACATTTGTAGAGAGGCCTGTATTCTCTATATATCCTCTAATATAAAGGAAAGAGGAACTTATGGTGGTGGTAGTGTTCTGGTGTGGGCAGGCATATCGTTAGGCGGCCGTACCGAACTCAGTGTTTTGCCACATGGAATCCTAAATGCTCAGAGGTATAGAGACGAGATCCTGGACTCTACTGTTCTGCCATATGTGACCACAATTGGCGATACATCTCTACTGCAGGGGGATAACGTCCGCCCTCACACTGCATGCTTCGTGGACCAGTACTTGGAACAGGATACTACTAGTATGGTCGTATGGAGTGGCCAGCACATTCTTCCGATCAGAATCCTATTGAACATGTCTGGGATACTCTCGGGAGGCATGGTGCCGGACTCCAGCCTCCTTCCCGAAACCTGCAGGGGCTCCTCACTGCTTTGCTCAATCAATGGATGCAGCTACCCATGGAACTGCGCGGCACCATAATTGACAGCATGGAACATCGGCGTCTGGCCTGTATTGCTCTTTGGAATAACCACGCTCCGTGTTGCAGTACATTTTCCTATTTCATCTTGATACCTATATTTCTATATTTTCATATTTACATCACTCATACAAAATGTAAATGCTTCGTATCTTATATTCTTATGTTTTTTGATGCATTTGGTCTGATAAAGCTTACCACCAAATTTCATCTGAATCGGTTGCGCACTTTTTGAGTTATCACGATTTTTCCATTTGTTGCTTAATTTACGGAAATCAGTGTATTTGCTTCCACTGTGCGCACACGGCTTTGCGAAGGATGTCGTTAGGATAGGCCTCTGGCATTTTACGTGACCCTTAACCCCATTACGGGGTGGGACGTTTAAATTGGGCAAGACACTCCTTACTGAAGTCCAGTGGACTGAAAACCAATGGACGCAAGTGCTGTTCACAGATGAGTCCGGATTTCGTTTGCAGAGTGATTCCAAACATGTACTTATCAGGAATGTACGAGAAACAGGCTACCATTCCTCTACGACCTGGGAAAGGGACATTTGCAGTGGTGGTAACTTGCTGCATTGGGGTGGCATCTAGATATGTGGACGCACAGACTTCTATATGCAACCAAGAGGAGCCGTGAATACTCGACGATCTAGGGACAGTGTCTAGGATCAATGTGTTCGTTGTTATGCAAGTGCCGTAGGAGTTAGATTTCTCCTACAGGAAAATAACCTTTCCCCACCGAGCTAAGCTGGTAGGAAAATATCTTTAAGAGGAAGCTGTTGTCCGTGCGGGTTAGATAACCAAGTAACTTGCCTGGAATCCAAATCGAGCTTGTTTGGAATGATCTAGAGAGATGTGTTGCTGAACTCAACTCCCGTCCGCAAGATCTGGAGGGGCAAGTTTTGCACGAACGATGATCGTTGCTACTTATTGAGCTCCAAAACACCCCATCATTAATGTCATGAGACATCGCTATGAGACCTACATTGCTGTGAGAGGTGACCACACTCCTTACTGAAGTACACTGAATTGCCAGAAAAACTGGTACAGACGAGCTTGTGCAAAATGCATAGCAACGTCAACTATGCGCGTACCCGGTTGCGTCCGCCAAAGCGTATATAAAGCGATGTACATCCTTGCCAGCTGGCAGAGCTGTTTTCGGCATGAGAATGACAAGTAATAACGATTTAAGCGAATTTCAACTAGGTGTTACAGTTGACGCTCGTGAGATGGGCCATAGTATTTTGGAGGTAGAAACGATGTTCGAATTTTCACGGACGACCATTGCAAGGGTGTACCGTGACTACAAGAATTCCGTCAAAACCTCCAACCTACGATACCAGTGTGGCCGTAAAAAGACATTGGGTGAACGTGACCATCGTCGGCTGTCAAGAATCGGTTCACGCGATAGGCGTGCTACACTCTCGCAGGTATCATCGGAATTCAATGCTGGAGCCTCAACAAGCATCAGCGTCCGGACTGTACAACGTACCCTGCAATATATGGGCTGTGGGAGCCGTCGCCCAACTCGAGTCCCCTTAATGGGTGTACGACACAGAACTATGCGCCTCGCTTGGGCACGGCAACACCGCCACAGGACAATTGATGACTGGAAACAAGTAGCCTGGTCTGACGAGTCGCGTTTCCAACTGTATCGGGCAGATGGAAGGTTTCGTGTGTAGTGCAAACCTTATAAAGCCATGGATCACGCCTGTCAACAGGGAACTGTACCGGCTGGTGGAGCGTCCGTAATGGTATGGGATGTGTTTAGCTGGACTTCACCGGGACCCCTGGTACGTCTACAAACGTTTGTGACAGGCCAACGCTATGTGCCCATCCTTTCTGACGAGGTACACCCGTTCATGTCCTGCATTCATGCTGATGGGTTGGACCTGTTCCAACAGAACAGTGCACCTCCACACAAGTGTCAGGACGCCACATTATGGTTAAGGGAGCATTCATATGAGTTTGGTGTGTTGCCATTCATACCCAAGTCCCCAGATCTGAGTGTGATAGAACACATTTGTGATGCCATGCAACGCCCTATCGAACACAGGAATCGGAGACCTCAGAATACACCCGAATTGTGGAACGCTGTGCAGGAAGTATGGTGTGCTTTGCCTACAGCATATTTCCAGAAGCTAGTGGAGTCCACGCCCCGTCGTATTTCTGCAGTCCCGCGCTTCCGTGGGGGACCTACCAAGTATTAGCCTGGTGTACCAGTTTTTCTGGCACTTTTGTGTATATACTTTAGACATTTCATTTCGGCATCTTATTTTTCTCCTGGTACGTAGTCATTTTCGCTCGAATGAAGTGTAGTTTTACGAAATGTTTTAGGATCTTTCTCTAAAGTACGATAGAGGTTTTTACTGGATTTAAAATATTTCAGTATACATTTTTTAAGCTATCGCGATTTTTCTGTTTTTTTTTTCACTTATAAAAGCCAGTGCAGTTTCAAGCGTGTAACGACAAGTTATCTAAATTTTAAACTCCTAGGCGACATATTTACAAACTTAATAATGTTTCCTCATATCAGACGCGAAATGGTTTTTTTCGGTCCAACGTACAGTACTGAAGACATTATGCTGACTGAAAACGTGCATGTACACTATCATGTGGGAAGTGTTGTATCGAAAAAACACAGGGAATGGCAACTAGCAGGAATATCTTTCATCATGTTTCCAGTGCGATAATTAGGAATGTGACTACCATTGAATCCAGCTGACTTCAAAATAATTTTATTAGTTCAACAATTCGAAGCTGATATTTCGTAGACCTTATAATATAGATTTGCTGTACTAAGCAAGAAATATTTCTTCAAGAATATCATAAATTATATATTCGGGGTGTTCCTGATAACTAACAAAAACTTTAAGGGCCATAAGCAGTTTCCCGTACCTCATTTGGGATCATTGGATTTTGGAACCAAGAGAGCCAGCACCGTTAGAAAGATGCATCCCCCATACCTTATCGGGACTCGAACCTCGATCCCCTTGGAAGGATTATCAGAAAACCTAAGCCCCCCCCCCATCCAGCTTCATATTACTCGATCACCAGGGCAGCAAATCTAGAATAATTGTAGAGTGGGAATAACAGTCAAATGAAGTGGAGATATTGTGGAAATACAAGTATACGTTTAAAGCACCCAGCATTGCCGCCCCGGTGGCGAAGTGGTCTAAGCGATGGCTTTGCAAAGGTTGTGTTGACCTGTGCTCCGTGTTTGACCTGCGTTTCTTGGTGTTCTTTTGTGTGTGTGCCGTCATTTTGTGTATCTCCTGTGTTGTAAACGTCTCCTGTGTCGACTGAGTCCGACCTTGACGTCCTGTAAGTAAAACTTTACTTGTACTAACTCTTTTTCCTTCCTGGCTTTTCCCAGGGTCGGGTTTAGCAGGCCAGCCATTGCAAATGGCGGCGATCGCATCTGATAGGCCAGGTCTGAAGCTTGATAGCAAAGCTCCGCCCCTGCCTGGCCACGTTCGGTCATCGTCACTACCACACGCAGTTGGTTTCCAAGCCGCGTTATCTGATGTTACTACCTTTTCTTCCAACTTTATGGATGTTGATTTCCCGACATTTTCCACCACAGTGACGTCATTAACTTCTTCCGTATCCGTTGCCTCTATTACTTAATCTGCTCCTGCGAGCACTGCGTCTCGACCTTCCACATCTCCGCCCATTCCTACGGCAACTCTACCTTATGCTTCCGTTGTGAAGGGTACCAGTTCATCTTCCTCTACAGCGAAGAATCCATGTACAACGCCTCTTGATATGATTGTCACTAGAGACAACAACAAATTACGCATCGAAATTCCGGAAACTTCAACTGCTGGGCAAGAGGTTTTACGCTCACAGAAACTTGGCATATGTTTTGATACCCTCCCGGACACCAGCCTTAAGAAATACTCCTTAGCTGTCCGTCAAATCCTCCCTAAGGGAGCGATCACCCATATTTTTTTTTATTTTTTTTGAGGTTTAACGACCACCGTGAGCAACTCAATGGGCTATGAGCAGTCGCCCGTCCCTAATTTAGGGTCACTGGTTCCAGGGAAGGGAGAGAGCCAGTGCCGTAAGACAAACACAACATCCATGCCTCACCGGGATTCGAACCCGGACCCCTTTCGGACGAATGATCAGAGGTCATCGCTTAGACCACTGCGCCACCGGGGCGGCGATCACCTGTATGGCGAGGAAACCTAGGACTGTTCTCATCTATTTTGCGAAGCCAGAGTTTGTTGAGCGCGTCTTATCTGACGGACGGCATGTTGGGGATCATACCTTACTGGGAGTCCCGCAAACGCAGCGCTCCGTACTTGGTACGTGCTACCCCGTACCACCAGAAATCAAGGACCATTACTTAATGGCGGCCTTTTTCCCGTTGTGGGAAGGTAGTAGGTTCCATTTCCACTCTGTCTTCCGCACCAACAGACCCAGATGACAAGAACATCTTTGGTCTGCGTCGCCAAGCAAGGATCCTGTTCCCTACTGAAGATGCCATTGCTGATTTCCCTACTGACCTCACTGTGGTTGTAGGGAAGCAGGTTTTCCGGATCGATATCTTCACTGCCTTGCATTTTTTTAAATGCAAAGCATATGGCCAATCACGTTGGCCACATGTATCTGTATGGCCAATCATGTGGCCAACGTGATTGTACATGTATGGCCAATCACGTTGGCCACATCCAATCACGTTAGCCACATGTATCTGCCAAGCCACCTATTTCCATACCGCCCGAAGTCAACACCCTACCCTCAACACCAATTTCTCTGGCCACACCAAGTTCGGCTCCACAGACGTCCTTAATCCCTGCTACTGTTTTTCCATAGGCTTCTCCCCCAACAAATGAAGATTCATCATCAGTCTCCAAGTCTTCGATCACCACTACAGGAACTTTGGCTACATCTCCATCGTTGGACCCACTTGCTGCTGTGGTACCTCTACGTTCTTCGGAGGGTATTATCTCAGAAAAGGAATGGCAACCCCTACGTCGTGTTGCTTCATCTTCTTCCCTTGGATCACATAATGGCCGCCCCGGTGGCGCAGTGGTCTAAGCGATGGCCTCTGATCATTCGTCAGAACGGGGTCCGGGTTCGAATCCCGGTGAGGCATGGATGTTGTGTTTGTCTTACGGCACTGGCTCTCTCCTTCCCTGGAACCAGTGACCCTAAATTAGGGACGGGCGACTGCTTATAGCCCATTGAGTTGCTCACGGTGGTCGTTAAACCTCCAATCAAAAAAAAAAATCACATAATGTGGAGTCAGATATAACTGTCCTACACCCACTAGCTTCTCCCGGCGTTCCCACGTTGAAACGTACCAGACAGAGTTCAATCTCGCCGGTGACGTCTTCTCCACGCTGCTCTCGTTCCCGTTCGCTAATTCGACAGTCTTTCTCTCCAACAGCATTTCCTACATCTCTTAAATCCCCAGCTGTTTCAAAATTGTTGGATCAAAAAGCTTTCGCAGAATATCTGGAAACTTTCCCTGCATTAGACGGGCCGCTGGCACCGTCTGATATTGCTCTCATCATACTCAATCAACCGTCACGTCCTCTCAAGCAGCTAGACTGCGTTCAATCACGTAATGCTCAGTTTCCTACTATTATCACCCAACTTCAGAATCTACTTGCTCTTTTGCCAAAATTGACACAGTCACTAATGCGCAGACATCTAACTTAAAGAAACGTGTAACCAGTCTTCACAGAAGTCCTGATAGTAATATTCAACCGCTACAACCTCTTTCAAGTTAAAATTACTTTCTTTCAACTCTAAGGGATGCTCCGTCCCTCCTACCATCGCGTTAGTGTTTGAAGACATTACACCGCATGATGCGGATATATTATTGCTACAGGAGACTAACTGGCATCCCAACACCCCATACCACCGGTGGCGAACCTGGCCATTTCAATTCTCTTATGTCCATCGATTTAGTCTTGACGCAGGACTTGCGGTGGCCATCCATTTTCGTCTTCGACCCTTCATTACTGATATCACGGTCAAACCGATTTATCGTGACCTCCTGCAGCTTCTGTCCTTCCGACTTTACAACCTCCGATACCATATCTTAAACATCTTGGTTTCCGGCAATCAACAGTATGCAGACTGTCTTTTTGAGCATTTTGTTTCCTGTGTTTAAGGTTTTCCGGCCACTGATATTGTCATCTTAGGTGGTGATTTGAACTGCACCCTTGACCCATCCCTCGACAGATCGGACGGTTCCACTGATACCAGGTATTTTCTTTCCAGAGCACTTTCTACAGCCATCAACCAGTTACAACTCCAAGATTCTTTTCGACACCTGCACCCATATTTCTTTGTTCGTACACCTGGCGCTCCTACTACACTTCCTCCCCTACAACTGCCCGACTTGACCGATTTTATGTTTCTTCAATTCTTTTTCCTTCAGTTATCTTCCTTTCTCACACAACGACAGTTTCTTCCGACCACAGCTGTGTCGTAATGTGTCTTGACGCCGGTACATCTCCTCGGCAATGCTACCGTTCTTGGACCCTTGATGATGATCTTTTACTTGATTCAACTTACGTAAATTTCATCCAATCGCAGCTCCAACAAGCCTTATATACGCTCCCTTTTGCTTCTTGTTCCTTGCAACACTGGTTAAATGTCAAATCCGAAATTCTTCTTTATACCAAACAATATTCCCACGAAAAACGTACTTCAGCTTCTATGAAGATTGATGCTGCACGCTCGATTTTTTCCACCCTAAAACTTGATTCTCTGCTGTTTTCTCATTACCAAGCTGAACTTCGTGCCTTGCTACTTCCTGTCTCCCAACAAGCTCTTCACCGCCTCAAGCTCCTTTATCTCCAGCCAAATGATTATCTATGTGAACAGGTTCAACAACTGGAATTCCACAAACGTTCTGCTCATCCCTTCCGTAATCTGAAGTTACCCAATGGAACTGTTACTTATGACTCCACTCTCTTTTGCTCCGGTGTTAGAACATATTTCCAGTCACGTTTTGCTCAGTTCCAGTCAAGTTCTCCGCATGCTGACACGATTCTTCGTGCCTTACCACATATTCCATCCCATCTTGTTACATCTCTTTCTATGCCTATCACCCCAGCAGAAGTAGTACAGTCACTTGCCTTACTTAACTGTCACTCGTCACCTGGTCCTGATGGGTTGCCAGTTAATTTCTTTCGTACGTTTTCCTCTTTCCTACACCCTCTCCTATTGCCTTGCTTTACAGCTGCTTTTTCCTTATCTGTTCTTCCCCCGCTTTTACTCTAGCTCACATCATTCTTCTTCCAAAGAAGGGGTGTCTGCTGGAGTTGGATAACTGGCGTCCTATATCCATCCTTAATGTTGACTACAAGATGTATACTAAAATACTCTCCTATCGATTGAACCCTGTCCTTCCCACCGTCATACATCCCGATCAAACGTACACCATCCCTGGCCGAAACATTCATACTAATATTAATCTCCTCCGTGACTCATATTGCCTTGCCCACCTTTCCTCCGAACCTTTAGCCTTCCTCAGTCTTGATCAGAGGCCAGGCCTTTGATAACGTGAGTCATCAGTGGCTTGCCTCTGTGCTCTCTGCCTTCGGTTTCCCATCTGTCTTCATCACAGCCCTCCTTGCTCTGTACCAGGACTCAGTTGTCCATATCCGGACGGCCTCCTTCCTTACAGCCCCCATTCCGTTTCGTAAGGGCATCCGTCAAGAATGTCCTCTTTCCGGACAACCTTTCTCTCTAGTCTTTGAGCCTTTTCTTTGCTCTATCCGTTCTCTTCTACAACCTCCCCTCCATCATTCAGCATAGCACCAGGCACCATTCTATCGTTCTTACTGCCTACGCCGATGATCTTACAGTTCTCATCCAAGAAGAATGGCAATTCACAATTGTTCTTGCATGGTATCAAGCGTATGCTGCGGCTTCCGCAGCTTTGTTAAACCTTTCAAAGTGTACAGGCTTGTGGTGTGGCTCCTGAAGACATCGCCCCGATGCACCGTGCGGCGCTCATTGGACTTCCACCAGTCAAAAGATACTTGATGTGCACATTGGCAGCCGGGTCTCAGCAGCGGCTGCCACCTGGAGACCCCTCGTCAAGAAACTACGTCACACCGCTCCTTATTGGTCCAAGCTCAAGTGCTGTTTGACCTACCACAGTCGTGCACGTCTTTCTGGCACCCACATCCTCTCGTTAGTTTATCATTCCTGGATTGCACAACCGCCACCAGCCTACGTTCAAACTGCAACAACATCAGCAATTCTCAGCATTGTTTGGTCATCTACTCATTGGTTATCTTCCTCAGTATTGTCTCTACCTTTGACTTGTGGTGGCCTCAATATGCCAGAGATTACCATACGTTATAAAGCTGTAAGAATTTTCAATTTCCTCCGTTTGACAGTTCAACCATACTCTTCCGCTTCCATTCTTCTGCTTAATGTTCTGACTTCCCCCTTAATCCCTGCCTCACCGTCCATCTTCTTCTCAAGATGGATATTCACACTGTCATTTCCCCCATTTTCCTATAGTCTACCACGAAGCTGTTCAATTCCTTCGTTCTTTACCGCTCATTCGTCAACCCCCTCTTCCACTCTTGATCTTCTTTCCGAGCCTCTTTTTTCTCCTCCGTCCTCCATCCCCCTACTGCCAAATTTTTCTTTTTCCCCGCATGGCTACACGCTGGTGTAGTCTCCGTTTCCCAACTGGTCCTCCCCGATTTTTCATGGAAACCCAATTCCGACCTTTTTCCCACCCTCCCACCCTCACCCGAACTCTCTGATAACTTCCTCCAACCTAAACATGCTCTTCAATCACTTTTTCCTTCCTTAGTCGATTCCTCTGGCCTCCTTTCCGTTTCCTCTGACTCTCTCTCTCTTTTACGTTCTTTCTTCCCTTTTCCGGTGATCCCCTCCCTCTCCACTGTCTTTCCACCCGCACCCTGTACCGTTTTCTCCGTTCTTCTTCTGCGGTACCTTGCCCTTTTCCCTCTGTTTCTTCTTTTGCACTAACCTCGATCTGGTCTACTGCCCAACATTCACCGACCCTCTCCTCAGAACTTAATGTGCACTGGAGGTTTTTACACAATCGACTGCCTGTTCCTTCGACTTTGTTCCGGAGAAATATAGGTTGGTTGGTTGGTTGGTGGATTTTATTGGCGCAAGGGCCAGGTTTGGCCAAAGAGCGCCAGACAAAGAACTATCAGCCACAGATTTTTAAAAACGTGGAAAATGATTAAGAGCAGACAGGCTTGGTAAAAGTTGAAAAAGAGTATGATGAAAGCTGTGAAGACAAGGTAGTTAATTAGGTTTATATAAAAATTTATTAATTTACTATTAGAATTATATATATATATATATATATATATATATATATATATATATATATATATATATATATATATATATATATTTTTTTAAACACAACTACACAAAGGATGAGTCACTCTCCTCCCCCCACACTCCTCTGCAATGCTGGCAGAGGGCGGGGACGAACTGTCATTCTCCTCCCCCCATGTTCCTCTGCAATGTTGTTTGAGGCTGGGGACGAACTGTCACTCTCCTCCCCCTATGTTCCTCTATAATGTTGGTTGAGGGTGGGGACCTCGCTGAGGCCGAGACAGTTGGATGGACACTGCACACCTTTGCGGATTGAGGGCCGGGTCTTCCGCACGTGCAGGCTTTCGGATGGAAACTGGAAGAGACGGTCGGCTGCAAAAGAGAAGGCCCAGAATCAGGTAGTCGAAAAATCTCGAGCTCGGGGAAAAACACCTGTGTCGCTTGGTCAGCTGTAGATCGCTTGGCAAGAGCGGCGAGAGCTACAGGGCGCGGCACAAAGGGCTGCACGGGTTGTGGCAGAGACTGAACTACTGCGGCAAAAGTGCGCTGTCGGTTAGTGGGTATACCCAACTTGGCCTTGGCAGCAGGGTACGAGAGGCCTTCCAGGGTCTTGAGGCGCTGGATCGCCATCTCGTCCTTCCATTTCATACAGTTGCGGGAGTAAGCTGCATGGGCCTCACCGCAGTTAACACAGCAGGCCGCAGAAGTGCAACCATCCCCGTCATGTTCACTGGAGCCACAATTTGCGCAACGAGCGGAACTCTTACAGAAACGTTGGGAATGCCCGTACCTCTGGCACCTGAAACAGCGCAGAGGACTGGGAATGTACGGGCGAACTCCACAGACCAAGTAGCCAGCCTTGATTTCGGTCGGAACTTTCGGGGAGTTAAAAGTCAAGATTACATTTTTAGACTTAATCAAGGAACCATCGCGCCGGAACATCATACGACGAGCAGCAATAGCACCTTGATCTGCAAGTTCAGTCACCAATTCGTCTTCACTGCATGGCAAGAGATCAAACTCTGAAATAACACCCCGAGAGGTGTTAAGAAATGGGTGAGGTGTCACTTTTACAGGAATGCCTTGAAGACTAGTGAGCTGCAGAAAAGTGTTACTCTGAGAAACACTGCAAGTTTGGACAAGCAGGTCCCCAGAGCGAAGCTTCCTCACAGACTTCAAGGGGCCAACTGCAGCGTCCAAAGCTTTAGAAATGAAGAATGGAGATCTGGTGGACAGTCTCTCATTCGGATCGATGGATTCTACAACTAAGTGTGTAGCATGCGTATTCACAACAATCGAGGGGAGACGACGCTTCGGAGCGACTGGTACAGCTGCCGAAGAAGAGGTTCCACATTCTTGGTCCAGATCATGGTCTAAAGATCGTTTAAGGGTATGAGACTTGGTAGGTTGAGAAGACGAAGGAGAGTCGTTGTCAACGATCATTTGCTCAGGTGACTTGAATTTGGAGCGTTTGTTTTTGGGTTTACCCATGGAAAAAAGGAGAAGGATTCGTCTGCAGACTACTCCACCCACCACCGAGCCCTACAAGGGAGAACTGGAGGTCTGCAAGCCAAGAAAATGACGCTGGACACAGTTCTGGAGCTTATACGTTGCAGATATAGTCCGTTGGCTGTGATCACACGCACTCGGCGGACACTTCGGCCTCCGGGTACCGTCATGCCAACGCCTTTGGCATGATCCCACAGCCCCCGGGCTCACCCTGCCGTGCTATACGACAAACAAGCCGCTAAAGCCCTGCACACAACTTGGTACAAGACTTCTGACTAGAGGTGGGTTAGTCTCTAGCCTCCCGTTTACAGCGAAGCCGGGGTCGAAGAGGAGTGTTGGCACACAGGAGGCACTTATCCGGTCTCCTGCGACCTCAGCCGCCAGACATCCCATTTCCGCCTCACGGGTCTCCGCACGCGGCAAACATGCAGGTAGGTCTAGCACCCAAACCAGTTAAAAGGAGAAAAGAAATCCAAAGAAGACAAATCCTGGAAGGGAACCTAAACGGAATCTCAGCAACCTACGAACTGAGCGGTTAATATAAAACAGTTAGTGGTGGAAAGTAACAAAACCACAAGACCGGGGTGTTAGTACATAACGTGGTAGCGATTAGGTAAAGTATACAACACGGGCAACTAGCCAGTGGAGAAAATAAATAAAAACGAAAAAGCGAGACACAAGACCAGCTCGGGATCGTGGGGCCGCGACTCCCCAACAGCTGGATGAACAGCCGTCCCTGCAAACACCAACAGCACCAAAACAAAAAAAACAGGCGGTGGCATGACAACAGATGTTGACCAGTCACAAGGTCAGCTCGGGCCGTGGGGGCGCCGCTCCCCAAATAACTGGAAAACCAGTTATCCCCGTGCGGGGGGAGAAATATAGTATCATCAGATCTCTGTCCTTTTTGTAACGTTGTTAGAGACGTCTTACACATGTTTGTTTACTGTCAGACGATGCTCCCACTATTTCAGAGTATGTTCCAACTTGCACATCTTTCTTGTACCAGTGATCTCACCCTAGAAGATTATCGTTTCCTCGGCCACAGTTCTACAAGTTTCTCCTCTATTTTACCAGTTTGTTCGTATTTATTTATCCTAGCTAAATATATTATTTTCTCTCACCTGCTACAGTTACAAGATCCAGATCCTATCACATTCTCTACCTCCTTGGTTGCACACTACCGCAACAGAGTTAAAACCAGACTCACCCTGGAATACTCCTTGGCGAGTGACACGGCACGGTTACCTGCCTTCTTCAAAACATGGTCGCCGTGTCGTCCCTGGTTTCGGTTTTCTAGTGCCCAGACTGTTCATCTGCTGTTTTAATAAACCTACGTCGGAACTTTCAATTTTTACTGTTCCCTCACCATGTTTCCTCCTGGAACTGGATTGTGTTTGCTTCCTGCTGATGTCACCTTTTGTACAAAGTTCTCTTCATTCTCACAGTGACTCTCTGTCACCAGTGATTCCCATGCCACTAGAACTGCGCGAATTTTTTTTTCTGTAAATTTTTTCGCTCCAGTGATGTTCCAAGACTTCAATGAACAATTTTCCCAGAGCTACTGCTGCTTACAGCAAATAATGCAGTGCCTGTCATTGATCATTTGTACAATTGTCATTTCATTGTAAATATCTACATTTTGTTTTATTTCTCCCCTTCTCTCACACCGCGTGTGAGGTTGGGGATGTTCTGTTGTAATTCTTTTAAGTGAATAAAAGCGAATATTGAAACTAAGCGATGGCTTCTGGTCATTCGCCCGAGATGGGTCTGGGTTCGAATCCCGGTGAGGCATGGACGTTGTGTTTGTCTTACGGTGCTGGTTCTCTTCTTTCCTTTGAACCACTGGCCCTAAATTAGGGACGGGTGACTGTTTATAGCCCATTGCGGTCGTTAAACCTCCACTTAAAAAAAAAAAAGAAAAGCTCCCTGCATTAGAACATAGAAAATCTGATTGCTGCACAAAACACGACCCACGTGGAAAATTTAGCAGGTATTGTTTTTTACCTACGGAATGCAGGAAGAACCTTTCGGTTCAACATTTTGAAGCGGGGATATAATGAAAAATACAAAAATGTAACGGCACTGTGACTTGAATAGGTCATTGTAAAGAAAAAAGGAAAAGACGAAGGAGTAGAAAGTTTCACCAACGTCATTCTCACGCTCCAAATTATCGAACGCTAATGGAATTTTGAGTCCTATTTCTAACTGAGAACATAGCATGTCTACAAGCGGATCAACAAAGTGGAACCTTTTTTTTTTCTTCAGATTCCTTAAGTAGTTTTCTTTCTTCAAAAGTCGTGCTAAAACTTACAGCGACTCTGCATACGTTAGCACAATTTCGTAAAGAAACGATTTACATTCGAATTAAAAGACTCATACGAAAAGATTTTAAGTACATGATTGATCCATTTTTTTAACTAGGTAAAGGTCTCTAATTTAGTTACCATAATGCCAGTGTAAATCAAGGACGTTCGTTTAGGACTACACGCATTCAAAACCGCTTCCCTTTTTGAACTACACATAATGTTGGGCCTCCATTCCTGTACATGCGACACTAATGGCGTGCATCTGGCACGAGGCCCAAATGCGTTAACAGGTGAGCAGAGAATGGAAATCGTGATGTCGAGGCTGCTCCTACGCCATTATTGAAAAAGAAGGAGGTTAAGCCAGGCAGCAGCAGCAGCGAGAGGAATTTGTGCAATTGAAGAAAACAAGCGAAAACAAGCGTTTTTATACTGAGGACACCAATCTCGAAGACAAGCTGAGATCAGAACGTCCAACGATCACCAACACTGGCACCCTGGTCTATGCGGTTATACGTCAATTTGTCGCGTGCGTCAATTCGTCGACTGCGTCAATTCGTCGACAGCGACGATTCGTCGCGCGTCAATTCGTCGACCATGACGATTCGTCGAGCGTCAATTCGTCGCGGACAAATTCGTCGACTACGTCAATTCGTCGCGTTTACAGATTTTGGTTACATACAAAACGAATGCAGGAAAACGTACGATTTCGAACGTCTTGCTCCCTGATCAAATTTATAAAGTTTCGACAAGCAGACAAGATAGGAATATTACGTTTTTTTTTAGCACTAAAAATATTAGACGGTAGAAGGTTTTTGGAACGGGTCAGGGCCCGGTTGGTCAGAGCTCCCTCATACACAAAATTTTCGTAAAATCTACAGTTTTCAATTCAGAACCACCAAATCAGGTATCCCATCTCATGGTAATCTAACTTAGACGGTTGTCAGTTTTTGGAACGGGTCAACGCACGGGGAGTAAGAGCACCCACCCCCACCCCCACCCCACATACATACAAAATTTTCGTAAAATCTAGTTTTCATTTCAGAACCATCAAATTTGGTATCATGAAACTCTAACTTAGACACTAGACGGTTTTTGGAAGGGGTTGTAGTCTGGGGGTCTGAGCCCCCCTCATTAAAAATTTCGTAAAATCTACAGTTTTCATCTTAGAACCACCAAATTTGGTATACTATCTCATGGTACTCTAACTTAGACAGTAGACCGTTTTTGGAGCGGGTCAAGGCCCAGGGGGTCCGAGCCCCCCACATACAATATTTTCCTAAAAACTACAGTTTTCAATTCAGAACCACCAAATCTAGTATACTATCTCATGGTACTCTAACTTAGACGCTAGACGGTTTTTTGAAGGGGTTGCAGCTCGGAGTTAAAGGGCCCCCCTCATAAAAAATTTCGCAAAATCTACAGTTTTCAATTTAGAACCACCAAATGTGGTATACTATCTCATGGTACTCTAACTTAGACGGCAGACCGTTTTTGGAACGGGTAAAGGCCCGGAGGGTCAGAGCCCCCATATACTACAGTTTTCAATTCAGAACCACCAAATCTGGTATACTATCTCATGGTACTCCAACTTAGACGCTAGACGGTTTTTGGAAGGGGTTGGAGCCCGGGGGTAAGAGCCCCCATAAAAATGCCGTCAAATCTACATTTCAAAATTGCGTTTATTCTTCAGTAAAACAACATTTCTATGTACATGACAATGGAATTCCGCCAATAAAAACAGTGGTATATACATCAGCTGGAAAGTTCCAGTGAAACGTAAAACAAAATATTGTTAAAATCATAAAATTATTTCGCCACGTAGGGCGAAGGAGAGGCAGACAATAAAGCACGAGCGATACAAACGAAAATGTTTACCTACAGTATTGTAGACAGGGCAAGACATGATTCTATACTATGCACAAATTCCAATTAAGCATTACTCCATACTAAAGATTAAACATGCACAAGGTACTAATTCTGTTTTCAATTTAGAACCACCAAATCTGGTATACTATCTCATGGTACTCTAACTTAGACGGTAGACCGTTTTTGGAACGGGTCAAGGCCCGGGGGTCAGAGGCCCCCCTCCATAATTTTTTTGTAAAATCTACAGTTTTCAATTCAGAACCATTAAGTATGGTATCATGAAACTCTAACTTAGACGCTAGACGGTTTTGGGAAAGGGTTAGAGCCCGGGTGTTAGAGCCCCCCTCCCCCCTCATAAAATTTAATCTACAGTTTTCAATTTAGAACCACCAAATCTGGTATGCTATCTTATGGTACTCTAGCTTAGACGCTAGACAGTTTTTGAAAGGGGTTGGAGCAGAGGGGTCAGAGCACCCCCAATAAAAAAATCGTAAAATCTACAGTTTCCAATTTAGAATCACCAAATTTGGTATACTATCTCATGGTACTCTAACTTAGACGGTAGTCCGTTTTTGCAAGGGGTTGCAGCCGGGGGGGGTTAAGGGCTCCCTTCATAAAAAAAATCGCAAAATCTATTTTACAATTTAGAACCACCAAATTTGGTATACTATCTCATGGTACTCTAACTTAGACGATCGACGCTCTTTGGAACGGGTCAAGGCCCGGGGGTCGGAGCCTTCCCCCACACATACATACAAAATTTTCGTAAATTCTAGTTTTTATTTCAGAACCATCGAATTTGGTATCATGAAACTCTAACTTAGACGGTAGACCGTTTTCGGAACGGGTCAAGGCCCGGGGTCAGAGCCCCCCTCATAAAAACATTCGTAAAGTCTACAGTTTTCAATTTAGAGACCACCAAATGTGGTATGCTATCTCATGGTACTCTAATTTAGAAGGTAGACCGTTTTTGGATAAGGTCAAAGCCAGGGGTCAGAGACCCCCGCCCCCCATATTTTTTTTTCGTAAAATCCTCAGTTTTCAATTTAGAACTACCAAATTTGGTATACTATCTCATGGTATTCTAACTTCGACGGTCGACGGTTTTTGGAACGGTTCAAGGCCCGGGGGTTAGAGCCCCCCCCCTCCCGCACACACACACACACACACATACATACAACATTTTCTTAAAAACTACAGTTTTCAATTCAGAACCACCAAATTTGGTATCATGAAACTCTAACTTAGACGCTAGACGGTTTTTGGAAGCGGTTGGAACCCGGGGGTGAGAGCACCCCCCCTTCTCCTCATAAAAATTTCGTAAAATCTACAGTTTTCAATTTAGAGCAACCTAATTTGGTATACCACTCATGGTTATCTAACTTAGACGGTAGACAGTTTTTGGAAGGGGTCGGGGCGCTTTCAAAAACCGTGTGTCGCAAGGGAAACCTGTAGTCGCTTAATGAGTAAGTGGTATAAATCAATACAAAACCATGTGCTGTATTTGAAAAAAAAATTATAAGCAAGTAGGCATCGTGACTGTCCACAGTTTCCCCTTTTCATTCTGTCGAGATTACAACCACCACAGAAAAGAAAATAACAAAAACATAACAAAAACAGCCATACAAAGTAAAATGCCCAAAACATAAAAACAAGTAACCACACAAAATGAAATGCCCAAAACATTAAAAAAACTGCAACCACACAAAATAAAATACCCAAAACATGGTAAGAAATTCTGTTAAAAGCACAATGAAAGTAAACGATAGGAGAAATATATGTATTTAAAACTTAATACAAGTGTCAAAACTGAAATAAAAAGAAAGAAAAAAGAAATATTTCAAATTTCATTGTCACTTTAGATATTTTGACCTGTTGACATTTCGTAAATTGCACTTGCACTCGGTCAAAAATATTACTTACAAGGACTCTTTAGTAACTTTTAATAGCTGTGGTCATATTTATAAGGTTTGCATAACAAATCAAGTTAATAATGTTGCGCTTTCACTTAGGCACCAAATACTAATTATTGGCCGCTAGGCCTAATCCTTTTCTTAATAAGATTTTTCTGTAATTTTAACATTAAATTACTTAAGACAGTTTTTATATATTTCTATTAAAAAATAACGCCTTCGCTAATTATTTGTTTACTTATAAATTAAGCGGATAAAAGAGAATGCCATGAACAATTAATAGCGGATACGTTCAGTGTCATCTTGCATTTGTAAATGTGAAATCATAAATGCTTCTTTTAAAAACAAGTTGTTTTGCTTAGTTAGAAGCAACTTACAAAATATAGTTGACATTTCTAAACCAGGGAGTATTAGAGAGTAAAGTTGTGTGAACTTCTCCTGAAGAGATTGAACCTAACGAAATATTTCAAAAGGAAACTCGGCTAGACAGACTCGAGGTTCGAAAAATTTTAATTTTTTATCTCGCGCATGCACTTTAATTGGGTGTGTATGTTTATTTAAAGAACAGCATGTCCTAAAGTAGTTTTACTTTTGGACAAATAACTCATTTTTATATGCTGTGAGTGAATTCAGAGTATAGCATCTGCTCATATCAATTGGAATGGTTTAGACCCGACACCCTATTTTCCTTTGAATTTACATCCCATTCAACTTCGATCATTGGTTCACAAATATTTTTTCGAAATGTGATTCCGCTATTGGAGGAAAAAAGGAAGCAGCATCCTCCGTTTCTTATATTTTATGTAGAAATTGTTTATATTTTATGTACAATACAATTATATTTTATGTACATTTTATGTACAATCAACTGTGTAGTCAACTTCACAGTTGACTACACAGTTGATCTGTCTGTGTGTAGTAAACAACTGCATATCATAAAGTTGTTTTATTTTTTTCTTTGTCTTTGCCATAAACTGAATGTAAAGATCACATGGAAATTTTACAATACAGATCAATGCAATAAATTATCAAATTCTTTAATCTATCGTAACAGACTGTTTTCCGATGGTAATAAAATAGAGAAATATATAAAAATAAGACATAGATTATCTGTGTCATACATTAATTTAAAGAGTATTAACAACGTATCAGTCTTTACCAAGTTGAAAATACGCATCTATATTTAAAATTTAAACATTTCTATATTTAATATTAATATTTTCTCTTGTACTCAATAATGGCAAGATATCAAATTTTTTTGGGACCCGTAAATTTCTAGTACAGCTAGCAGGGGACTACTATGATAAAAATATTTTTGATGCATGCATATAAAGAACAAAAAATTGCCGTGGAAGTTGCTATCCCGCAAACACCCGAAAACTTAAAAAAAATCAATTTTTTACAAATCCATATCGAGATTATTTCAGCTTGCAACAAGATTAATAAGTTAAAGAAAGCTGGAGCTTACTCAGCGTTTTCCAACTCGAAGTTTCCTAGCTTTGCAGAGAGGCTCAAGGCTGGAGCCATGCATTGATGTGGTCGCCCACTTCTGTTATAGAGCATACCGAACACAACGTTGAAACGTTAGTATGCACGGAGTGTATTGTTGATGAAAATCGACTCCAAGACTGAAACAGATGTCAGGGTAGGTACCATTGTTAGTAAACCAGATTGTCGGATCTCAACGAAACATAGACTTGTTCTTATTTATACAACTGGAAAAACACCTTATTTAAAATAGTTTAACAATTTCGATAGATATCTGACTCGTTGAAAGGTAATTTTATGACATGATTTTGCCATTTTGTTTCCTTCGGACTGCCCAGCTTTTAATAAGCAATCAAAAACCAAAGCTAAAAAATGTGATAAGTGTTGCCGCCATATAACAGAAAACTCTGGTGCTAAAACTGAACTCCAAACCTTATTTCATGAGACAAATCCACGAGTTTGGTTCTACCTCGCAGATACCAATCAAAGGAGTGCAGGTAAAAATTTATCTTTGGTCTTTGTTTACACGCCACATGAATTTAGCACCCAAATTCTAAGTACGCCAGGCCTAAAATTTAACTTAAAACGCTAATGCATTTGGTCGCATATAACTCCGATTAAAAAATTTCTAAGGAAAAAAGGCTTTGCTTTGTGATCAACTTTCATATGTTTAGAAGTTGAAATTTTTGAGCAAAATAAGTGCCACTGCCACACTTTCATATATATATATATATTCGGGTTTGTGAGCATTTCCACTATTTCCGGTTATATCCTTTTTGTTTTGGCAAAGTTATTGCTGTAGCAGTCGCAGATGTGATCGCGATTCATAACCTTTTGTGGTATCCTAGCTTAATGAGTAATATAAAATAAAAATAACGTTTTTTACCTGTTGGTATACAGAAAATGTGCATTATTACAGGAGGACGATTGCTCTGATTTACACATAAAGGGCAAGAAAGTTATGCAATGTCACTAAAGTCAGCTTAAGATATGATACTTAAAAACAGCAAGAGAGCAGCGTTTTGTTGTCTAATGGAGGAACTCAATGGGATGTCAGCAGTCTCATACATGCATATCACTAAGCTGTTCTTCTGAGATTCAAAGGTTAGCTACACAAATAAATATAAACTACCAGATAAATTTTAAACTGATTATTTACGTACTGTTCCCGTATCAAACTTCTCCATTTACAGCGATCTTGACACACGCAACTCAGGCTTCACTGACATCCTTTGCACGACGTACACAATACCTTCTGTACTTCAAAGTCATAATCTTTTTCTCATGCAGACACTACTGAATATGATTCTCTCATGACTTCCTCTGCCTAGAATGTCATAGGAGGAACACATTCAGGAGTGTCTTCATAACGAAAAGATTATGAGTATGAAGTGGGCGGTCTCCTGAGAGATGGGTTTGCTTCCTTGGTTCACTCCATGGGCAACAATGGTGCACAGAAGAGCAACAAGGGCCTCTGTGAATCTTGGAGAGGTACCAACTAGTTCTGTGTGACATTGGCGAAAAAATCTCAACTCACTGGGTTTTTCTTCAGAATCCTTAGGTTGAATGACCAACTATAACCGTCACGTTTGGGCTAATCCCACACACTGGTGTACTTACCTGATGTAAGCAGTCGCCTGTTACTAATTTTCTGGCCTTTGGTTCCAGGGAGGAGAGACAGCGCCGTATGAAAAATATACCATCCATGTCTCGCCCGCACCTTTAGCCCGGACCAATTTCAAACGAGTGGTTAAAAGCCAAGCGCCTCTTACCAGTGTGACACTAGGATGGCGAGTAGATTCCTAAGTATCTTCTCAGGAAGATGGACTTTAATCTTTATATATCTTCTCAGAAGGATGAACTTTAATTTTTATATATCTTCTCAGAGGGAGGATTTTAATCTTTTATCCCAAGATTACAGAGAGGACATAATAGTAGAACACAACATAAGAAAGAGCAAAGAAAGAAATGAATGAATCATCGATTAAAGTGGACGTCAAATAATTTTGCTTTCTATACTTCCAATACACATTTTCTTCACAATTAATGCGTTCCCAAGGATGAAAATTTGAACATCATTAAAATAGCTTCATTTTATAACTTGGAATACTTAATATTTTATAAAACATAACCATAATTATGCAATCCAACATTTTTTTGTCTACTGACGTCATCATAGCACAGGTTGCGCCATCTTTTTCTGGTTTCAACACCACCAAAAGAAAAGTTATAGATTTTTAATATAATTATGGTTATGTTTTAGAAAATATTAAGAATTGCAAGCTATAATATGAAGTTATTTTAATCGATGTTAAAATTTTCATCCTTGGGAACACACTAATTGTGAAGAAAATGTGTACAAAAGTTTTTCCATTGGATGTATAGGGAACAAAATTACTGGACGTCCACTTTAAGCGCACAGTCTAATTTCAGTCTAATCCAGGGATATACAGGAAACGATGATTGTTTGGTAATTTGATATACTCGCTTCTCTAATACTGAAGTCGTCATGATTCTTAAAAGTTATATTATCACCTGACAAAGGTTCTAAACAGTATTTTTCTGGTCATTGTTTATTAAATAATGTAATCAACAATAAGCTTTCTACGACCGGTAAAATCAAATATTCATATTTCGCAAAAGGGTATTAGACCATTTTCAAGCAGACGTTTCCTCACGTGGATAAGTTATGACGTCCAAACGCTAGCGCCATGATGGCTTCTTGAAAGTAACTTATTTCCATAAGAAACACAAATACAAAATTTTCCAGTGAGGAAGGATAAGGCGAATCCAAAGTATAATTAATTGAATTATGCCTTTCACACCGAAGGATTCAATAATGGGGTAGCTAATGTATTTTTTGCCGCCGCTGTGAAAAATGCAATAAACCGACTTTCAGTTATAGTCCTGTTAAAAAAACAAGTTAATTAGCTTTCTAATGATGGTAAACTTGTATCCTTCATTAGGTTGCTGTAAGTGGTAATTATCCGCAACCTTCATGCATTAGTGTAAAAATACGCAAGCACATCATGCGATATTCATTAGCTGTTGCGTGATTAAAAGTCAGTTATAATTATTTGCATCCCAAAGACTTGAATCCCGCATCAAGAACTTATTACTAAATATTTCCAACGAAATAAGAGTTCCTGTTTTTAATCTTTTCTTTAATGTGCGCCAAAGAAAAAAATAATCCAGCACAAATGCTCTATTGCAAGAAAACAATCAATTTAAATGTTCTAAGCTGATCAGCTCTGTGTTTTATTAACATGAAAATTATGTTTGAAACAAGATTAAATCTGCTACGCTACTGAAGTCGGGCAACGTAATGCACGAAAGGGACATTATGGTTTAAAGACATTAACGGAGCTGATCAGAACTACTTTTGAGTTCAAGCCAGACTCGGAGCCAGATATCCTTCTGCAATGCAGTGGCAGAAACGATTCAAACGTCTGATATAAAAAATTCAGGGGACAACTACCACATGATAAAATGTCTATACAACTGAAAGCAAAAAAACCCATAAAAAACATAATATAACAGTTAAGGACTTAGTGTTATAAAATACGATGGACTTGTGATTCTTTTTAAGAATCTCGGAAAAGTAAACAGTTTTTAGAAAGAAAAGCTGTTCCTGTGACCTATTCAAATTAGACAACTTCAGTTTGACGTGATGATTTCAAAATTCCGCCAATCGCTGTTTTATTTATGTAAGGTGGTTCCACCTAAGATGTCTGCCTTAGGTTTCCAATGGTAAAACTTCTTTACATGCTTTTTTCGGAATTAATGAATTCCCAATGATGAAAATTTACACATCGATAAATATAACTTTGTGTTATAGCATGGGACACTTAATACGTGCTAAAACATAACCATAATTATAGTAAAAATCAATTATTTGTCTTTGAGTAATGTTCAGACCTGTTAATACAGTAGATGGCGCGACCTGTGCATTGATGACGTCAGTAGACAAACAAATGTTGGATTGCCTAATTATGGTTATGTTTTAGCAAAGTATTAAGTATCCTATGCAAAGAAATAAGTGCCGCCCCGGTGGCGCAGTGGTCTAAGCGATGGCCTCTGATCATTCGTCCGAAGGGGTCCGGGTTCGAATCCCGGTGAGGCATGGATGTTGTGTTTGTCTTTCGGCACTGGCTCTCTCCCTTCCCTGGAACCAGTGACCCTAAATTAGGGACGGGCGACTGCTTACAGCCCATTGAGTTGCTCACGGTGGTCGTTAAACCTCCAAAACCTCCAATCAAAAAAAAAAAAGAAATAAGTATCCCATATAACTTAAAGTTTGTTATATATTTTATGTTTTTAAGTATTAAGTATCCCATGCTATAACTTAAAGTTAGTTTTATCGATGTGCAAATTTTCATCCTCGGGAATACATTAATTGCGAAGAAAATGTGTAAAGAAGTTTTACCATTAGGAACATAAGGCTGAGATTTTATGTGAGAACCACTTTAACACAGAGAATGGCTGGCTAAAGACTGAACTGGTGATTTAACTCTCACATGTGATTAATATCATTTAATATCAAATGGAGCAAAAAAAGAAGATAGGCACAGTATACGCCCGTTCCTAATTTGCTCTTGTTTTATAGTTTGTGTGTTGTGGTATTTTGCTGGAAACGTTTCTTTGTTGGAACGAAAAAAAGAACAAAACAAAATCACGGTAATGGGGCGTTTTAAAGGAAGCTGAATCTAAATATGCACATTCTGTTTGTGTTTTTAAGAGCACATTTTCAAGCCAATATAATTTCAAACTATTTTATCACTTCAGTATGGCCTGTGACCTTCGTCCGAGTAGGCCAAAGTTGGTGTACCGGATGAGGCATGCATGTGTGGTGTGCTTGTCTTACTACACAGGCTCTGTATCTTTCTGGAACCAGTGGACCAAAATTGTGCACCACTTGTAGCCCATTGAGTTGCAGTTGCTCGTACATGGTCGTAGCTGTGCCCTGATACAACAATAGATATCTGTAATATGATATTATATGCGCGAAAGGACTAAGCAGTGCAAATATTGCACATCGCGCAGTATCTAGTCGGAGTTCCAGAAGTTGTACACATAGTGTTCCGGTTTAATGTTTCCGGTATGAATAATGAAACTGGGAGACAGATAAATATGCAAAAGTGTCTCACTGGGAACTGTTTGTCTGTCTTACATCTATTTTCATTTCGAAAACGGTTTTTATAGAGCAGATCCGCACACCGAGAGACAGACAAGCGTCAATTCCAATCATAAAGCTCTTATTTGTTTTAGTTTTTAAAACTTGTATGATGAGAAGAGACAGCTCTACGTTGAGATCTTCGATGAATTGAAATAACATAAGTAAATTTGTAAATATTAAAGCAAAGAAGCAGACTGAATGCCGTGATGTAAAGAATGAAAAGCTATTAACTCTGTTAAATTTAGCTGCAGATTTGAGATCTAAAGAGAAGAAAAATTATTTTCATAACTGAACTGTCATCTTTACTGAAGATATGCTGTTTAAGATGAAAGTTGGTTCTTCGGAAATCAGTTCACGAAATCATGTTGTAGTTAGATTAAGTAGGCCGTGAAAATGAAGGTATAATGTAGTGTGGTGTTCTCAGCATATTTTTAAAGATCAACGCTAGATGTAAAGTCATAAAAGACAGTTCGACAAAGAGTGGTTAAGTAGAAGAAAAGACGGAGGGAATGGTGTTCATCGATATCATGGTCAATGTACAACCAAAATGCAGCTAATGGACCAAGGCACAACCACTGGGCAACAGTACTGCAGCGATGTGATTTTTTTTACCACGTTCTTCTGTTCCGTGGTGCTGTGGGAGCGCATTTCATTTTTATGGATGATAACGTTCGTCTGCACAACAGCTGTAAATAAAGTACTGGTTAATGAGGATATCCATCGACAGTAGTGGCCGTCACATTTTGTTATCGCAATCACATCGAACGTGAATGAGACGTTTCCGGGAAACCGGCTGAGAAACAGAATCCCACCCAAAACAATTCCGTCACTTATAAATGTTCTCCAGCAGGAGTGGGAAAGTTTTTCCCAAGAGCTGCTAAACGACTTGATGCTAAACATGACACACCAGTACAAAACATGCAGTGAGGTATGGAGTGAACATATCTCCTATACTGAGGACTTCGTTGTGTAGTGTGTTTGTGTAGGATTTATGGAAGAGTATCACTGGTTGATAAGCGAGCCGGCACGACACGCACCTCCTTGGCAATATTTTGTTTTATTTCCATCTCTATCACATATTGTTCATTATTTTAATACCGTGCATTTTATTTTGCTGTTCCTGTTATCATCAATACCACTTACAGCTACAAAGTTGCATTTTCCAGTTTTGGTTAATCAGAATGTACCTCGTTGCCATTAAGGTTTTGACACTGGTGTATATTATTGTACATATTTGCCTGCGAGTTAAACGAACTTTTGACTCTGATACGGTACTGCTTCCTTAAACCTTCCAAGTAGAATGCTTACTATTTTACCAGAAATTATGGATTGATAGCATCAGATATGGACTGACAAGTTATGTTCCCTTGAAATATTTCTTTGATTTGTATAACAAACGCTAATCAGACGATGCGAAATTTCGCGAGTAGGCAGAATATTTAAACAGTTCATAGTATTTTTTTCACGAAACTTTGCTTGCGTGGTGCCAGCCCTGTATAACGACCATTGCTATAAAAAACACTTTAGACAATCTTCTTCTGCATTTTGATTTCAATCCCTCTTTCGATTTGTCCAGAAGGAATGCATCATACGTTTTGATATTAATGTGACCGTTTTCCAGTAGTTCAGCAGCACTGCCCCTTCCTGGTCCCAGAACATAGAAGCCATCAACTTTGCAAGATTCTTCTGTGCTCGAAACGTTTTTAGGAGAGCGGAACCACTGTGTTTCCATCTTTTGGATTATTCTTTAGACTCCAGAGTATGATATATCTATATTTCATCCATGATTACCAATCTAGGCAAGAAATTGCCAGTGTGCTCCTGGAAACGCTGCAACATTGTCTTAGCTGCTGCAACACGATGACTTTTCTGATCTACAGTCAGGCATTATGACATCCATTTGGCCGAGAGCTTCCTCACAAGCAGCACTTCATGAATGAGGAATCCACCTCAAGCACGGCACATCCCCAAAATTTGTGCTTTTACATGTACTGAAATTTGTAGTTCTTCCAAATCATGTTCTACACAGCATTCACATGTTGTAGAAGGGTGACCATAACAGGCCTTCCTGTGCCGTCTTCATCCTCAGTGCTGGTGACCACAACAAGCTTCTTCAGACGGTCTTTATCCTCAGAGCTGAAATGTCCTGCCTTCTATTTGGTGACTCAGTTTTTAACACAGGAATATTAAACACACTGCAACATTTTACTGTGGATTTCTCTCCCTGTATTCCCTTTGAGGAATAGGAAATAAATTACCGTTCTACTCTACTTTACTGCGAACACACTTGCAAGGATGCCATTTCTACTGTAGACCTGAAATTGAAATCATTGTTCATGAGACAATTGTGTATCAAAATTGGTCAAAAATGTTGCAAGATGTATTTTTTCATGTAGCGCATGTTTTAATTACAAGAACAAAGAGAAAGGTATAAAAAACAAATACTTTAGCATCGCTTCATACTGTTACATTCGAACGGAAATCAGGAGATGCTGATTTCATTCCAGCTCTAGGGTGATGCATTTTTAATGTTTTTTTTTGCTTTTTATATATGAAACAGTGAAAACACGTCGCTTCTGTGAAGATCATGACAATAATTTTACGTAAAACTACAATTTTACCTTTTTGACTGTGTTTCTGTGTTTGTAGCACAGATGGCTAGTTATGAAACTAAAGAACATTTTTTGAGACCTGGGAAATTGCATGAACAAACAATATATTATATAATTTTTGAATATAATGAGCACGTATTTAACAGTTGTATGAAACCGAATGTGTTAAAGGTATTTCAAGATATTTTCATGTGTGCAATCTGATGTCTTTTAGAACACGAAGATTCTCGAAATATGTGGACATGTTTCCTGTTGTTTGGCATTTTTATTACAAAGTGTAACTGCAGAAATATCGTGCTAAATGAAAGTATACCTCAACACCACGTACTGGAAAGTTCTGTTTAGAAACAACTGGGAAATGCGTGTAAAATTATTTTAATTTATACTGTACATTTAGTGGTAAGTTTGCAATTTCTAATCTGACAAAGGGGAGCAGACATATCTTGCGAAAACCTAACTACGAAGCGACCTATAGGAGAAATAATGTCTCAGAAAAAATCTCAAAGTATTTAAATTTTATCAAAGAGGTTACAGCTAATGATTCTCAAATGTTTTTAATAATAAGAGAAAAATCACTAGCAACATTAGCGAACTGAAAATCGAAATGTCTTTCATCTAGCTGAAAATTTGTGGAAAAATTTGGTACCTCATGCAACAGTAAAATCCAAAATGATTTCTTGTTAATAAGACTTTTCAATATATGAATACAGTGCCAAATATAAATTCATATTGTTGTTCCAGGCAATGAGATAGGGTGCTCATGAAAAATTTGAGAACATCCAAATAACTTTATTGTCTGTGTGATTAGCCGTGTTTGAAGAAACGTTCTCGATCCTACAGTTAGATGCTGACGTATATTTAAATTATAGATCTAAATTAATGGCACTGAGAGAAAATATTTTCATCAGAAATAAACCAGGAAACTCACAAAAAGCTTTAGTCTAATGTTGAGCGGTTTTATAGACAATTAATGTTCTAATGAGAACTTTAGGGTCGGTCTTATAGAGTTAAATTCAAAGCCACATTTGCACCACACACGGATTCAAACCTTTACAGACCTAGCAGCAATCTTACGGTGAATCACGGGAGATGCGATGATTTGTAGTTACATACATTTTTCCAGTCCGGTGGCTTTTATCTACCCCTACATTTTGATCTTTACGCGCTGTTGAATATTTATTACGAAATTGACGGGTGAGAGTCTTGTGAGTTTAGACGGTAAAGAGAAGAACTATCTGCAGATTCAAAATCTTCTACAAGTATTAAAAGCTCACTGGGTGCATTGCTATGTGCTCTCCAGTGTGGAGAAAGTCTCTCGGCGATTTATCTTGTATCAGATGAACGATGAAACAATGAAAGACTTAATTCCGTAGGTTGAATTTCACGCATAACGTCCATTCTGTTATTTTATTAGCACATAGTGGTGTTATTTGAACCATGTAACAATAATGAATGCCAAAGAGAATTTCAGAACCACAACACTAAGTGCTGTAGCTCTGTGTAATGTTGTATGGCCTCTGATTCAAGTAAGGGTTTGACGCAGAAGGAGAAATATTTGTCCGATGTAAACATATTAGACCTGGTAAAATCGTTAAAACTTCCTGTAGGTGCATGAAATAAGCTCTGAGATGTGCGCTTACTCTAATATTAAAAATAATAACGAGAGTGCCATTTTTACTCTAATCAGTCAACAGTAAATGGAAACGCCATTATGACTGAAAACACGACAGATGATAGCTCATGAGTTATCAGAGGCTTATGAAGCTGCTTGCCTGTTCCTGACATAGGTATTAATCTCGAAGACGTTTTCTTCTTTAGCATCTTGGTAGTACAAACCCCGGCCACTGATTTAGAAATCTTTATGTAGATGTACGTTAACGTCACTTGCGAAGCGTAAGTGCAAAATACGGGATCACGTGAGTCACCACTGGATCTAGGCAACTATTCAAGATTTTTGTGTGTCGGTAATCGTCAATACCACTGATCATAATGGAAAAACAATGGATCTTTCGGAGTTTGATAAAGGGATTATTGTGGGTATCCAACTAGCTGCAGCGACGTTTTTGTAAACGGCACAGTTGACCAGCTTTCCCAAAAGGTGAAATATGCCTAGTCTTTAATTAGTGGAAAAACAACCCGTATTGCGTGTCTAAGTGGCTTAATTGTGGCGCGGCGACAACGTGTCAAGAACGAGATCGCCGTAATCTCAGAAGACTTGTACGGAAGAAAATAACTACCCGTATGCAGCAATTGACCGAAGCATTGAACGAAAGCTGTTCCCGACTCATATCTCAATGAAATATGCTCAGGGAATTGAAAAGGATCAGTACTGGCAGTCGCATGCCTTTACGGAAACCACTGTTTTCCGCGAAGGATCGGAAAGTTCGTCGACAGTTTTATCAAGACCAAGGTGATTGGACACTGGGAAGCAAAAAAATGTCACGTGGTCCGACAAATCTCTGAACCCCTTGTTCTGTGGGCCGCGGGTGGCCGGGTGGGCAACGTTCGTGACTGCCACGGAAAGGACCTCAGGTTCGATCCCAGGCAGGTACGAACGCTCGATCCACTAAATATCCGCCGTGCGTCGGATGGGCACGTTAAGCCGTAGGACCCCAGCTACTGGCCCACCGGTAATAAATAAGGGCGTCTTCCTCCCCCTTTCTACTTCGCTTCCGTGTCACTTTCCTATCTGGCACTCTAGCCTAAATCTCCTAGCTTCCTATTTCTAAGGGTTGTTTAAGACCTGGGGTCAGACACTCCCTTCCTAAAATCCTCTACATATGATAAAAAAAAATCTGTACCGACGATAGGCACAGAGTTTAGTGTGAATCCGATCAAGCAATGGAAAGAAATTTCCTTGTAAACACAACTGAAGGCTCTGGGGAGGAATCCTGGTATGGGGAACGTTCTGTTGGTACGGAAATGGGTCCATGATATTGCTGGAAGATTGGCGGTTCACCAACGATTATCTGAATATTTTTGTCTGTCAAGCCCATTCTGCGATGCTGACTTTTTATTCAGAAAAGGACGGCTGTTTCATGGACGAAAATACTACCATCCATCGCGCAAGATGTGTTCATTGGTGGTTCAGCAAGCATCTTTAGTAACAGCAGAATCAATTAATTGCGAACGTACCCTCCCTGGTCATGCTAAAACATCACTGACACCATACCGCGCACCCCAATCAGCCACGATTAATCCTGTCTGTTTATTGTCCATAAACTGAGTGGAGAGATCGAGGTATTGACCCTCTTGTTGTTAACAGCCAACCGGAACAAGCATCAAAATGCTGCTCAGTGAGAGATTTTCAACAGGACGCTGGATGTCAACTCACACTATCCGCAGCCGTGTTCACCAAGGTGGCCTTTGTGCATATAGAACAACGGTGGGTATCCCTTTAACAGCACGACATTGTACAGCGTGTAGAAACTGGCTTGAGGAACATCGTGGTTGGGGACAAGACTGGTGGCATCTATTTCTCTAACATACCACTCAGGATTTAGTCTAGAGTCTGACAGTCAACGAGTTCTTATCTAGGGGAACCGGGTACACGATGTAACCTAGCTTTTGTGCAGGAAATATCACCTCACGGAGGACATGGATTGATGGGCTGGACAGGCATATGTATCGGCTGACATACGGATCTTTTCGTCATCCGAAACACCAGTCTGAGAGCCCAGAGATACAGAGACGAGATTCTCAGACCTAATACCGTATACGCGCGGCAGACGTCGGTGATTCGTTCTTTTACCTGGGCATCGCATCTCCACCTCATAGAGCTCGGCTAGTTGACAACATGCTTCAAGAGGAAGGAACAGGGCGTTTGGAGTGGCCAGCATGCTCCCCTGACTGAAATCCAATTAATCATATTTGAGACGCACTTGGAAGACGTTTTACAGCGCGGGTGGGACTTTTGCTGACCCTGCGTGAGCTACAGACTGCTCTCATTGAGGAGTGGTGAAGATATCCCCGAAACATCCTCGACAACATCATCAATTCCATGCCTTGCAGGAGTGCTGCGTCTTAGCCGTTTGAGGAGACCACACACCAGTGGCGTACTGACCAGTGTGTCAGCTTGCCTGATGGCAAGCGGGCCCCTGATGAAGTGGGCCTCCTTGAATATTGGATAATACATGCAACTCGTTGCTCTATTTTCTGTCGAATGTGAAAGACGTCGTACTGAGACGAATTTCAGAATCACTTCAGTTAGGTCTTCTGTTTCAATCACAGCAATAATCTCATTATGATTCTTAATAATCGTTGGGCCTCCACTAACCAAGTTTGGTCCTACAAAACACTCTTCTCGATCGTGGCTCCTTCGAGATCACCATTCGGTAGTGGATATGAAAAGGAAGGAGCGGACGAGAACGGTACAAATATCTCAAGAGTTGAACATATTCTTAATAATATATAGAACATATTCTTCCTATCAGTTAGTGTCAGCCATAGATTACTAACGATCAAAATTGATATATTCAAAACACGCAAAATGTTAATGACCTTGTAATTGCTAGAAAATATAATAGAAGTTCCAATATTATTACTGTATGCAACTAAAATTTACGTTGTATTACTATTTTAAAGCTGGAAGGGAAACGCGGGGCACTGAGTGCCCCACGTAAATAAGTTTTCGGAATTTCCAGAAGAGAGCAGCACTTAGCGTTCCCATCTCTCCTGACTTTTCTATTGGAGTAGTTCTCTTATCAGTCATCCCTGCGGCCTTCGCCTAGGAGACTGCTTACTGTTCATAAAATTGACTTTGGCGCACTGAGTGCCCCACGTTTCCTTTCGCGTAACTTTGACTAACACGTGTCAAAGTTTACGTGAGAGATAAAGACATCAAAACAACTGCCAGGTGTTGTGTGTGCAGTCAGTCTACAACGCATAAATTGGTAGTGTGTTCTGATTATAAGTAGATTTTTTAAAGAAACCTCGTGAAAACAAACGTTTTTTACACTGAATGAGTTTTGTAGATGCTCATTTTCCCCAACGTGGATTATTTTAAATTAAATTTTGATTTCAGGAATATTTTCCCTACCAGCATGGAAAAGAAAAAGCATAAATCTGGATCACTGAAACTCAAAGATTGACAAGAAGCAGAAAGACAGGAATTAGCCAGGTCTATTTTAGATTTTATACTACCATAACTACCATCCACATTAATGTACAGTTTTGCAACAAATAATCAAGAAGCAAGAAACAATACTCATGGTGATAATGATGCAAAGACTTGTGAGTTACAAAAACAGGATAAATCTACTTTCTTTTCAGCATCCTTTACTCATCAACTTAGGCCCAATACTTCTTCTGGCTTTATAGTTCCAGTATCTTTACTACCTGTAGTTCCAACATCTGAACACATAGCTTCAACTAGTTACAGGGAATCAGATATACCTTCAGACATAAATCACTTGGTTTCTAAATCACATACTGTAAATGAACCTGCACAAGACAATGAAAGATCAACCGCTGAAATCTTCCAATATCCATCACGAGGAAATCTGAAACAGTTTTTTGCTAAACATTCATTTCTGCCACTTGATGATCTGTCATTTGATGCTCGTTTGTGTGATAGGAAAATTATGAATGACTCAGTCCCAAGAAAATGGCTAACATATAACAAAGAAAATAGGTGCTTATATTGTTCATGCTGCTTGACAGTGGCGGCGGAACCGCCAGGGACCGGGCCCGGTCAATAATATTAGCCAAGAAATGTTTTGTTGGCATATGTGCACTTTTTTGTTGTGATGTGCCTTAGAAAGCTGCTCTAGGTTAGCGGTCAGGAGATCCTAATCCCTAACAAAGCTCCTTTGGCATTGGCTTTCTTCTATTTGTTCCTGCAATGGGGAAGGGAGGGGTGGGGGTGCACTACGATTTGAAATTTTGGGCTCGGTCAACGAACTTCATTCCCGCCGCCCCTGCTGCTTGGCCTTTGTGTCTCCCAACACTTGTAATCCATCACCCTTTGTACGTGGCTTTAGTGACTACAGGCGTATTAGCCAGAGCTTGGCTTTACACGAATCGACAACAACACATGTCAGAAATGTTCAGCAATTTATCAGTGTGGTTAATGATGGCATCCTAGATAATTTTTTTGCATCTTCACTAATTAAAAAGAAAGATAAAGTGTTAAAGCAGAGGAGCTAGCGCGGCTCCAAAAACATATGCCGAAGCGGCTCGAGCGAAGCCCGGCAAGGGGAATACGGCCCCTAAGCAAAAAACGGCTAAGAAGGAGGTAGCCAAGAAGGTGGCACCCAAGTCGAGAAGAGGCACGTGCTTCTCGTTTACCCCGCAACAGACAAGGGTTCTCCCTCGTCAGAAGACGTTAAGGCGGTTCTGCAAACACAGATTTGCCCCGCCAAACTCCAGATTGGGGTTAAGGGAGTTAGAAAGGTCAATGGGGAGGAGTAATGGTGGAATGCTCCTCCGCCAAAGAAATAGAGAAACTGGATTCGGAGCTAAAGAGCAATGCAGTGACGAAGGAGAACCTTCGGTCCAGATTGCCAGCTAAGAGGAATCCAAGGTTTATCGTCTACGGGATAGACGGAAACCTGTCAAGGGAAGAGGTCGAGCAATGTCTCGCGGAACAGAACCCAGAGTTGGAGGAGAGCAGCCTCCAGCTCAAGTTCTCATTGAAGGTGAAGGGTGGGAAACGCCACTGGGTAGCAGAGGCGGACCCACTGACCTTCAAAAGAGTAATGAAGCGAGGCAAACTCGGAGTGGGATGGACCGTCCACTTAGTAAGGGAATATCTGAGGGAGGTCCGTTGCTACAGGTGTAACGGGTTCGGGCACTTTAGGTCAAGGTGCACCGAAGAGCAGGATAGATGTGCCCGGTGGGGAAACCGGGCACAAGCGCCAAGAGTGCAGCAATAGCCCGGTCTGCACTAACTGCTTGGCAAACAACAAGAGATTCAGGCGTCGAGTGGATGTAGGCCACTCGAGTCTAGACAAGGAATGCCCAAGCCTTGTCAGAGAACTGGCTCTGCTAAAAGAACGCACTCATTATGGATAATAAACCAAAGAGAGGCGTTAAGGTGCTTCAAATCAATCTGCACCACGCACGGGCAGCAACAACACAGGCCCTGGTGACAGCCACTGAGCAAAAAGCTCATATTCTGCTATTGCAGGAACCATTCGAACAGGGGGGAAGAGTGGTGGGCTTCCCTAACTCCTACCGGATCTACCACCCTAGGGTGGCAAAGCCCAGGGTGGCCACGGTCGTGAAAGACCTGTCCCTAGCGGTTCTCGAGATAAAATGCTCCGAGAACGTGGTCGCCCTGGGCGTGGAATGTGGTGATGCAAAATTTTTAATGGTGAACGTATACAGTTCTCCAGCAGGCAATTTGAGAGAAACGCTGAATGAGCTAATGGCTCTATTAGGGGAATTCCCCAGTCATGAGATAATAATAGCAGGCGACTTCAACGCGAAGAGTCCTCTCTGGGGCAATCAGAACGAGGACGAACGCGGCCAGCTACTAGTGGACTTTGCCAACGCGGCAGACCTGAGTTTCTTGAACGATCCAGAGAGCACCCCGACTTTCCAAGGGGCGAGGGGCTCCTCTTGGATCGACGTGACTCTCGTCAGAGTCTCAAAGCGCAGCCTTGTCCAGGATTGGCAAGTACTGGACGACGAGAGCTGCAGTGACCACCTAGCGCTATCTTTCGTTTTGGGATCGGAAAAGCCCATCCGACCCAAGCGCAAAAGATTCTTAATGAAGAATCTAGACTGGTGGGCTTTTAAAGCCAAGTTAACTACCTTGTTGGGGTAGGAGGGAAGAAGAGGCCGCAGAAGTGTCGGACCTCAACTCCCTCTTTGAAGAACTTACCAGTCAAATAACAACGCTATGCGAGAGTAGTAGGGGAAATAAAAGGGGAGCCAAGGACCCCCACCCCTGGTGGTCGGAGAAACTAAAAGCTCTAAGGGCGAGAGCTAGGCGGAGTAGGAAAGCTCTGCAAAGAGCAAAAGCTACTCCGCAAGACAGGGAATGCACAGAAGTGCATAAAAAGGCTCGTTCAGCATACAGGAGAGAACTGAATCTCTCGAAAATCTCCTACTGGAGAAAACTGTGTGAGTTTCAAACTCCGGCTGACCCTTTCGGGATCCCCCTATAAGATCTCGAGGGGATCCATAACCGAACCGCTAAAACTAGCAGCGGTAGAAAGGGCGGACGGTAGCCTATCAAAGACTCTTGATAGTACCGTAGAAAATCTCTTGGATTACCACTTCCAAGGAGACGAGGGAGAAGGGGACTCCCCTCAACAAAAGAAATAAGGGAAAAAAGTCGGATCCCGCCGGACACTGGTGAGGACCCCCCTTCACGAGAGACGAAGTGGAGAATGCCCTCTCCAGTCTAAATACGGGCAAAGCACCAGGCAAGGATGGGTTCGACCTCAGCATAGTCAGAGAAATCTACTATGCAAATCCCGGGTATTTTGTGGCGCTCCTAAACGAATGCCTCGGGAGGGGAATCTTTCCAGACTTGTGGAAAACAGCGGTGCTAGTTCTTTTCAACAAGACCGGAAAGAACAAAAATGACCCCGCAGCCTATAGGCCCATCTGCCTCCTCTCGGCGTGGAGCAAGGTGCTGGACAAGCTCATAACGAACAGAGCGCTTGGCTTCCTCATGGAGCAGGGAAAGCTAAACAGGAACCAATTTGGTTTCCTTCCGGGGCGTTGCGCAACGCAGGCAATTCGCAGCCTCCGAGAGAGGGCAGAGAGGAACAAAGCGGAGGGGCTCCATACCTGCTTCATCTCACTAGACGTGAGGGGGCATTCAACAGTGTCTGGTGGCCAATGGTTTTAACCAGACTTAAAGAACTTGGCTGTCCAAGGAACCTGTTCAAACTGATCAGCAGCTACCTGTCTGATAGAAGAGTCGAGTTCGAAGCGGGGAATGGGCAATCCTCGCGTTCGTACCATAGAGGGTGTCCGCAAGGATCCAACTCCGGGCCGCTCTGGTGGAATATAGTTGCTGATTCAGCACTGAACCTAGACCTGGGGCCCGCAGTGGAGATTCAAGCCTATGCGGACGATTTCGTTCTCGTGGTCTCCGCCTCAGGGAGACACGTGATCGAAAGAGAAGCACATAGGGCCTTGGATGTGCTAGAAAATTGGAGCAGAGAAAACAAACTGTGCTTCGCTCCTGAGAAGACCACTCTGCTAGCAATAGCTAAGAGAGGAGTAATGAAAACACCACCCCAGTGCAGATTCCAAGGGTGCACTATCAAGGCGGTGCGTGAAATGAAATACTTGGGTGTGGTCCTGGATCAGAGTCTATCAGGGCTGCCACACCTGAGGCACCTTAGAACAAGGTGCACGATGATTCTCAATAGATTGAATGGCATGAGGTTAACGGGCAAAACCAAGAAGGCCATCTATCAGAGAGGAATTGAAAGAATTCTGACGTATGCAAGTGGGGCATGGTGGAATCCCACAGTCAGAATGAAGAAGGGGATAAACCAAATCCAAAGGTTGGCCCTACTAGGGATAACCGGTTGTTTTCGCACAACGTCAACCCTAGCACTCCAAGTGCTGGCGGGGTGCGAGCCGGCAGACCTAGTAGTGGAAAGGGAGGCAGCAATGCACTGCCTAAGGTCAGGCGAGGACGCCTACCTTCTCGGTGCGCCGCATCGAGCCTCCGACATGGAGATGGAAAGTGTGGACTGGCAGATCCACCCTGCCGAGGAAATTTGCCCACCGTGGGACAAGGAGAAACCCACGGGAGTTGGGCATGAGCTGTTCACGGACGGCTCAAAGTTGAAGGGACAAGTGGGGGCAGGCTTCTGTGCGTTCTCGGACGGGAACGAAGCCACTGCAGGAAGCGTGAAATTATCGCAGAACGCTTCTGTCTTCCAGGCAGAACTGCTGGCGATAGAGATGGCACTCACCTGGGCACTCCCCAGGCGTAGTGAAGAAAGAATAAAACTCTACTGGGACAGTGAGGCAGCACTGCAGGCTCTGAGTAGATTCAGGGGAAGAAACCCCATCGTCCAGAGGATCAAAACCCTCTTGAGGGCAGAGGGAGATGGGGCAGTTAGTTTCCACTGGGTACGAAGCCATGTCGGAACCCTAGGAAACGAAAGGGCAGATCAGCTGGCGAAGGCAGCCACGCTGAAAGAGACGGTCGACGTGCAATGCAGAACGCCGCGAAGGTGTACTCGCGCAGCATTAGCACGTCGGACCATGACCGAATGGCAGGTCAGATGGGACACGGGAGAGACAGGGCGGAAGACACACAGAGTGTTTCCGAAGGTCTCGACCAAACGACACAGACAAATAAGTTCCTGAATCAAGTACTCAGTGGCCATGGCATCAGCCCTGAATACCTAGGCAGATTTGCCATCAGGAACTGCACTTGTCCCCTGTGGAAAGAGAACGGCAAGCATAGAACACTGCGTACTTGAATGCAGTGGCTTCGCCGAATGGAGAAACACACTGATCCCAGGTGTGCAAAGAACGCGAAGATTGGATCTGCTCATCCAATCTTCCGTTAACAGGAGGGGATAATAGCCTTTGTAGAAAGGCTAACCCTCCAGCAACATACCATCTTCCCCAATCAAACGGGGACCGAAACGCAGGAGGTGAACGTGCACACCGAAAGCGAATCGGAAGATGAATGAGGGTAGAAGTCTGTGGGAAAGCAGACGAAGGGACCACCAATGTAAATATTCTGTAAATAAATTTTGCTATCTCTTGATGTAAGTCCTAAGCATGAGGACAGTGTATACATGTGTGTAGGTGTTTGAAAAAAAGAAAATAAAGGGAAATTATTCCCCAAAAAAAAAGTTCGAGGGCAAGGAATCTTCCAGTCAGCGAAAAAGTAAGAAACGACCTATCCCGCCAGACAGAGCGGGAACCCAGACAAGGTATTCTAGGTCGCCTGCCAGCACGTCACCACGGGCTGGTCTCTGGGCCATTGGGGTGGCCAGGGTCCGAACCGCGTCTCAAGGCAGGATAATTGTCGCAACATTTCAAAAATAACATTCAAGGTGCTCAACAAGTCCCCGTGGAGCCAAGACAGATTGGCGGAACGGGACAATGAAATCAGTATATATATTATGATTATACACATCATATATATGTTAGGCAAGCAAGCACTTCCTTTTCGAGGTCACAGAAATTAATCGGCCTACACTCTGAATAATGAGGTTATGAATCATGGCACCTTTTTAGCTACAGTGCAGTTGATGGCAAAATATGACCCCATTATGGCAGATCACGCTTCTGCAGTACAAAAATAGTCTACACAAAGAATCAAACGATTAGAACAACAAGGAAAGGCTCAAAGTAAAGGCCGTCGTGGACTTGTTACATACCTGAGTAAAACAACTACTATTAGCATGTTAATCCAAATTATGAAGAATATGATACAAGAATTAGTCATGAAGTTTCTCAAGCAAAATATTATTCCATTCAAGTGGATTCAACAAAATATAATTTGTCCATCAATAAGGATAGCATTATTATTCGGTATGTGCTTAAAGGTGTTATCTGTGAGCGACTACTTTCAATTGTTCCAAGCAATGATTGTACAGGAGAGGGACTCTCTGATCTATTGATTGAAACATTACAGCATCTTAAAATTGATCCCAAAAATATTTATGTGATAGTACTGATGGAGATGCAAACTACCATGTCCAGTAAAATGGTTTACAGAGTAAAATTACTGATGGGGCTGATCAACATGTTCATATAGGGTGCTATGCTCATGTCTTGAATTTGGTGATAACTGAAACAACAAAATGTTGCGTGCCTGCAGTTTCTTTTTTCAACTTGCTCCAGAATTTAGATACGTTTGTGAAAACATCGTACAAGAGAATGGCTGTATGTTAGAGGTAGTGGGAAAACATCTAGGACAAGAAAAATGAAACGATTAAAATTTATTGGTGAGAAAAAGATGGTCAGAAAAATCCAATGCAGCAGCAACTATATTTGAACGTTTTGATGATGCCGCTACTAGTACTTTTGTAAATCTATTGGCATGCTTATCAATGATACAAGATTCAGACAAGCGTGATGCAAAAACAAAACAAGGAGCAAATGATTTACTTCAAAGTTTCCTGAAACAATACTGACAGCATTTACTTACTTGTATATATTTGAAACTACAGCCTCATTATCAAGTTTTTTACAGACAAGTGGTTTACATATGTTTACTGCATGGAGTTTTATTGATTCAGCTACAACAAAATTGAAGAAGCAGACAAGAACATTTGATAACGTTCACAGCAAGGCATTGGAATTCGTAAATAAATGTAATGACAAGATTACACAGTTGAATATGGATGAAAATCAAACATTGGAAATTGACTCTTTGGAAACAGCATTGCCAGTTAAGAGGCTGAGGAAAAAGAAAATAATGGCAGATGAGCTTATAGATGATGAATGAAATTCTTCAGATTCTCTAGCTTATTTTCGAGAAAATGTGTTTAACCTAATAATGGACCGCATTGTCCAGACACTAGATTCACTCTCTGTACAACACAAAAAGTTGTTTAAAGATTTATCGTGCTTGGACCCAGCAAAGTTTAAAACTATTGCAGAGAAGGGCCTTGAAGGTGAAGCATTGAATGGTATTATTAAGCCTTCTACACAAGTAAAAAAAACAAATAATATTGGAATTATTTACTTTTGCTTCGAACTTTGATGTATTAAAGCTATTGTTTAATGATGGTGAGAATGTCGATTCCAGTTGCGATCAGTGTCAAATTTGTAGCACTTGCTCATCGTGTGTACTTAACATTTAGACCATGAAAAAGCATATGATAACCTTTACGAACTTTATAAACTCATCTGCACCCTATCAGTTACTCAAATCTAATGTGAGAGGATATTTTCAAAGCTAAAGTTCATAAAGACAAGACTAAAAAATTTCCTGTCTGAAGAGAATTTGGAATCATACATGTTGCTATCCATTGAAAAGGAATTGTTAGATAAATTGGATGCAGACGCAATTATTGACAGATTCGCATAATCATTTAGTGAATTCAAACGATTGCTCTTAAATAGTGGACTGCATGAAATATGCTTTTAAACTACCTGTTATGGTGTAAATTGTTCAGTACAAGCAAACCTTGAAAAATATCCACCATTTACTTAAAATTTAAAAGAAATTTAAAATTCACTTATTACAACCTGTATTTACATTTAGTGTTTACTGTATACTGCCAGTAATATGTACAATATATGTACACTGTATTACTAAAAAATACAAATTTCTTTCGCAAAGATTTTAATTGTACCTTTTTCTACTTATGTATTTTTTGAAAATTTTATTTATTTCTTATAAATATTCAATGATAGCCTTATACTGGACCCCCTTTGTCTCCTGGCAACCAATATTTTTAGGCCCAGTCCACCACTGCCACACACCCTTCTAGAGGTCATTTACCTCCTTCAAAACGTCTTTTTCCTTTTGGTCAGTTATGCATAGTGTTGTATAGCATATCGCATAATGTGCATTAAATAATAATATTGAATAAAAATTCACTAATGTTCTTTTTCTTACCCATATTTCTGAATATTCAACTTTATCTTACATAAATACAATATTTTATGTTCAACAACGCCAGTCACACATGTTTTTCTTAAAATATATCTTGCTCCCCTAATTCTTTTGAGCAGTGTACTTATGGCCTTCAGAGTTGATCACTGTAGACGTTAAACAGCTAGTCCATCAAGGAAACAAAATGCAAGACAGGTAAAAGAAAACGTTTCTGATTCAAACAACCAAAATGTTTGCGAGTCATTGCCCAAGAGATTTTAGAATTCTGTTGTAAAGAAGCCGTACATTTATTCCGTAACTTTAGAATAAAATAAAGCTAGCATGCATCCCGGAATTGCGCGGTGGTCCCGTACTTCGAAGACTTCATCCGGGTATATCCCTTAAACCCCTCATGGAGTACAACCGCAATGCTAAGTGGTAATGGGATTTTCAGGTAGAGCAGATCGACGATATCTATTCCTAAAAATGGAATATTACCTTATCTACTGGCTTTATGCTGCTTGAGTTAATTTTTGTGAAATGCTCTAGTTCAGCGAAAAAATATTTTTGCCGATTGAGTAATAAGTAAGGAAGAATCAGAAATTTAATAAAATGTGATGTTGTGTAGTCAGCTTTCTTGCTCATTTGAGATGTGAATGTAAAGCACCAAACCTTCGGAAGAGGTTTCTTCAACGCATTATAAATCGTAAATTGAAAATGCTAATTTCAGTGATCACACTAACATACCAAACAAATACTGTATCAATATGAGAAAGCGCTCGGATTGCTGATGACATGGAAGGATGATAACTAAGGAGACAAATACGAAACAATACTGAAAATAGTTGATCCTAATTATGAAATTTTTTCTGATCAATTGCAAATAAACATTAATTTGCAATTCATCAGAAAAAATTGAAATAGGAGAAAACACGAAAAAACAAAAAATAAAATTCAGAACAATATCATTTATAAGCAAAATAAGTTAAACAGGATAAGGAAATTTACAGAGGTAATTCCACAGAGAGCAAAATTAAACCAAGCAGCAAGTTCGTTACTAATTGACGTGGCTTACAGAAAAAATGAACACATCACAAAAATATGTTGTTGATGAGAAAAGTCGACATATTTTTATTCATTATATAAGTACATCATTAAATTTTAGCTGCTAAACTCAAATCAACTACGTAATTATGGGAAAAAGCCCCAGGCACGGGAAATATGCTTTGTTATTCAGTTATTTATGTTTTCCCGAAACGGAGAGGAATTTAATAAAAAAGCAATGTGTAAATATAAATATTTAAAACTGACTACGTGAATTTACGCGTGAAACAGTAAAACAGAACGTTCATTAACCTAACACGGTAACAAAAATTTTGGCTTAAGTTTCTCTGTGTGCGTCGTTAGGTGAATTTATCTATTAGGAAGTCTTTCCTTCGTCTCTTATAGTTTGCAGAATATTTAAAATTAGACAGCATGATGAATAAGTTGTGCTTAAATATTCTTTGAAGCGTCTAGGCAGGACATATTTATTCTGATTACATTCCAGATTATGAGAAAATAAGAGCGCTGTGTGGCTTTTATGGAAAATTCTTGACTTAGTTGTTAGAGTTTTACTTCCCTAAAATTCTCACTTGTTTAAACTTCAAAACAAAGATGAGTAAAACTATCATTCATCCTATCTAATCTTCAGATAAAATTTATCTGGATTGATTTTATTTGTTTTGTTTCAAAAGTTGATAGAGCACCACGGACAATTATAAAGCCTAAAATCAGAGGCTCTTCCCTTTGCTAGGGCCACAGGATCCTGGGAAGAGAGAGAGAGAGAGAGTTAGTACCATACGGCGAACACAACACCTATTCTACGTTTGGGACTCAAACCCGGACCCAACTGGAATGGCTGATGAGAAACGTACGATTATGACAACTCGGCCACCGCAGCGACCGAGGTTAAATAAACGTATTACGCATATCATAAAAAGATCGTTGTTTTGCAATTCTTATTATATTTTATAATAAAAAAAGTTTTAATTAGAAAGTGAAACATGTGATCTTCCTTAGATATAACTCTTTTAACCATTTTTCCCATTTATACTGATGCATAATGTTTTTTCTAATGAAGTATCCGCTATGTGGGGCTTCCAAATCAGGTATGTGAATAAGACTAAACAGATTTTTTTTTTTTTTGATTGGAGGTTTAACGACCACCGAAAGCAACTCAATGAGCTATAAGCAGTCGCCCGTCCCTAATTTAGGGTCACTGGTTTCAGGGAAGGGAGAGAGCCAGTGCCGTAAGTCAAACACAACATCCATGCCTCACCGGGATTCCAACCCGGACCCCTTTCAGGTGAATGATCAGAGGCCATCGCTTAGACCACTGCGCCACCGGGGCGGCCTAAATAGATCAAATTGATAGGAGTGAATTAATTATGTACATTGCATGTGTGTAAAGTGGGCTAAATTGATTAAGAGGATTAATTGTTAGAACGTTTTGGAAATCGTAATAATGCTTTCGCTGACAGCACAGGAAATATAGAGAAAAATGTCAGCGGGTTGGATAATATAGCTTCTTACTGACGAGATAGGAAAAAAAGGAGGAAAGGCGGTTAAAGTCTATCGCTGAAAGTAAAGCGCGCGGTAGGTCTTGAAGAGAAAGCTATTGTCTTCCGGTGAAATAAACAATGGCGGGACATGGAGGCCATTATCACCCACCTGTGTCCGAAACGAAACCACTTATCAATGACAGAAGAAAGGGATCTCGCAATTAGATTATGGGATCACAGAAATTAGTCACAGAAATAAGTTTCACAAATATGTCGTGCTCGGTCTCTGCATATTGCATCTGCACTAAAATCCTTCTGTAATAAATTAGGCACGTGTAAATTAAAGGAGCGAGCAAAGGAAAGATGCTCTGAAAAGAAGCAGTCTCGTGCACCGTTCTGGGAGAGAGAGAGAGAGAGAGAGGCTCATTTTGGCAGGTCTAGAGGAACTTGCGTGGATTTTGGGACGGAAGACTACGACTAGGGAAACTATGTCCAGGGAGCCTAGGTGTATTTTCTGTGAGTGACGTGTAGTATGTAAATTGGCCACTTTGATTAGAACAAGAGGACGTTGGTCTGCATCTATGGGTATAGACAGAGTCATGATCTAGAAACCAAGGTAATAATTCCAGCAGCTTGGAGTTGCGTGACGGAGGATTCGTACGTGGCCAATAATTTACCGCAGGACAAGATGAAAAAATTCACCTTTTGCAAGTACAAAACGTCCGTGCTACGATTTACTTGGCCTGTTTGTAAATAACCCTGACAGACAGGAAGTTCTATGGAAAGTCCTGGACGGAAGGGCGTACTTTCGTCAACAACGTGCTTTGGATGCCGAAGTCAGACCGAGTAGACACTGACATAACTAGCTAAAGATCAGGACAGAGAGACCATTCTTAACCTTACCTTTCGCCTGCAGAGGAGCGAGGACGGGTTCGTTGTGCGCCACCTTGCCCGTGCGGAGAGCGGAGAAGTCCGTCGGCGAAGAAGTCTCAACCGCACAGCCACAAAAGTGATGTGAATATGTGTATCTTCTGGAATAGGGTCGTTGTGTTCGTGTTTGGTGCGCGAGTGATCTTCGAAACCCCGTGCCCGCAAGTGCATCCAGACAGCATATCATTTTTTTAAGCAGGTACATATGCTAATATGATTTATTTTTCTACAGCAGTTATTGGATTTAATCCTGCCAGCAGAAATTGTAAGTATAATAACTTTTATTATTTTGCTGTCGCCGGTTAGAAAAATAACTCAAAATGTAGGACTCAAGCCTACGAAAACTTACTAAATTGATAATAAAGAACTGAATTAGGCAGCTGGCAGTTCTGCAGTTTGCGGCCAAAATTGAAGCTGCTCGATGTATGTTTACACAATGTATTCTATAATGTAAATATCTTTTCGTACTGATACGTTATTTAAAAAACGAACATCACCATACAATGAAAGAGTTCCTAAATTAAACCTTAACGGCCAGACGAAACAATACAGAAGTCAAACTTACGGAGATGATGCTTTATTTCTCCAGCACATATAAAGCACTTCACATAACAAATCAGTATTAACACTCCATATTAAACACTCCACATTAAACGCTCCACATTAAACGCTCCACACACCAAGCTCCACAAGCAACTGTTGTATTGTAGTTTATATATCTCGTTCTTATCTCATAACAGGCATACGTCACATTCATTCAACCTCAATTGTGTTTCCAACAGTATTCGTTTGAGAGAAAAGATATCACTTTAAGTATGAAGTATAACTGAGAGCAAACTCAACTATTACATAGGGAAAGAAACTAAAAATAAAAGTTAATTTAGAATATACGTCCCAATTCGCAGTGGCGTCTTTTTTATTTTACTCTATCTTTTATTGTGTTTTCGCATTAATTGATTAAATATGCATGTCGCGCGTGCCAAACCCTGCTGGCTTCGTATGAGTTATTCTGAGTATTAGTTAAATTTGTTCTCGATTAGTTAATACGTTTAGGTTAGAAATTCGCTCGCCCGAATAAGACTTCGGCGATAAAGAATCCCGTAATAATTTATTATCAATTAACTATATTCTAATGCCTACCTTCCGGGTTTATGTCTACCTCCTTTTGATTCGACCACCAAACAATATCTACAAATATTGTTATTCAACGTAACAATATTTTATAGAGAAACGGAAGACAGGAGTCACAATGTTGAGCAGATTGTCTGAAATTTCTGTGCGATTGTTATTACGTGAATTAGTGAAACATGTTTTCTTGCACATTGAATTGCTTGTGAGAATTATTTTGTGAAGGAACCTTCAATACTTTTAACCTGAAAACAAATAATTCAGCTTTAAAAGGTATCTCTGAATTCCCTTTTTTTTTCCTGTGAGTGAAACTGGGGTATGTATATTATACGATCTGCCTTTGTGAACTAAAATGACTTCATCACTTCGACCATAATGTAAAAGGAACACTTTTTTATCCCAGACATTAATTGCAACTTAAAACGAAATCAAATGACCAAATTTCTGAAACGAAACGGCGTGATGAAGTTAAAATCCTGAGCGATATCTTTCTGCGAGTTCTCTAAAAGGACTGACAATGGATTGAACTTTGACTGTGCTCCGAGTAACGAACACTATCAATGTACGTTCATTTTCTGATTTTTTGTTGGTTGACTTTATTTACCGGTGAGGAACAGCAATTCACCTCTTCCGATTCCTTCAGGGCGTCGTTTTATCAAGAACCGATAAGTACCCAGACATGCTGTTTGAAGTAAACTGGTGTCCAAAATTCACGTGAGAAATACAAATTCGATAATAAGAAAAAACCGATTGTAAAGATTTTTCAGAGACATGAGCGAGAGGAAACGTTAAGTTGTCGTTCTCAAGCAATGATAGCTCCTATGGAAATATGGAAATAGGACCGTACCTTATCGAGTTGTCACCCGGCGTTGATTGCGTATGATTCGTTGATATTCTGAGCAGGGTGCGGCAATGTAAACTTAAGTTGAACTGTTAGTGGAAGAATGGCTCCGCACCATCGCTTAGAAGACACTTTACGGTGGAAAACGTTCGGTAGATTGGAAGCAGGGCAATTAATCTCTAGCTGAGAAAGCAAGACGACGGAATGTGTCGAAGCAAGTGACTCCAATCTCTGGAGACAGTTCCTGGGAACCGGAATAATTACCAGAAGGCCGGAACAAGGATGCCCACGAGGTACAACAAGTCAAGACATCCGGTATTTGTCTCTAACAACTCGTCGCCACAGGGGTTCGACAGCTAGGCAACCCTAGCAAGAGTTTTCCTCTGTTACGGAAACCGCGATGTCGGAACAAACACTTTACGGAATACCCCATGAGAGAGGTCAGTGTGCAAGTAAGACAATGGTCTGTATCTCACTTGCCGCAATGCACAGAAGCATCTGATTGAACTGTTCCCGACAACATAACCCTTGTATCTTTGATCAATGGGCCAGTGTTCTCTTCATTATAGAGTCACGGTATAGCCTAAGTACGAATTCTCGACGTGTGTACATTTGGAGACAGGCGCGAAGCCGAAATGGTCCCTCCAGTATTACGAAAATTTTACGCTACGATGATGGAGAACTCCTGGCGTAGTCTTGTATCATGTTGGATGGACGCACGCCGCTGCACTTGTTTCTAGGAAACACCCTGACTGCTGCACTCTACAGAGATGGCATCCTAGTGTTCGGTGTAGAGCTTTTCAGAGGAGCTGCTGGCCCACAGTTCCTTTTATGGTCCAGAAGTCTCGTTCACTTAGGGATCAGCTAGTTGACTAATGCCTGGAGAGCGAGGATATACACCGAACGGATTGTCCCACAAGATCTCCGAAGGATCTGAACCCGATAAAGCATGTCTTAGGTTCCCTGAGGAAAGCAATTGCAAGCCCTCATCCCACTCCAAGAACGCTGGCGAAACTCTGACGCGCCTTGGTGGAGGAGTGACACTTTTTGCCCCAAACTCTGATTCACAGCCTTGTAAACAGCATGAGGGCTCTTTGTGCGAGATGTATCACTCTTCGCTTTAGTAACTTACCCTATTAGCCTCTCGAAATCCGAACCACTTGCTGCACCACTTTTCGACTGTCGTGCGCATGCTTCCTCCTCATGCAGTTATGACACTTCTTTTCTGTTGTGTATTGCTGCGTTACTGATAAATGTATGTCCATACCAACTGTAATTAAACTCTGTTCTGCGGATTTTGCGTTACTGATGATTTTGAGCTTGTAACGTTAAATTTGGACACCAGTCTCCTAAAACCAAAAACGATTTTTCAGAAATCAGGTACTACATGCTCTTTCCTACAAACGATTTCTTTTAGGTTTGGTGGTTTAACTACTACCATGAGCAACTCGCATTGCTAAACGCAGTCGTTCGTCCCTACTTTTGGGTCACTGGTTCCAGGGAAGAGAGACAGTCAGTCTTGGAAGGCAAGCAGAGTACCCATGCTTCAATTGGTACCCGAATCCGTGCTAATCTCGAATGAATGGTCCATTGTCAGTTTCTTAAACTATTCGACCACCAAGGCGTTCAAGCAAACGTTATACACTGCTGGACAACTGCTAAGGACGGATCATAAACGGCTATATAGCGCATAAAAAAGTAAGTGTGGTTGGATGCCAAGTGAAATAAAATAATGTCAGAATGACAGGACATTACAAGAAAGACAATTTATTGCGCTCTGAAATCCAGAAGGCTTTGGAACGTGTTCAAGGGACAAACAGGCCATTTTGTGAAAAATACGTAAACGTAAAAAAAATGCAATTACCGTCCGCAGGCGTTCCGGCGTAAGATGTCAATACGGGATATGGCCACCAGGGAGGGCGATGCAAGATTCCACACGTCGTGTCATGCTTTGCACAACATTATCAAGCAGCTGTTGGGGTAATTTATCCCATTCCTCTGTCAGTGCACGGATGAGGGTGTCCTTGTTTATTGGAGGGCATTGGCGACCAGCAAGACTCGTCCCCAAAGCATCCCACACATTTTCAATGGGATTTAGATCTGGAGAACGTGCTGGCCATACGAGGCGCTAATTATCCTCACTCTCAAGACACTCCTGGACAGCGACTGTTCGAGGACATGTTGCGTTGTCGTCCATGAAAATGAAACTATCACCGACAGCACCACGGAACATGCGAACATGAGGTAGCAGAACATCATTAATGTATCGTTGGCCAGTCATAGTCCCAGTTGGAAGCACATAGAGGGACGTACGGCCATTGATCATGATGCCAGCCCATACCATGACACTACATGTCGGATATCGATCCCTTTCCTGTATGTTTGCTGGACAATATGTAGTACCACTATCACGCCAGATCAGTTGTCGTCGACAATCAGACGATAGACTATCTACTCTCATCTAAGAAGAGGACAGAAGACCAGTCGTTATCAGTCCAATTGCAAACGGGCGGTACGGTGACGTAGGGACAATGGGATGCACACAACAGGACGGCGGGCGTATAGTCCTTCATGCAAACGTCTGGCGACAGTTTTTCGGGACATCCGCTTGCCAGTAGCAGCCATAAACTGATTTGCTACCTCACTAGCTGTGCTGCGCCGGTGTCTTTTTGTTGATAGCACTATGTACCGATCTTCTGCAGGTGTCGTACTGCGAACATGACCTCCGCCGTGACGTTTGCTACACTCTCCATTTGTTTGAAATGATTTCCAAAGCCTTGAAACAACACTGTGGCTGACGTCGAACTCTCTGGCAACATCTGTTATTTTTCGCCCTTCTTCAATCTTGCCAATAATACGGCCACGCGTAAAATCATATAGGTGATGTCGGGAAGACATACTGAAAATTGCAAGTTCGTCAATTGATTCTTTCCCTTTTAACTTTGCGTTTGAACAACAACGGTCAATACGCGTTAAATCCTTTATATCTCTTATCAGCGCTATGACGTCACGAACAAGTTCGGCAATCCAAAATTTGCATACGCACAACACGTCTTACTGTATCCCGCACTTATGCTAATTTCAACATTTTCCTGCCTTCCATTTTATGGTTGCTATCGTTGCTATTGTCATCCGTCCTAAGCAATTGTCCGGCAGTGTATATATATTTTTTTGATTGGAGGCTTAACGACCGCCGTGAGCAACTCAATGGGCTATTAGCAGTCGCCCGTCCCTAATTTAGGGTCACTGGTTCCAGGGAAGGGAGAGAGACAGTGCCGTAAGACAAACACAACATCCATGCCCCACCGGGATTCAAATCCGGACCCCGTTCGGACGAATGATCAGAGGCCATCTCTTAGACCACTGCGCCACTGTTTCGACACGTTATATTTCCTATTGGTGACTTTGTTCGAAACCTGACTTTTTCTGTTTTTTATATTTAAGTTCCAAATATGGTTTCAATAGATTTCTATTTAGAAAAATACTATATTGAGAAACGTCACCGGACACCAGAAGAGAAACACAACATAGCATTTACTGACATACAATAGTACGGTGTCGGTCCAACTTTGGCCTTAATGCATGTACTGACCCTTCGATACATGCTTTCGACAAGGTTTTGGAACACAGCGACAGGTATGCGCTTTCATTCAGTACATAATGCTTCCGCTAACTGTTGCTTTAAGTAGTAGGCCTTGGCTCCAAACTTCTTATGCGGCAGTCTAATTTATCCCATAGGTGCTCTATGGGGTTAAGATCAGGGCTCTGTGCAGGCCAAACCACACGTCATATTTAATTATCGTCAAACTACTCCGTAACAGTCCTTGATTTATGGATCAATGCATTATCCTGCTGATACCAACAAGGCTCGGTTCCCTAGTATTGCCACGGAGTTGGTAGGGCATAATTGTCCAGAATATCGAGGCAGAAGTAAGGTTAACAGGTTTGTTCAGGATAACCAATGGGCCGGGACCGTACCACGAAAACACCCCCACACGAGTACACTGCCAGCTCTAAACTTGACCGTAGGAACAGTGCACTGTGGAAAACAGCGTTACTCCGACTACCGCCATACCCACACACGGCAATCAGACAGATAGATCGTGTATGTGGATTCATCAGTCCACAGGACCCGTTTCCATTGATCTATGGTCCACGATAAATATTCTTTTCACCATGCTACAACGACGAATAGCATTCTGAGTGGAGATGAAAGGCTTATGAACAGCCACAAGACCACGTTAACACATGGAATGAAGTCCTGTGCGAATGGTAGGTGAACATACCAAGGTTCCAGCATTTTTAATCCCATGTACACTGAGGTGTTGTGCAGTACTCCGTCGATTAGCTGTAACGACTCTCCTGTGTATTAACAAATATTATTGAACTTTTAGACATAAAATAATACAGGCGCACCACAAAGTGGGAAAACCAATAATTAAACAATGAATGAAAGTAATGACAATGTCAACAGATCAATGCGGCTACGCCGGTCAAAATACTATGAAAAATGCTAAAACCCATAAGGTGGTAAAATACACAATACACAGAGACAGCAAATTACACGAAAGCAATTACAATTGGCACTGGCAATAGCCAGGAGTAATCGAGGAACACATAACAACAGAAAAGGACATCCAACACGGCACTCTATTAACAATCAGGAAAACCGGAAATAGAACGATAAATACAGTAAGCACTGTACACCAACAGCGCGCAACAAACCCGGGAAGATTCACATTAATACAACTCCAGTGAGTGATTCTTAAGACAAGATTAGGGCGTGCCACACTGAGCGACGCTAAACAATGAGAAAATAGATCTACAAGTGAACGGACAGCACCACTCAATAACATAGAGGGGAAAACCTAAAAGAACAATAAAGCATCATGCACAATTCATAAAACGGTACAAAAAAATATGAGCCCAATGACACCGACTCAAACAGAAATCACACGAGGTTTGAAGAAACAATACAAAAATCCAAAAACGCAAGTGCAAACCCCCAGGGCACATCGGGGATTCATAACAAACAAGAATTACAAATAGCACGGAGCACTGAGAACAGGGAAAATACGCGTGAGAGATAGTTGATAATGACAGCAAGCACAGTACCAGAGAAGTAATGCACATTACGGTAAGTTACATGATACGCACTACAGGTGAATGGCAAGCGCCAACTAAAGAAAAACAGAACAATAATATTACAACTCACGCTTGATGGGAAGCTCCATTCACAAAAATTAACATTGATACAAAAGGTATAGTGTCCCTGGACTCAACCGAGGACCAAGGAATCACAAAGGAACTAGTACCAACAGAAAAGCTGAAGAAAAAGTACAATATACATACAAGAAAAATAAAAAGCTGAATGTATTCATTAAACACAGTATCAAACACGAGGTATAACCAACATGGTACACGTAAGCAATGTAACAGCGATAAAACCTTGCAAGCGAGTGCGAAAAGTAGAAACACCGCCCTCGCGGGAACCGGCGAAAGCATAAGGAAAAATCGTGTAAAATAATACAGCATTTATAGGTCAATGAGCTTTTACCAACTGAAACAAATCGAAGAACGTGAAAACGTATGCGGCAGGGTGACGTTCACACAGCACAAAAACATCAGGGGAACAAGAGTCCAATAACTTGGGACTCGAACATAGACCCTGTAACCACTCACACCTACTGATATGTTCAATTCACAAAAATCTAAATTGATATAAAAGTTAATGCTCCAGGACTCAACCGAGGAACAAAGAAGCACAGATGAACAAATACCAACAGAACTGCTGAAGACAAGTACACGGTAAACAATACAAGAAAACAGGAAAAGCTGTACATATTCAATAAACACAATAACAAGAACAAGGCATGAACAACACGGTACACATTATCAGCTTATCCGTGATGAACACGGCAAGCGAGTGCGAAAAATAGAAGCACAACGCTCGCGTGAACCGGCGAAAGCATGATAAAGAAAATCGTAGAAAACGATACAGTATTCACAGGTCAATGAGCTTTCAAACAGAACGAAGAGCGTGAAAAGTGTGCAGCGAGGTTAGGTTCACATAATACAAATACAACATGGGAACGAGAGTCCGAGAACTTCGAACTGGAACATAAACCCTGTGATAAGCCGAACAATATATGACTGGGAAGAAAAACAAGGAATAAGCCCACTGGGTACACAGGGAAACAGAACATTCGAGTGAGAAGTACGAACCAGTATACGCTGTTCCTCGTTGCATAACACTACATAATACACAGTACAACGGTCTAGTGAACAGGAACGATATAAAACTTCAGTATGAATATACACAATGAGCATGCTATATAAATTACAAGCATAGAGAACAGAACTTCGCTGTCTCAGATAACAGTAGGGAAAAAGAAGCAATGGACGAACAATTTACAATAAACAGGGTGCATGACAATCCAAGGTGCGAAAAAAGTGACAATATCAGAAATTATGTACAATGAAGATAGGTTACAACAGCATGCAATTACAGGCAACCAACAATACCACGCCTATTGACAGCAATAAGGTAACCATAGGGAGATATGGTACATACATATCATGAAACACCAGGAAGAAAATGATAAAAGGGTTACATTTAGCTTGGATCCGGGTACAAACCAGTACCCAAACAAAAGAAAACGAGCCACATGAGTTAGCAATTCGCAAAACCTATGCCAAGAAAGGCACACCACGGTGGACAACAACATACCTTACCATATGAGAGAACAGACACTAAGAAATGCAGATCCAACAAAATAACAAAATATAATTACAAATATACACTGTGTCCCAAAAGGCACATAGAAAAGTAAGAGGAGAAAGCACAACGCAATTAACACGAAAGATACAGCGTCAACCCGTCAACTCGGAACCAGTCGGTTTCCTGCGCCCAGGAAAACTGGAAGGAAGCCAGAGATTGGGGGTGGACGATGCAAAGTACTCCAGCCGAAGACGAGCCAAGATGCGATTACGAAAAATCCTCAGCAAAGCTGCACCTGCAGAAAGGATTCTAGGTGTGGCAGAACGGGGACGTATAGAAAAGCGGTAAAGATGAATAACATGCTTCACAAGGACGAATAGGTAGACAGAAGCATCCGGAAGTTAAGTTGGAGGATGCTTAGTGAGAAGTAGCCATGGATATGCTTGCAAAGGAAGATCCCTGGAACAAATAATGCCAGCAAGACGAAAAGCAGTATGAAGCAGCGTTAACAGAATGGAACAGTGACAACAAACGTGTGGAACATCGCCGTTAGAACCCCAAAAAATACAGAGTTAAGAAGAAGAAATAGACATACGAAAGAGAGAGGAAGGAACGGGAAGGCGACGGTGAAGAAACCGCCAGCGGGGAGGAGGGCGGCGAAAAAGATGCAGACCAGATTGTCAAAGAAAGCGAAGAAGAAACATCCGGGAGTGGGTGGGGAATAGCGAGGGGTGCGCTGAGAAGAGTATAGATCAAACCGGTGGAAAAAGAAGAAATGGGGGCAACATAGTCACGAAGAGGAAGGAAGAAAGGAATAGAAAGACTAGGACCAGAAACGGAGATGAGACCAGAATCAGAAACAAGGGAAGGGAAGAGAGAACAGAGAGTAGAACGAAGGAGATCGTAATCTTCCTCCAGTACGGGAGTAGAATCGGGGAAGAGAGAAGAAAGGGGCTTCCAGGAGAGGTCAGCAGTAACTAAAGCTTGAACAGTTAAGATTCCGGAGCGGACCCAAGGAGGAAAGACGAAGTAGGGTTGATCAGGAATGTGAATCAGAGACGAAAAGAAAAGTGGTTCGGCAAGAAGATCATGGGTAGTAGAGGGAGTTGCGCGAAGAAGTGGAAGTAAGTGGAAGAACGCCAGAGCTTGAGTAATGAGGGGTGGAAATTGATTAAGATAAGAAGGATAATAGTCCATCCGAAGATATAAGAGAAAAGAAAAGGATGGATCTTGGAGTGATATAAGAAATATCAAAAGTAGAGCAGAGTGATTGAGAAGGAGTGAGAAGAAGGCGAAGAAATGAAACGATGCGAAAGGCACGGTAGTAAAGGCGTACATCCGATAGGTTAATTCGTCCCAGGGAGGCTGAAGGAGTGGGAGTCGTAGCAGCAACCCAATGCTTCGCTGACCAAATCACGGAAGTGAAGATGCTGTTGATAGTAGAGAGACGTGCCGAGGTAAACACCTATGAGTTCCAAGAAAACAAGCATTGAGATAGAAGGTATCGCTGGACAATTTGCGCTCTCTGAATGTAAAATGCGAAAGAATGCGTGAATCGCCAAAACGCAGCTGAGCGTTGTAATCACGGAAGGAGACTATTCCAGGTAATAATTCCAGCAGTGAATGGATGTCCAATCTGGGCGCTAAGAGTTATCTGGGTTGAGGAGGACCACACCGCACCCCATGGGGCATCGGTGCGGCCCATTCAAGACCCACACCACAACCCGGTGCTCTTGAGCACGTTCAAGGACGCACCAGAGAGAGTTGCATACTGTTGATACGTGGAAAGTAGTATATCAAACTGTTCATCTCGTCGGAGACAGAAAGTGGCGTCATCTGCGTAGGTGGAAAAAACGAATCGGTGATGCCTGGTGCTAGAAACGGTCAACGGCAATGCAGAAGAAAGAGATGAACGGGGATGTGCCGTGGGGATGTGCCGTGCCGAAGTAATAGTGGGAATCAAAGAAGAGACAACATAAATACGGTCCAATCGAGCGGCATCAGAAAACTGCGTCGGGGAATTGCACCAAGTAAATGAAATGGTTTGAGGATTTAGCTGGCGAAAAGAGTCAACAAGCTGAAAATCAGCAAAAACACTGTGTTAACTTGGAGACTAGATTCGCACGGTGCTCGCCGTGCGACAAATAGCGGTCTTCAGAGTGCTTCACCGTGCAGTTAAAATCCCCTCCAATGATGAAAAAATCCCCGGAGGGAATCGCACCAAACGCTGCACGCAGACTCCGAAAAAGTGGATCAACATGCGATTCTTCAGTTGGTATATACACATTAAACACATGAAAAGTTACAGTATCAACGCAGAAAGTAAGGCATTGCAATAAATCTGAATATAAGTTATTGACAGAAATAGAAGAGATACCGTGCATCAAACAACGGGGTACACTGAGGGCAATGCCACCAAACCTCGATTGGTGGTACGTATGGTAGAATGTGTAATGCCACGACCGCCTTCTGTGTGTCGGCGTATCAGTTGAAATCGAGTCTCTTGAAGCAGGAGTTCATCACTGGCATCCGCTACGAGGTTCTCGTAGACAAGGGCATTCACATCAGGGGTCGCAAAGCCGCGACAGTTGAAGGTCGTCACCGTGATAGCGGCAAATCAGTGGGTGGAGTGAGCACCTTACGCAAGTAGTCTCGAAGATTAGTGTATCGAGGATGCATCATTTTCACAGCAGCAGCATCATCAGAAGACAGACTACGAAGCGCTTGATAGATGCAGCCCAACGCCGTCAACTGCGCAGTCACCGCTGGAAGCTGAGCCGTATGTGCTTGGACAAAAGGAGGGAATCCCCCAGGCAACGATTTCCGACAGAAAACGTCATATAACTCCGGATATGATAGAGGAGTCGACGGAAATACATTTCGTTGCACTCTTGCAAGAAAATCCTCATAAGGTAAGATAAAGTCTTCAGGGTTCGATGACAAATCACAGTCTTTTAGGTGAGAAGCCATCGCACGGGATAGAGTAGAAAGTGGCGACTTACCTTGAGGCTTCCGCCGCTTGGAAGAACCGTGGGGGGGGAAGGCTTTTGGCGCTTCTCTTTTGTCAGTGCGGGACCCAGAGATCGCATCCGACCCATCACTCAAGGTGTGGTCACTCTGATAAGCGGTGTCGGTGTCCGCATTGGACGTTTCAGTATCAGACAACACCCCACCATCAGCATCAGTAATGTCGCCAGGTGGTGCAGGAGTAAGGAAAGGTGATGTCGGTGGTAATTCGGGATAATTATCTACAGAAGCAGGAGGTGGTAAGGCAGTCGACTTAGGAGCGATCTCCAGGTGAAGTGGATCAGCAGGTGCCGAAGATAGTGATGAGGCACCAACAGGGGTTTAGTGAGTATCCACCCGTGATGCAGAAGAACCAGGTGATGGCCGTGCAATAGGACACTTGTTTTAGAAATGTCCAACTTCCTTGCACTGACTGCAATGGAATTCAGTCAAGAGATCAATTTGGCGAGTCTGACCATCACACTTAACTGTGAAGTGAGTTGGGAGCTGATCAATAGCTTCTTGGGAAGGAAAAACGACACGTGCAACTCGACGGGCTCCACGGATGGTATAATGCATCGGGTCGTTCTTTGCTGCTAAGTGTGTTTGAATCCCTCCAACGACACGCCCTAGAGATGAAAGCACAGCATATAACATGACGCCAGTCACCTCAGGGTGTACAGGGTAAAGAGAAACATTTACTGGTCGTTGGGCCACTGGTTCTGGCGTAAGTTGGGGATCTCCTATGGTCAGGCCTGTCGTCAGGACTGACTTGGCATAGTCAGCCTTGGCAAGAGAAACTACAACCGTCCGGCCCTGCCGGAACATATGCGAAATGGCGTTTGGGGGAAACAGGCGTTGAAGGGCATTGGCATAGATCCGCATCGGTGTATCAAGGAGAGCCTCAAAACTAACTCACTTAGCCAGGTTTTCAAAGAAAGCAGTCGCGGCTGGCGAGCCTGGTGGAATTTCAAGAAGAATGTTGTTTCCAGAACGATGAATATAAGTGTGCGAAGCTTGAGAGCTTGCATACAGATCCTTGGAAAGCTGTCGAGAAGTAGAAGAGGCTGGAACCTTAGAATACGTGGCAGACAACTGAACGGGCACAGAAGAACTGGAAGAGGCTTCACCAACAGTAATACCCATGGCTTCATCGACTGGAGCAGAAGCTGAAAGGTTTGACGTAGCTGGGGAAGTCAATGGATTGACACCCGACAGGTTACCGAACGCACCACTCGGAGAGGGTAGTGCATCAGTGCTAGCTAGGGAAGACAGCGCAGGGACGCTGGCATCAGTTGGAGACGAAAATGATAATGATGATGATGGGCCACCGGAAGCGAGGGCTGGTTGTTGTTGTTGATTGGAAGTTTAACGACCACCGTGAGCAACTCAATGGGCTATCAGCAGTCGCCCGTCCCTAATTTAGGGTCACTGGTTCAAGGGAATGGAGAGAGCCAGTGCCGTAAGACAAACACAACATCCATGTCTCACCGGGATTCGAACCCGGACTCCGTTCGGACGAATGATAAGAGGCCATCGCTTAGACCACTGCGCCACCGGGGCGGCAGTAAGGGCTGGGCTGCGTCCCTCTGCGCCGGAAGTCGCCATTTGCAATTTTGATAAAGTGTGCACCGTCGCCCGGCTAGGCCGAACGTAAAAAAACTGATAATAGCAAAAGAAAAAAAAACTCACCCGCTCGGGAGTAGACTTAAAATGATCACAGAACTTTCACAAATCGACGACGACAAACAGGTAAGGAAGAAACACTTGATATCGCACAACACAAACCCAATATATACGGAACTCACACGAACGTGACCGCTGAGGCTTCAACTTCCTATTCCACTGATTTTCTTTAGTCCGCCGGTTCGTTCTGCTGCTTCAGGCACTCCATGTGTCTTCTACGTATTCAGTACATCCAAAACAGTTGACTTGGGTATGTTTAAACGTTCTCTTATGGACAACGCACTAATATAACACCCAACAATCTTTCCTTTCTCAAAATCAATTCTCTCCCGCCGCGACATTTTCACTTTACCTCACAGTGCGATATGATCGCGGTCAGCTGCAGGCTTGTTTTTATACTGTTTGCAACTGTACCACGTGTCTTCACAACGCAGCGGATCTGTTCACTTGCTTTTGAAGGGTTTCCCGGTGATTTTTGTCAATATAATGCATAATGTCTTGTAAAGATATCAACCAGTGGTTGTGGTTATGAACTATCTAGAAGTTATTTATAACAACGCTGGAATGAGCATACGATGCGCAGTACTTCCTAACAAAGCAAAAATGCCCCTTACACGAATTCCAAAGAGACTGTCATCAGGGATAAACTGTGGAAATCCTGTCCAGCAAAGTGGCATGCATTGATACAGTCTCTACTGATTTACCAATGGTTTGACATGCGTTATTAAACGATGGAAACACATTACGGTGCACTGTATAATTACGTGATAAAAATACATATAATATGCTCGTGATGTCACCCGCTTTATTTTCAAGAATCATCTTCGTTCTTTACATGTTCCAATTCTCTGCTTTTTTGTGCCTACCATTGCCTTGAAAAAGCCTCCCAGTGAAGTGCGAAAGCTTGGCGAATCTTTGTGCTGACTACACCACAAAAATAAACGGATTTAATACGCTATATGCGTTTCATTATTATTCAGCTCTGGTGTATTTAAAATAAAGTTAACCTTAATATAAGTTAACCAAACTGGAGATTTTAATCATAAATGAAGTGTAGCTACAAGATAAATTAAAGTTGTTAAACGGAGCACCCATATAGGACAAGGAGAGGTTACTGAGTATTGCACTGAACAAACGCCGCACACGAAATGACTTAATTCTTTCTTTGCACAGATCGAGTAGGCTGCCGCTAAGGATCCCGCGTCCACTCTTATGACTAAATCCAAAGTATGAAACCTTCTACTCTACACTTTTAATCTCCTTGCAAATGCAAGGATCAGTTCTCCAAGAGATTTAACTGGGGTGACCGATTTGCGACACTATTGCACGTTGTGGTGTTCTTTCAAAGAGAACGTGGTTCAATTTCGAAGGCCTATACTTGAACATAAAGAAAAGGTGATAATCACAGATTCTTTTGTTAGGAGACTAATTAGGTCACAGATTCTTTTCTTATGAAATAACGATTTCTAATACCATTTCGAGGATAACTGCAAATACCTCTTTGAGCAGAGGGTGCAAGAATGTCTCCAATATACATAGCTTCAACTTTGGCCTGTCTTTACACCATATACGAGCGAGGTGTTTGTCACCTGCAACGTTTCTTTCGCAAATGTTTTCGACACAATTATTTCGTAGATGGCATCCTGCAGTCAAGCTGTGGTTCTTGGTACAAGTGTATCTTTCCGTATGACTTATGTATAATTGACAAAACAATATGCTAAATTAAGGTTTTGGTAAGTGGGTTTCATCTTCAGCTTGACCGTCCCGCTGGTGCAGTGGTCTAAGCGTTTGGTTTTGGCAATTAATTCGAGATGGGTCGAGCTCAAATCCCAGTAAGGCATTGGTATTGTGTTTGTCTTACGGCACTGGCTCTCTCCCTCCCCTGGAACACAGTGACCGTAAATTAAGGACCAGAGACTACTTACAGCTCATCGAGTTGCTCTCGGTGGTCGTTATACACTTAAAAATTATCTCATTCATGTATTATAACACGGAGGTTTCACAGATTTTTCTGATTAAATAACATTTTCTGAACTGGAGGATGCGACTTGTAAGTTTAAGACGATTTATTTTATCTCTTCATCTTAGGTTTACGATTCGTATTAAATTCATGTGATGATTCATTATTAAACCGATGGGTCGTCATGTTACATTTTGAGATGAATTATTTTGTGAGAATTTAGTATGATGTCAATATGTTACGCATTGAATTTAAATTATTTGAAGTGATTTAATGAAATGCAAAGAAAACCGTTGAGTGCGAACGTTTTTTTCCCGGTATAGTGCATAAAATGACTTAGTAGTACTATACTGTGCAAATTAATTGGGACAAAGTAAAAAATCACTCTTTTTTTCCAAAACTATGCCTTTATATGATTCTATGCCTTGATATACACTGATAAATACCTGTATTAGTATGAAGTATTTCCTTCTTTAGCAGAAAGGACCTCTTGAATTCGTTTTGGCATGGACTCTACTAATTGAGTGCACATATTTTTGACTTCATAATCGTGGAGCTACACTTTTATAGCATTCGTTATCATGCGTTCCTTGGTTGTACAGTCCATTTTACCTAAACGTCTCTTCGAAATATTCCACAAGTGTTCTATGGGATTTAAGTATGGTGAATTTCCAGGACAATCAAGCAAATGAATTTTATTTTCCAGCATGAAATTCTTGACCAATTTCGAATTGTGACATGAGGCCAAGTCATGTTGAAATGTCCCGTCAAACGTTTGCAAGAATGGAACAATCCTGCTTTGTAATATTTCTACGTACATGGCTGAATTCATCATACCTTGAACAGGAATTAAGCTTCCAGTGCCATTTGATGTGAAAAAACCCCAAAATATCTGTTTCAGAGGGTGTTTTACAGTTTGTTTGACATGCTCAGGTCTTACGGGTTCACAGTTGCTTTGTCTAACGTCATTTGCTTGGTAATCCTGCACAAATAAATTAGTTTCATCACTGAAAATTATGTGTCATGCACAATGGAAGTTCATATTCCCTCGCTCTTTCAATTAGTTCTCTCAGTACGTGGATATGATCTATAGTGCTGTAGCCACTCCTGAATCTAGCTTGTTCTCTCGGTTGAGCCATGTCCAGTGTTACCTTCAAGCCGTGTGAAAGAACTTTAGTGAAGATTTTATAAACCACTGATAGGAGGCTGATAGGTCTGTAGTTCCTGTACTGCTAAGACTTTTTCCAGTCGTCAGCAGTCCATGATTTATATTTTTTGGCCCATGCTAAACGTTTTATCTTTATTTTTGCATTCAAATATTGTTTTTTTCGTTCATCTTCTTGCCTTCCGGCCAACTTCCAGAAGCTTACGGCGTACAGTTGAATCACTAACATCACAACCACTAGCCAATAAATCTCTTTGAAGGTCGGTGCTTGTGTTTTTTAATTCATTTTACTATTTCTGATTAGATATTTATCGGTTCGTGGAGTTGTTTTTCGTTTTCTTCCACATTTACCTCTCCTTTTTGGAGACGACGATCCAGCTGCATTGTATCACGTAAGCAGTCTTGATACACTTGATTTGCCTACACCAACTGCAGAAGCGAAATCTCTCACTGTCATAAAAGTGTGATCTTTCAGAGTAATTATTTTTGCACGCTTCCTTGGGGAAATATCCCTTTTCAATGCACGAAAGCAACACGTACTCACAGAGAGCAAAAACTAACATCCACCTGTCACACACGAAAGCTCACAACTGAAGCTGAAGTGCCTATTTCCTGTTTAAAACCAGTCAAACCACATTCTTACTATCAAGTTCTAACAGTTACACCACCTCACAGCTGATAAAACCGGATTACGTGGGTTTCCGACATCAACTGGCGATCACCTTACAATTCTGAGAATAAAATAGCTTGTCTCAATTAATTTGCACGGTATAGTAACATTCCATTTAGAGATGCTACCGGCAATGTCTGAAATTAGGCGTTGTACAGAATGCCTAAGCAATATGTAGAATGCTGAAAATGGGACGTCAAAGTATGAAACGCTTAGCATTTCACACATTCCCAGGCATTCTATGCAATGCTAAAATGCAAATCGGCAAAGTATAAAACACTCCCGCCAGTTACTTTTATTTCCACGTGGCGAGGCAAGGGACTTTCAATGCTAGCGTTAAGTGCAGCCAAAGCGCCGCCTATGACGTTTCTTTTTCACTTGGCGAAGCATGATACGTTCAACGCTCGGTTCAAACGGACAGTATATAGTATTATCGCCTATAACGAAGTGAATTTCTCCGTCATTTTTATCCGCGCCAGGATTCGAACCCGGGTCCACTCATTCCGGAATAGGTTGCTCTACCAATTGAGCTACGCGGACATTTTATTCTGATTCCTATCTGCCTTTATGTCGTGTGCGTCCTTCTGGCAGGTACGTCACATCTCCTGGTACGTTACACGCCATTTGCATTTCTGTCTTTGTTCGGCAGTGACGAGACACGCGAGTTCCAATTTATGCAGCAGACGTTAGCCCATACTGTATTGTATGAGAATGGCGGAGCAAAGCATAGTGTGAGGAAAAGAATCACGGCATGTTGACATGGAACGACGATTCTACGAATAATTATCCAAAGTGCGAGTCAATGGTGCTGAAAACTGAGCTTTTCTAACCGAAACCACTTACTAAAAGTTAGTGAGCGATATGAAAAAGAATAAGACGACCACTAAGAAGGAACCACGGGACTATTGGCTGCTGAATCTCTATGATGTGATCGTTATAGAAAATATATATAATTCAAAATGTCTTCCTTGTTGAAACAAGTAGGTCAGTGCTAGTCTTTTTCTCATGTTCTTTCAATAAGAAAGTTGTATACTTTATTGATCATGAAACGCATATAACGTATTAAATCCGTTTATTTCTTGTGGCGTAGTCTGACTCCAGCCCACCGTCTGGAACGGCTGCAGTGGTGTCGCCAACGTCTGCACTGGAGAACGCAATGGCGATCTGTCGTGTTCAGCGATGAAAGCATATTCTGCTTGGGAGCCTCCGATGGCCGTATGCGTGTTCGCAGACGCACAGGGGAGCGTCTCCACCCTTCTGGCATCCGCCAGCAACACACAGGGCCTACACCTGGTCTCCTGGTGTGGGGAGCGATCACCTATCACTCCCGTACACAACCAGTGTTTGTACCGGGTACGTTAAACAGCACCTCCTACATCAACAACATCATTCAGCCCGTTGTTGGGCCATTTGTAAGGTCGGTCCATCGTGATGGTTTCCAGCAAGATAACGCATGCCCACACATGGCACGCGCAACGCAACATGCACTTCAGGGTGTGAGACAACTTCCATGGCCTGCACGTTCACCGGATTTGTCCCCCACTGGGCACGTGTGGGGTTTTATGGGACAACGACTTATCCGGTCTCCACGGCCAGCCAAGACCATCCCCGATTTACTCGTCCAGGTTGAGGATGCTTGGAACTCAATACCCCAAACTTACATCCAACATCTGTACGACAGACTCCATGCCAGAATTGCGCAGTGTGACGCAGTTCATGGCGGTTCAACCTCGTACTAATCATGTTACATGGAAATTTTATTTTTCAGTTTACCAGCTAATGCAGCGGTATTTTGCCATAATGTTTTGATCACGTTATCCTCTGTATTCCGTTATTTTGCTGTATATATTTCGTTGCTATCAGACGTCTCCTTGTTGGTGTTCTTTTTTCAATTTCCGCCAGTGTATCGTTTGTTGTTCGACAAGTTTTACGACTGAATTGACGCGCTCGATCTCTGAAAAAAGAAAAGATTTGTTAATCGTAGACGCCCACACTTACTGCAAAATAAATATATTTTTGTGAATACAATGAATTAAGTACAAATGTACATGTACTAAATATGGAACATCACAGAGAAAATTAATATGGCCCCTGCGCAAGGATGACAAACTAGTTTTGTTGTTTTCGTAAACACATTGCTTTAAATTGTTTTACATTTTTTTAATCATTATTCTTTCATACTGCTTTATTTTTTGATATGGTCAGAATGGACAGAGAAAAGTTCGTCCGCAATTTACACATCGGGTCTAGAAAAGTTGGTTCGCAAATTACATGTGGGGGTCTTGGCTCTTAGTTCGCAATTTACATATCGGGGTTGAGAGCGGCTCTATTTTAGTTCGCAATTTACATATCGGGGTTGAGAGCGGCTCTATTTTAGTTCGCAATTTACACACTCCGAAAAATTTAAAATATTATATTATGTAAGAATCATTTGAATAGCATCTTAAGTTTGAACACATGACATGTAATGCAACGGACTTTAAAATAAAACAGAGAAAATAACTGCCCCTCGCCGCCCCCAAAAGAAAAAAAAACTCACAAACCGCATGCACAAATTTGCGAATCATTAAGTTTAAATAAAACAGGCTCAAGAAATGCTCTAGCGGAATCGCTCTAAAATACAAAAACTGAAATTTTCAAAAACATCAAACAATGTGTTGGCGTTACTCCTTTTCACTTGCTTCTAAACATGTTCTTGTTAAAATGAATCACAGATTCATAAATTACTAGCCAGAAAAATATGTTGTAGGTATATTTTTTCATACTTTTCTATTCAGCTCTTTTTGGTATCATTATGAAGGGCAATATGATCCCAAATATACCTGCTGCCATACCTAATTTCAAAACTGCAAACCGAAACCTACGTTTTCGTCTAAAGTTAATGGATACCATCTTCTACAATTAATATAAGGACACCCCATCTATTGATAGTGCATTAGTTCATACGCAAGCACAGCGACGCAAACTCAAGTATAAATATCCGTGGAAGACAAAAGCGAGACGGACGACACTACTCGATAGACAGAGATAACGGATTTTCAGCACGGATTAATAATAGAAGGCCAAACCAGCAATCGCTCCGTACGTGATATTTTAGAGGCATGGAAGATCCCTTGGTCAACGATTTGTTATGTGATCTGCAAATGAAAGTAGACTGGTATGAATCTGCCAAGAAAGGACACGGTAATCTTCGGAAATTAATAGAACGTGACGGGAGGACTCTGCAAAGGACTGTCGCTCAGAACTCAAATTAACATTTTCTGAAGTCATACAAACCCTATGTGAGACACTCGGAACTGATGTAAGCACCAGCACAGTATCCAGGACTCTGCACAACCTGGGTTACCATGGTAGAGCTGCGATCCAAAAGCCACTAATCATTTCAACTCATGATACGAGCCGATTAGCGTCGTAAGGAACATGAATCTTGGACTGTAGCGCAAATGGAAAACTGAGCTTTGGGCTGGCGAGTCAAGATACACAGTCCACTTATCTGATAGTTTAATTTGGGTGTGAAGAATACCAGGAGAATTGTACCTTCCGGACTGTATCGTCCCGAGAATGAAGTTTTGTGGAAGTTGCGTGATGGTATGGAGCTGTTTTTCATGCTTCAGCTTGGGTTTATTAGTTGGTTCAGATAATCCACGGATGCTCAGATCTATCCAGACGTTCTAGACAAATCTGAATCATCACGGCTGTTGCAGTTCTTTGAGTACGGCCGGTAACTCTATCAGCAGAAAACGCACTATATCATACTGCTGGGGTTGTTACATATTGGATTGAACTCATGAACATCAAAAAGTTGTACTGGCTAGTCAAATGCCCTGATCAGAACAACACAGAATTTCTGCGACGAACTGTATAGTGCAGAGTGTGGAACAAGAGATCGTCCAGCAAGCAAAGTTGTGCTGGTCACTGCCTTAAAGGGCCAAACAGCGGAACATGTCCACATACATTTACAAAGGACTGATGGACAGTATTCTACGAAGTCCGTCATAAGGGCTACAAAACAAGAAAAGAAATTGTAACACTATCAAATGAAGTGGAGCCACTTTTGAGAGCTTTGGATTAGATGCAGAAGTAGGAAAGAATGTCACAGCTTTCTGAATATAATTCGAGCGAGAATTGGAGGAAGGACAAGATACATATTTCAAATTTTAACACTTGAATATTAATCGTACGAAATATTGTAACTTGTGAAAACGCATGTGATGGAAAGAACAAACCTAATTAAAAACAAATGTGATTAGCATCAACTGACGTTTGAATATCCTTCCAAAAATAAGTGAATTAAAATGCAGCACCGTAGCGTACGTGTCATTTAAAAACATTAAGTGCACTCGTTGCCATTTTCAACATGATTTCTTAGAAGCATCGGTGAAAAAATGTTTTGCTAAGCGGTTTGTTTAAATTTTATATCATCACCATCTAAATTAACATTTATTGTCTACAAGAAATTTCTTCTCAAAATCTGCGCCATTAACACCTTGGTTCGAAAACACTACCAGGAAATATATTATGTTCTTAATAGAATAACTCCGGAGTACGTACCTTGCATTCTACTCATGGGATACACAGAAACAGGAAATACTCCATATTTGGTAGCTAAATTAAATAAACTACCTTCCAGTAAAAGAAAAATCCGCCATGCACGCGGATTGACTAACCAATGCAATAACCTCAGCAAATTATGTAGTTCCCGCAGTTTCATTGAAATGCATCTTAAAACACAGGAACTATGTTTGTACCACAAATAAAATGAAATACAACGGTCGTGGCAGTAGTTACCATTGTATTGTTCTCAGTTAATTTCACGGGGATAAGTTTTTAATCATCCGGGTACAATTAACCTAATTGAAAAACCTGAAATTCTGACATACGCACAGCTCAGTTCCGTCACAATGATATAGAGTATTTACGGGCAAAGCAGATATCTCTAATTAAATTGCTGGGCAGCAAAATTCCTTGCGGACTTTGTCCATCTGTTAAGGTTCATATCACGCATTTGCATTGCGTTTCAGGCGAAATTTGAACAAAGACCTATATGAACACAATTCCATATTTGGTACTCGGAACTTCTGGATCCCTTGAGGAAAGATCAGCATAGTAACCAAATCAGCCAACGTCAGTGGTAAATTACACTCTATTGTGTTTTAAGAGACTGTTGGGGGAATGCTAAACAACAGAGTTGCGCAGTCTGAACAGAGGGAGGCCGCAAACCGCAACGAATTCATTTCTCTGTCGGCGGTGTTTCAGCATCAGCTACAGGCAATTCACTCTCTTGCTGATTAGCTCTTGTCGTTTTCTCTAGATTTAAAAAGGATCTTCCAAGCTACTCTCGCTTTAGTTAGCCTATGTCACATCAACAATTCTCTTTCATCTCAGAACACGACGTTTCATTTTTTCCAGAAAGCTAAAGATGCCAAAAAGCAAATCAATTGTTCAGCTATATAAATTTTGTGCATTTGATCAGAAAACACCCTAGAAATAAAAGGAAATAACAAAACTATGTTCTTCCTTTATTTCTGTGGAACAAGGAGAGTTTTTTCCATTTCAGCGAATATGATTTACATGGATCCTCGGTTAGACATGTAGATAATGAATATTGATCAATGTTAAACGATAGTGAGTTTTTTTCTGTTTACATACGATGCACATTTCAGAAAAGGAGAAACACATTACCTTTGAAATAATATAGAAGTTTAGCGTATTTTTCATAATAATAATGTTGCTTTTGAAAGATTTTTTCCCCTTTGGGTGATCCAAACAAAAGCGATTTCAGTTCTGCATAAAAAATTCGGAAAGTACTTAAGTTTATTAACCCCTTAACAACGAAGTATTTCTGCGGAACATCTGCTTATTAGATTATTTTCATATTAAATTTTCTAGGTTGTCGGTTATGCCTCAGTAATTTAACGACCTGAATACACAGTTGCTGTTCAAAAATATGCATTCATAATAATTGTTGGTACATTTTGACCAGCACGAAATGATCGGATCGGCGATGATGATTTTTTGGGCACAACTGAATTTTATTCGTCCGTTTTTAATGATGATTTTAGTTTAAATATAATTCATGCATTCAAGTTATGTTAGTTTTTACTAAAATTGGTTTGTCCTGGTCAACTTTTCTCCACATGAGTTTTTTTTGTTTGTTTGGGGATTTAACGTTTACTTATCACCGTGAACAACTTAATGGGTTATATGGGGCCCCATTCCTAATGTGGGACCACTAGCTCCAGCGAAGGGAGAAAGCCATTGCCGTAAGAAAAACACCATCCATACCTTGCGCCGGGACTCGAACTCGGACCCACCTTGATCAAATGATTAGAAGCAGCGCCTCGTACCACTCGATCACCTGGACGGAAGAAATTTTACGGGCTTAACAAATGAGAAAAAATATCATTAAAGTGTGTATACGACAATTCGTGAGCAAAATAAAAATTCATTATAATGAGAATGCTAAACATGTGTGGCAATAATTGAGTGAGATAGGAACGCATATTTACAAAGAACGCTGCCATTAAATAGCAATTCAGTTTTATATGTCTTGTTTCAAAAAAGATAAATGCTACGTTTATCACAAAAGGACGGTTGAAACTTACAGAAAAATGATTCTTGATGACTTACTTATCAAGTGGGCTGCTGTCGATGTTGGTGTGAAGGTTTTAGAGAACTAAAAGAAATTACCCTATGATTATTTTCTTACAATTCTTCATACCTTCACATCGTCTTGAAAATCCAAAGTAACATACACGTGTCCTTCAAGTGTTCTTTTGTAACGAGATAATAAAAAAATTTGGGAGGGGAATGCGGAAAATGCGGTGACACAGCGACCATTCCTTTGGAAAGAAACCTATTGATCCAAAACGTTGTTTCTGGTCGCACGTTGCATGGGAGATGAAGGAAGTTATGGTGGCGAAGACGAACACCCCTTAGAAACATATTTGCAGATATCTTGATTCGTAGTAGTACCTTTGAACATGGATTCCATTCGCGCAAGCCGTTTGGCTTTTATGAAAACAATCAACATGTAATTCATATTAGACTTGTGTGAGCTAACTGCCCCTGAGAAATCTCAATCGACTTCTCTCACGTTTGGCATTTTCAGCATGAACGAGTTAGAAGCAGCACGATCATTCTGTAGCTATAATTAAAAACAGGGTGACCTTGTCACTCCATTGTAAATTTTTGAGTGGTTAATTTATGGTACAGTTTCCTTTCAGCTTTTCACCAAATCCTGTTATTATTCGGAAGCACCTGCCATTATTCAGCTTCCGCTTATTTGCTACGTTCCGAAGTGGTGTTCGACAATCTCCTTGCAAAATCTCTCGGATTATCCCAATGTTTACCAAAGACCTAGTTGCACTTTAAGTTCGCTTAGTTTCAGAATCACCTGTAACGCTTCCGTTCGGAAAACATTGTGCTAATCAGAAAAGAGTGAATGTTCTAATTCTCTATTTCTATGAATTTCTTGGAGACATCAGAACTTTTCTACGGCACGTTTTCCCCAATTTGTATAACTTTTAGCAAACGAGCTGCTCCTCCATCTTTGCCTGAAAACAATTGCAATTAATTTGAAAGAAATGCCGCCCCTGTAGTGTAGTGGTCTAATCGTTGGCTTATGACCATTCGTTTAAAGCATGATGTTGTAGTTGTCTTACGGCATTGGCTCTCTGCCTTACCTGGAACCAGTGGCTCAAAATTAGAGATGGACGACTGCTTATAGCCCATTGAGTTGCTCACAATGGTTATTAAACCTCCAAATAAAAAAATAACAGAAAATTCGTGTACAGCCGCATTGTACAAGATCGCTCAGAATATGATTTTGCACTGAAAAATAGGTCATCCAAACGCTTGTGGAAACGGGTCTATTGAACTGTACAGGGTGCTTCTAAAAGATCTAGACAAATTCTTCCTTAAGTTTCTATGTATGTACGTTGGGGTAGAAACATTTCAGATACAAGGCATAGCTCCTTTTAGAATGCAAGTAAGGAATCCTGTTAAAAGATACGTTAGAAGGTAAATTCGCATAATTTTCATGTATGACGGCACAGTACATGTATGCAAATGGGAAAATTTCCAACACTCCTGTTTGATCAATGACAAAGAAAGTAGGGCGGCAGGTGGTGCTGTGATTAGTTGCCCGGATATAATGTGTCAGTGAATCAGCGGTATTGTTATTTTCAGTTCACTTGTTCCGATGTTGAAGTGGCAGATATTCACTTCATTTATCAATGAGCGAACGGTAACAGCAGTGGAGCTCAGCGTCTCTGTTCAGGACAGCTTTCCCAGAACAACTATATAGAGCAAAGGCAACTTTCACAGCCACCCATTGATGCCTTCGAGGGACAGGAACTTTTTCCCATGTTACTGTAGATTGGTGCCGAAACAGACTAGTCCGAACACCAGCTTCACAGGAGTATAGGTATTAGAGACGGTCTTGGGGGATACCAGAACTAGCACGATTACAGTAAAAGAAAAAGCAGATACTCCAACTGTACGGGGAAATTTTCACCAGCAGCAACTGTACTATTACTATGTCCTTTTACCATGTGATATTCATCCGCGAATTATGTTTTTCGAATGGCTTCCGCATAGTGTATTGCATCTAGTTTTCTCTATTATGTTCTTTTCACCAATAAATTGCAATTCAATTGCAAATTTCATAACATTCGTCACTGGGTACGGCAAATTTTCATGCAATAACCAAATCTCGGCATCCACAGAGTTTTCATGTAAATATTTTGGCTGGAAGCTTTGAAAATTACCTAAATTTGCCCATTTTTCCGCTACCAGCGTTCAATGTCCAGCAATACCTGCATTTTTAAAGGAAGTACTTGCACTGCTGTAAGACAGTTTATCAGTAACACACAATTGCACTAGGTTCATGCGCAGAGGGATACACCACATTTTGGTCTCACTGACCCAGAATATCTAAATCGTACTTATCCTGATTGAAAAAGGTGGAGCAAAATGCGTGACCTGCACTCTTTCTAAATTCAAATTCACTGTTTATTTTCTTATATGGACACCTTAATATTGTTGTTTACGAACCTAGGTCCCTAATTGACAAGCTCTTCACGAACAAATAGCTATCGGTTGTCCAGGAATTCAGTACACTGTTCGATAATCAATAAATAAGGAGACACTATGAGATGCTATTGTTGCTAAGGAAGGTCATTTTTATCATTTGCCCTGATGCTGACTTCCATAATTGCGCTTATTGTTATATGATTGCGCTCATCGATATATAATTGCGCTCATTGTATGCTTTAATAACTATTAAAAACAACCAAATTTGTAAATATTCTTACTTGTCTTGAAATGATCTAAAACTCGGAAACAAAGCGTTTCTGGCTGATTTATTACAAGAACGTTTTTCATTCCCACGAGCAGTAGAACACGTTCCCAAAATTTAACTGGAACTTTTGGAAAACAATCATGTATGTTTATTAAAAATGCGAAGTATACTTGACCTCTCCCTCTCTCTTTTTTACATTAGCGCTAAATCAAAATAATCTGAGTTTGTAAACATTTATATGCTTGTTCAAATTAGAGAACATTTTCTACCATCTATGTCATATTCACGGACTTCAGTTTTGAGCCATTTTTACCCCAGCCGGTACTATTCAGTGCAATGGAGTCAGCAGTTACTCGAAATTCTTAAAAAATATGGAGGACCATTTCAACCTCTGTGGTATTTTTCTAAAAATTGCTGTTAAAAACAGGATACTTCCAGTGGCTTGGTACCAATAGTGGAGCACCTTATCAAGCTTCCCATTCAGATGTTTAGGGAGTGTTATCCTACAGGCTAACGATTGCGAATATATCCCAACGATTATTTGCTCTGACGTAACAGCCATCAGATAGCACGTTCTCTTTGGAGACAACCAACCAGTCTTTGTAGATTGTGGAAACTCTGTGCATTAAATAGAGAAAGTTCAGGCACACTGCTGTCACTGCTATATCAGTTCTTACATGATTTTCTGGAGGTAAAAATACCACAGACAGTGCTCGAGTGTCTACACTTATTTCAAGTCTACGAGGAACGTTATGCGGCTAACACAACGTCTTCTTCTTGCCAACCAACGCCATCTTAGAGGAATGTTCCACCTCACTGCAGAAGTTTTTCTGCACTTGCGGAAAAACAATCTCAGTAATTACACAAGAAAGCATTCTCTCGTCATTAACCTGCTCAACAGTGTATGTAATGCACCTCCTAGGTCTGGTCCGGATGTTATAGTGCAAAGAACCTATTATAATAATAATAATTTCTGTCCTGCTATGCGAGGCTTTAAAATAATAGATTTCAAATAACAGGCAGAGGACTACTGGGAATAACAAAAATGCGCTGCTCGACATAGAAATTGCCCCACCCAGAAGGAGGTTTGCTACAAACATGTAAATCGCAGGGCGGGAGTACTCATTCGAGATATGAAAACGATGTTAAACCGGAGCCGATGACGTTACACGTTCGTGAGATAAAGGTGCCAGCAGCAACAGGGATGGCATTGTATGTGGTCACAGGTGAAAGTGTCGCGGCTGTTTCAGATTTGTTGTGTGTGCTGGGAAACTGTGCCTACAGCTCCCCATTTTACAGCAAGATAACGCCAGTGTACACGCCCGTGTACACGCCGCTGTGGTCTCCTAACAATGTTTGCAACATTTCAAACATTCCCATTGCCAGCAACATCGCCAGATTTATCCCCAGTCGAAAACCAGTGAGATCACGTCGGACTTCCTCGGCAAACGAATCGGCCTAAGCACGATCTCGAGAGTGCTTCTTATTTATTCCGTTAATCAGGACGATATCCGTCGCCGTATTGTTGCATATATTGCCGTTCGCAGCGGTGCAATCACTTACTGAGGCGTAACCGCACCCCTTTTTTTGGCATTATCTGATCTGATAAACACTGTACGTGGGTGAAAATAAAAATAAAGATAAACCCTTATGTATTCCAATTACACCCTCTATCCTCACTTCTTCTGGGTGGGGCAATTTCTATATCGAGCAGTGTAACAATAATCAGAAGCCCAGGCGCAAAATGAATGTAAACTTCCGACTACGATGAGCAAAACGTCGCCTTCAATCCTCACTTCCGACCTCAAGACTCCGTTGATCACTGTGAAAGCTCCTGAACTCCTAGTTATAATAATAATACTGGATAATGTGGTAGTGTACACCAAGTGTGATAGCGGATACATCATCTCTGCTTCCAGTGATACTATATACAGGGAACCATTTCCCAATAAGCCAGGAGAAATGGCTTCGCACAACTGGCATAGTGCAACTAATTCTACATTCAAGTTTCTGGGGAAATAACGCTATGTATCAGTTTGCTGAATTTGAAAGAAAACATAGGTTTCTATTAATTGATAAGCTAACAATCAAGTGCCAATTGGGCGTACGCTTTAAACTGGAATTTTTTTTTGTATTATCTTTCAGAGATAGCTTATTCACTATGCCGGAACCTGCCACTACCAACGCCAGAACATATCGATTTTTTGACTGACAGTGAGCAAATTCACGAAAACTGGATTTGAATTTCAACAAAAGACTTATTTTTTCGATATGTTCACTGTTTTACAACGAACTGTGAACTTTTGGATACTGGCCTTTTTCACGCCGCAAAAGCCAAACTGTAAACATATACTTTATTTTTCTCTTTAGAATTAAAAAAAAGGCGATCAGCCATATCGTAAAGACTTGGTTTCCTTTATTCAGGATGCTTATACATTTGCACTCAAGTGAACCCAATTTCCGACTTCGTGCAAAATAATAAAATGTTTATATCGTTGATCGTAAATGTGTCGATTGTGAATGTTTCCAAAATAATAATTAATGAATTCAAATAATAATTACGGTCCTTTGAATTTTTAAGACCTGCGGCATAGTTTAAAATTGATAGGCACAAAAAAAATTCATGCGGTGTATGATAAAACGTATGTCATCTTTTCAGACTTCTGGTTTTGGTTTATTTACATACATTGTGAATACCTCTTGTTATGCTGTAACGGCTCTAAACGTCACGTCGGAACTCCCAGGAGTCTATCTATTTTTTTGGCTAACACTGGCAGCTTTAAGTCAGGAAGAGCTGCGTGTAAATAGGATCCTTTTTCTAAAAGAAGACTTTCAAGCTACTGGCGACATATCAGCGTAGATGCCAATGAGATCGTTTTAAATCCTAAATGACGTTGCTCTTTTGAATATCTAAACGATTGTTAGTCTAAATGTTATATTACGAGTATTCTAAACGATGTTAAGGACTGCGGTGTGCGTGTTTGTATGTTTTCCAAACACTGTGTTTATTCTTCAAATACGGAACTCATGTCTCGTTGAGGTGACATTTGTGGTGTGGAAAGTGCAATAAACATGTCATCCGGATTTTTTTATATCATTTTGATGTGTGGACTTTCAAACGTTATAAAACGCAATGGTGCTCATCGCATTTGGAGTCGAAAGTTAAGTGTAATAACTTTGTTACATACAGATAAAGAACTGGCTTCGCTGTACTGTAAAATCTTGTTCATACGATGCTTGATTGTCAGTAATTACACAAGGGTTAGAGAATGAGCCACTGAATCTATTTTGTCTGTAACCCTACAGGTGGTGGTCAAAATCTGTTAATTATAATTTTCTGCATAAAATATAATTACTTGATACGTTTATGCTTTCAGCTACAGACATAGCCGGTCTTCTCTAAAATGCTCTTTTGCTTCTATAGATAACAATTTTAATCTTGCCGGAGTTTTCCTTTTCCCAATATTTATTTTCAGACATTCAGAGGCTTCTAGACGATCAAAGTAATGAAGAGGAAAAAGTCAGGAAAACCGTGAATAAATAAAAAGAGGTGGGGGAAAGACAATCGGCATCAGAGTCGCAGTTTTGTCAGGATTGTCCAAGCAACGCCAAGGAGCTTTGAAGGTAAATTCTCCCTAATGGTGATCGATGTACCGGGTCGTCAGCTTCTGCCGCATCACTTGGTTTTCCCGCCAGTTACCATAGCAACCTTTATCCATTATTTCCATGATGACTAGTTACGGAGCCAACGTGCGGACCCCCGTACACAGAGACGTGAGAAAAAGGGAGTCATTTCATCGGTAAAAAATCGCACTAAAGCTTTTTTTTTAATTTGCTTTCCACCTTGATTTATATGGAAATAATGGATCAGGGTGGAATTTTAAAATCCAAACTGTTTTGTGTGAAGGTAATGAATCGAAGAGTAGGGCATTTCGGGGTAACGTCAATAATGATGCGAACTCGCTTTCTTTCTTTAACGGGAAACAATGACGGCAGCGGGAAATCAGAAGCAGCTGATTTTACTCAGAAACGACACGTCACTTCCGTGTGAGGAACGCACGTGTGCAGTCTTTTTCTCTCACTCACCAAAGTACATGATGTAGATCACAATGTATCTGTCTATGTATTATTCTCCCTTCCTCGTGTGCATAATATTTTATGCATGTCACGAAAGAACATCCTTATAATTCATGATTGGTGATCAAGTTTTCATACGCGTTAGAGGGAAATCAGTTCGGCGGCTGAAAATAATTCCTCGACGTAAACGGCGGCATATTATTTCGCTGAACCCCCAACAGAGTTCAGCTTCATTTTTGCCTGAAGTTCTCTGATTAATAAATTATCTGAAATAACAAGGGATATTTTCACTGCTTTTAAGAGTAACTGACGATTAAAGCTTTCAGCTGAAAGTTCAGTTCAACAAATGCAGTATGTTCTCTTCAAAAATGTCTAAAATCTCTGAACATGGATTTTTCAAAAAAATCCTGCGTTTAGGTAAATGCTTCATGTGGTGGAAATAAACACTATGGCAACGTAACTGGTGCCTACAAATTTTTATAATGTTTTAGATTTGAGTTTTGTATATTCTTTTCTGAAAGAACAGTCACTTTAATACGAAATTCTTAACACTAACGCTTAAATGACAGGTAACGAACACAGGGATTCATACATCAAGAAATTAATTTTAGACAACATCCAAAGAACTTGTTTAGTTACCTTTGTGATTGTTCACTACAACACTATTTTTCAGAAATTTAATGTAATTCAGGTAGAAGGCACAGCTCCGCAATAACATTAAAAACGGTCAATTAACATGCAACAACAATTATTTGGCGTACAGATAACCTTTCAATGTCGTAATATCAAGATAACATTTGAAACGAAGGCGGTGTACGGCCGCCGTGAACAATATCGGGAATGAGCCGTCGCCCATTTCTGATTTAGGGCCACTGGATGCAGTAAAAAGAAAGAGCCAGTGCTGTAAGACAAACTCAACATCCATGCCTCACCGTCTTTCAAACCTGAACCGCTACCCTGGTGGCGCAGTGGTCTAAGCGCTGGCTTCTGATAATTTGTCCAGAAGCCGAGAAATGGGTCCGGGTTCAAATTCCGGTGAGGCATGCATGTTGTGTTTGTCTTACGGCACTGGCTGTCCCTTCCCATTGGAACCAGTGACCCTAAATTAGGAACGGGGGACTGTTTATAGCCCATTGAGTCGCTCACGGTGGTAGTTAAGCTCCCAAACAAAAACAAAAAAAAGAACACGGCCCCATTTCGGAAAAATGGTAAGAAACCAAAGCTTAGATCACCGCACCACCGAGGCGGCCGAGATAACATGCAGCTCTGTTTCAGGCAGAATATATTACGTTCACACCACCACACTCTTCTTTATACTGAAAATGGCATTTTAGTCAGCTATTACCCACTGTCAGCCCTTATCAAACGGTCAGAGGCGGATCTATCATGAGGAGACTAGGGCGATCGCCCTCCCCGTTCTTTAAAAATGAACACGTCTGAAACATTTTTGCAAAATATCAAGATGAAATTTGTTTTTTCCTCATAAAATTCAATTGAAACACGTTTTTGGCCTATATAATATTCGTATTTAAAAAGATCGAACAACAGGTGTTCTATAAACGAAAACTAATTAATATTGTCGTGAGTGGTGACCGATCTTACAGTCATATACGTATACAGTATATACATAGGGCGATCAATATGTCCTAAGACTAAGATTCAAAGACAAAGCTTCTTTTTTTTTCAAAAACGCACCTTTATTTTACCACATGACCTAGATGCATTTTTTGCACCATTCACAGAGTTAGCAAATCCCCGCTGCGAAAAACACTTTATTTTCCTCCTCAAAACAGCACTTCGTTGCCTCCATCTGTTCGGAAACATTCGCGAAATGCCCATTCCTCAGATCTTTATTCCAGATTCTTGAAGAGGAAGAAGTCACAAGGGACGAGGTCAGGTACGGTGAGTGAGGAAGCAACTAGAAGCCACATTCTGTCACTCTTACGTGCAAACACCGGCGGTGTGGATCGGGGCAATGTCTTGGAGAAGCAGGACACACCGTCGTAAACTTCCTCGCCATTTACTCTTAATCGCTTTCGCGCAATAACGCGGCATAACAGGCAGTATTCGCAGTTCTCTTATGAGGAAAGTAATTAATTAACAGCAACCCTTCCGTGTCCCAAAATATAGCGTCCATAGACTTCCCTGCAGATGGTTCTGTTCTGAAGTATTTTGGTGGTGGTGATCCATGATGTTTCCACTGCATGCTCTCGTGTTTAATATAAGGGTTCAAACGGTTAAGCCACGTCTAATCGCCAGTCACGCTTATGACAGGAATAGAAGACGTCTGGATCACGGTTAATGCGGCAAGTTGAACCTGACTTGCTTCAAAACGTTCATTCTTCATGTCTGGTGTCAACATTCGATGAACCCATCTGACACAGACCTTTGACATCTCTAACCTTTAATTGAAAATGATTCAAATACTGCCGGTATTTAACTTTTGTTCCTTAGCAATCTGTACGACATGGATTCGCCAGTTTGACGTCACCACGTACTCCTCTTTATGGCGCATTTCTGTGGTCACCTGCAGTGAGCGAAGCCTTGCAAGGGTCGTCTTCCAGCGAGTCTCTTCCCCGCTTAAAGAGAGTAGCCCATCTTTGGATTGTGTCATATGAAGGTGCAACATCGACGTGCACACGGATCATTCGTTCATGAATTCTGAGTAGCGTTTCACCTCCCTTCGTCAAAAATTCAATCACATCGTATTTCATCTGTCGCTCGTCCTTTGTAACTTTATAGACTTCAATACACTGTGGCGCCGTCTTAAGTGCTGACACAGCTTCAGCAAGCTTGAAAACCACTGGCTGTATGTTTTTTGCCGGAGATGAAGCAACTCTGTCAGTGGCAGTGGCGTGCTGTCGTTGTATGCAACGCATGGATTACATGCCCTAATTACGTGCAAACATTTACGCTCTAAAACAAAAAGGAATTATATGGAAAAAAGCTTCGTGATTTAAACTAAGTGCCTGGTTTTAAAAGAGTTTTATTTAAACCCAAATTCACATATTTGTGTGCATTTTAGACGGAACTGAAAGCGAGAATGCGTACATAATTCGTAAGCCCGTACTCATGTGAGATTGTGCCGTTGGAGCGAGCGTGTATCTTTGCCAGGTAAGTAAAAGCGGAAACGAAAAAATCCACTGTATGCAAAATTCCTGTTGCATTCAGAGCTTGGACGATCAACCAATCAGAGAACCAGAGTCTTTTCCCTCTGTCCCCACTGTTTATTCCTACACAGATGGGGGCCGTCGTTATCTGCCATTGAAGACTTGTCGAAATGCGAAACAGAGAGTTGCATCAACCAGCGGAAAGCTCGTTTTCTTTTGCCAGTAAGTATCTGCTATCTCGTATGTAATTTCAAGGAATCCTTTCTTATTCCGTTGGAAAATTGTACAGCTATATTTTCGCACGTTTCTTGCCTTTCTGAAGTACTAAAATGCTTCAACATAATTTAAGCAAACTGCAAAAGTTTAATAAAGGAACGGATGATGCAAAATTAATGTCTTTCGAATCCCTAAGTTTTAGATACAAGTCCGAATATGCAAGCAACGAAAGACCAACCTCAAACCTGAGTCTCTTAACATGGTCGTTAAGTACGCACGTTAAACACACAAACTTATTACATATTTTGATGCTTCTATTTACCATACAGACAAGATTTGTAGTGTTTCAAATCTCCCACACTATTTTATTGACCATGTTTATTATTTTGTAATGAAACTGTTAGCCCAACACTGTTTTGTTTGCCGTGTTCACCCTTTCCTAAAGTAAAAAAAAATGTGAAACTCAAAATTTGTCAAAATTCAGATTTAAAACAGTGAAAATATGCTAGTAAACCTAATTTATTGGCATAAAACAAAAGTAAAAGGTTCCAAGCTTTCCACCATTAACCAGATGACTTTTCCGGAATATAGACCCCCAAAGGGTAAAGTCTTTGCACCTGGAAGTTTCCAAATCATAGTCATCCTTCATAGCTATCCTATATGGAAAGCTTATGGGCTTAAAAATTTGTGATACAAAAAGAACCGGGTTTCCCGAAGAGAGCCTGAATTCACTCACAGAAACATCCCACTCGTTTTGATTTCGTTACGTTAAAAACTGAATTGTGCTTCACTCTTCCCCCTGCATTAAGCAGTAATACAATCTCGAAATCGTTCAAAGCTTCGCACCAACTTGGTTTGTATAAATATTTGGGGGAAATAATACCTTGTGTCAAATTGTGCAAATAAAACCTATTCACGAAATATATGCAAAGGCAAGATATATTAACCTAAAAAAGTTTTAATAAAAATTGAAAAAAGTTCTGAAGGTTTCGATGTCGAGACCAAAGTAACGAAAGCATAAAAAAAGTCAGAGGATGGAATTCCGCTATAAATGACGTAGACGTATGTTGTTTTTTAATTTTTGCATGCCTACGCATAACGTTCACGGCACGCCACTGGTCTTTGGTCAGCACATAAAAAGTAAAATTCCTTTCAGATGGTGTAAATTTGTAGTGTATTATTCATTTAAGTCTTTAATTTTTGGAGACTGTGCCGATGTTTTGCAGTGATTGTAGCCAACGGGGTCTCGCGATAAATTCCGTATTTTGAGACCGTAAATGTCGATATTCTTCAGTCGTATCAGTTAAGTCGAAGCTCAAAATTCCATCCACAGCACAAAAAGTGGATGCAATGTGTAACACCAATTTGAATTTCCTGTAAAGCTTTCTTTCAAAAACAAATAAGGTTCCTAATCTAGAAAATGTTAACAGCTCCAGTTTGAGAACTCATACACAATTACTGTGAGTTAAAAATACGCAGGTATGCGTGTGCATACCTAGTTAATTAAAACCTGAAAGCGGAATAACCACGCATGTAAATAAAATTTCCTCAGACGCAACGAAAACAGTTCTATGGGCACTCAATGGCACAAAGGTAATATCTCTCAGCAAATTGTACTTACAATACTTTCACATTTACAATATCTATATGTACAGTGCGGTATTGCATTACATTGTCATCAAGAAACGCAAGGATGATTGAAATTAACAATCAACACTAAGGAATTAATAAGACATTTTATACAACACAAAACACAGTGCGTTACCATTTTAACCATACGACAAGAAATTAAGCAGTATATACACTGCTAGCCACCCAAAATGCAACACCAAGAAGGAAGCATCAAATTGGCCTGATATTCGAAGCATGCGTCGCGCGGAGAGGACATGCAAACGATTAGCATTGCAGGGCATATGCAAATCATATGCGCCCGGCACGCCACCGAGAAGCGCTATGAGAAGAGTGCACGGAAGGCGGGCTGTAAGTAGTGGAAGTGTGTTGTGCTGCCGGACCTGTGCGCGGGAAGCTTTCTGATGCCTCGTCGCAGAATACGGCAGTCACTCCAGTACGTTTCGGAGTTCGACAGAGTACGAATAGTGGCTTATCGCAACAGCGGTTTATCGTAGCAAGACATCGGCACCCGTGTGGGACGACATCCAGCCACAGTGACGCGAGTATAGATTCGGTGGGTGCAGGAGGTCCGGACGGACCGACGTGAGTGATTGCTGCAGCCACGGCACACCACCAAACGAGAGGACCGCCATGTTGTGCGGCGGGCATTGACGGCTAGCACCGCCACATCACGAACGTTAGCGCAGGAATTAGGGTGGGTTGCGCAACACCCTGTGTCAGTACGTACCGTTCGACGTCGTCTTCAGGGGAGAGGACTTGTCGCACGGCGCCCATTGCTCCGATTACCATTGACGTTACACCACTGGCGAGTGCGGCGGCAGTGGGCCGTTGAACGTCGCACCTGGACTACGGAAGAGCACGACATTGTTTTCTCCGACGAATCCCGCTTCTGCCTGCAACACCACGATGGTCGGATCCGCGTGTGGTGGCACCGTGGCGAGAGACTGTATGACGCCTGCATTATGCATCGCCTTACCGGTCCGTTGCTTGGCGTTATGGTTTGGGGCGCAATTGGATATGACACCCGCACCCCTCTGGTACGCATCGCCGGTACATTAAATAGCCACTGCTACATCTCCAACGTTTTGAAGCCTGTAGTCCTCCCTTACCTGTAGGATCTGCCAGCGGCTACGTTTCAACAGAACAATGCGCGCCCGCACGTGGCACGCATCGTGCAACAATTCTTCACGGCCCACCAAGTGTCACTGCTGCCGTGGACCGCCAGTTCTCTCGACATGTCGCCCATCGAACACGTCTGGTCGCTGATCGGAAACCGAGTGGCCCAGCAAGCACCACCCATGGCTACGCCTGATGAACTGTGACAACGTGTGGAAGCAGCCTGGACCGACATACCCCAAGCTCACATCCAAAGCCTCTTTCGTTCGATGCCGCGGCGTGTAGCGGCCGTTATTACCAGCCATGGTGGCCACACGAACTATTGATGTCTGCTTGTTCCGCAAGTCGCACGGGCCTGTAAGCTGAATCGTTTCATCTTTGTATCTGTTGTTATGTGTCCAGTAAATCTGGCTTTGCTATCTCGTGTCCTTCTTAGTGTTGCATTTTGGGTGGCCAGCAGTGTATATTCCATGATACCGATAAACACTTGTCTCATGCATGGAAAAAAGTATAGCATACAAGATACAAGAAAAATGTGTACACTAAACTGACAGTCAAATGAAGATGGGTGCCGTAAAATTTTTCCAGTGTGAGGGGGATACATACAAATGCCGTTCCATAAAAACTAAAAGTAATTTTTTAGCACGTCTTTTGTAAAAAAATATCGTGCTTATGTTATCGGTTTGTCCGTCCGTCTGTAGACACCATATCTCTGCAGATATTAGTCCGATTTGAAAAATTCTTTTTGCATTGGAAATCTTGAAATATGCAAATGATGATCCTTCATTTCGTTTTTTTTTTTACGATGTACAGTTTCGCCGTTAAAGGGCATAAAAGCAGATGATGTCGAATTCAAAATACATATTATTCTATATATCTGCTTCTAAACAAACGATTGAAGAAAATTATTTTACCCTTCGATTCCATTTACGTCGAAGAGTGGTTTAGGTATAGTTACTGTTTCAAGTTACGCATAGATTTTCCGCTAAGGGCGTAAAAGTAAATTACTTTTGCCCCGATATCTCTTCTTCAAAAACTCCGATTTCTATTTTTTTCTTTAGCGGATACAGCTCCTATTGCAAAATCTTTTGCATATAATCTCTAGTTTTTGGTAAATAATACTTTTATTACCAAAAACTATAGATTATATGCAAAAAATAGAGTTATTTTTTAAAATTAACTATATCTTAGTTAAAAACTAGAGATTATATGCGTAAGAGTTCATTTTTGCTTCTGATGTATTTGCCATAAAATCTAAGTTTCTAAAATCTCGATTGAAAAAATTATTTCGTGAACCGATGCCACTCAGGTTGATAAACCTTTTAGGAATACCTTCTTTGTAAAATATTGCAGGGTTTCCTTGCCAGAGGGCGTAGATGCATATCTTATATTTGTCCATATCTCTGCTTCGAAGAGTCCGATTTGAAAAATCCTTTCTTTGTTGGAGCGCGTTTCCGCTGCGAAATGTTTCTCACATAAATTCAAATTTTTCTTAACGCACAATCCTGCAGCTATAGGGCGCAAGTTAACGATTCCGTTTACAGTAATATCTGCGGGATTAAAAACCAGATTGAAAAACTTCTTTCTTCAGTCAGATACTATTGTTTTCCATACCGGTTCCATTGACTTTGAATAGCTTTGATAAATTTAATTTGTGTCACAACGGATTCAGAAGACGTGCTCATTACACCCCAAAATTCGATATTATCTTTCTTGTTTTGAGTTGAAAACAGCGCGAAAGCGGAAAATAACCACATAGACGACTAACTGAAATAAGGAAGTGGGCACGTTAAGCCGTCGGACCCCGGGTACTGGCTCCTGGTAACAAATAAGGGCGTCTTCCTCCCCCTTTCTAATTCGCTTCCGTGGGACTTTCCTATCGGGCACTCTAGCCCACATCTTTTAGCTTCCTATTTTTAAGGGTTGTTTAAGACCCTTAGAAATAGGCCAGACACTCCCTTCCTAAAATCCTCTACATATGATCTGAATTAAGGAAGTATCTATGGCAACAGTTATTAGCCGTGGCAGACGATTCTGGCTTTGTTATTGCGCAGTTGTTGAAGGTACGTCTGCATTTTGCCATACAGCTATGGAGGTGAGTGATTCAGAGTTAAGAAGTGAGATGAGTCGTGCGATGGAATTTTGCTATCATCTGGGTAAAACGGCTCCAGAAACAGTTGATTTAATGAAAAAATCTTACAAAGATAAACTTTTGGGTGAGTCAATAATTTTTAGATGGCACCATGATTTCAAAAAAGGGCGTTTGTTGGCAGAATTCGCTCCTAGGTCTGGTCGACATGAAAGTGTTGTTATGGAGGGTATTGTTAACACTGTTTGGGCAATCGTGCAAGAAGATCCACGAATGGCCTGTGAAGACATAACGGCGTCAACTAGTATTTCAAAAATGTCGGCTTTCGGCATCTACGCGACAAATTACAGCTGCATCGAGTGTGTTCCAGATGGGAACTTCATCACCTGATGAGGGAGCAATTGTTAGCCAGAGTTCAGGTGTGTCATGAATGGAAACAAAAATTGCAATGGATGCAACTTTCTAAACACAGTAATAACTGTCGATGAAGCATGGGTTCAGTATTCCGTCTCCTTCACGAAGCGCGCAACGAGTGTCTGGAAACACACAGGCTCGCCTCCTCCGAAAAAAAGTCCGCCAAACCAAATCCTCTGGGTGGGTGATGATGATAGTTTTCTTTGATCATAAAGCTGTAGTCTACCAGCATGTCGTTCCTCCGCCAATACTATTACATTTCAGTCTTGAAGCGTCTGGAACGACACATATCTATTAAGCGACCGGAACAGGTGGGCAAGTGGACCCTACACCACTATAACGCCCGCCCACATGTGGCAGCTTGTGTTTAACAGTTTCGTACGATATGCAGTACTGAAATCATGCTACAGCCTGCCTACAGTCCTGGCCTCTCCCTGTGCGATTTCTGGTTGTTTAAAACAATGGAGGAGAAGTTCCGTAGCGCGACATTCACCACAGATGCTGACGTTATTCAAGCTGTACAGGGGTTGCAAAAGCAGCGTTCATAAAATGCCTTTACCACATGCTTTGAAAAGTGAACTGAACGATGGGACAGTTGCATGTTATCCGAGGGAAGCTACTTTGAGAAAGAATAAGATATATTTTTCTGGACCTATAATTCCTCATTTTGTGTGATTTTACTCTAAGTTTTATGGAACGGCCCTCAAGAAAAGGTCCAGACAAGGAAGGAGAAAGAAGTGATAGTCAGGGACCACAGGGCATACCGCATGCAACTTCGTGAAGAAAGCAAGGGACCTATATTTTCCTGTTTCTATATGTGTGAGGATACCGAAATGCCTTGGTGCCACTTTCAAAATGGCGGCAATTTGTATCCCGTAACATGTATTTACTCTTAACTCGGTTAATTATCATCCGATTTCAAGTTTTTTTAAAATGGAAGCTTGTTTTATGTTCTTTATTTTGTGTTTTTACCAATTTTCATATATACCTAATTGTTTTCCCGTAAAATCTAAAAAAAAAAAACTAGTGAATTTTTGATCCCAATTTTGTGTGTGTTATTCATATGAAGTTTTACATAAGATGGCCAGTAATGATGGTGTGTATATTCTTCCAAATATCACACTAGTTCGCTTAATTTTTGTGCAGCATACAATATTGACTTCCAGGAGGATACGCCAGATGGCAGAAGAACGTTGCATGGAACACAAGTGCATCCCTAGTACTAAGTGAGCCGACACACGGAATTTCTGAGAGGCATCTTGTTTATAAATTAGAAGTTTCAGCCATTTAAGATTCGAAGGAACTTGAAACCCAAGATGCCTACTCTGGAATTTGATACACCGTCTGAAACATGTCATCACGCTCTCACATTAGCCAAATTACAGTCACATGACAGCAGCCACTGTAATAACATAGAAGCGGCCATGTTAGACGTATATGCATGGCTGTGACTCCAGTTATCTCAGTCTGCTCCTGAAGAGGACACAAAAGTGACGAACAACGAAACGGGCGACAATATCTTACATGATACACCCTAAATTCATATGCGCTTGGTCAGCGTACAATTCCTTAATCAGATATACACAACAAAGAACTCAAGTTTCTGTATTCCCACTCATTGCTGCATCTTCAACAGACATCGAAACACAAATAACCTTTATGAAGATGTTAAAGAATTTGAACTCTCTAGTGCAAGGAGATCAAAAGAAAGTAGTTGTCATACTGGATTTGGAGCTTTATAAGTCACTGAAGCAACTAGAATTTGTGGAAAAAGACAATCTGAATAAATGGATTCTTCTTCCAGGTGAACTTCATATTAGTATGGCACATACATTGAAGGAACAAGTACCTCAAAATTGTGGATTCAGAGTAATTTGTACAGCTCAGCTACCGTCAAGCAAATCCTGGGAGGAAAACACGTGCGTAGAAGATTAGAAGCACACAAACCACATTTTTAGTGCTTTTTCCTGTACATGGATGCATTTTACGAAGAATGCCCTGCTATAAAATCATTTTTAAATTTAAAGTTAACAGGTCTTACTAGTGCCTTCAGTGACGATGGTGACATTAAAACAGCATTCAATGAACTAATTTGGCAAGTGAGAAGCTCACAAAGAAATTTGAAGAATTCGACTCTTTTTGAAGAACTTACTAGACCTTATTTTTAAGGTATAAGGCAGTATATGAAAATGATCGAGTCCATGCAAACATTTGTTCGTTCTATGCGTTCTGGCAATTGGAAACTGCATCTGTGTTCATTGTATTATTTCACATAATACTTCTTTGCCCTGGGCCTATTGAACTACTCAAGCATAAAAGCTTGGTATTTGGCTGAGATGGGGAAAACTAAGGACTACAGATCCAGAGATGTGGGAACAATTTGAAAAGGGCAACTGGGTTGTTACTAAGCAACAGGTCGCTTTTCAGCACGTCTTTTGTAAAAAAAAAAATCGTGCTTATGTTACCGGTTTGTCCGTCCGTCCGTTTGTACCCACGATCTCTCTTCAACTATTAGTCCCATTTGAAAAATTCTTTTTTACATTGCGAAGCTTGAAATATGCGAATGATAATCCTTCATTTCGTTTTTTTTTACGATGTACAATTTTGCCGCTAGAGGGCGTAAATGCAGATGATGTCGAATTCAAAAATACGTTTTATTCCACATATTTGCTTCTAAACATCCGCTTGAAAAAATTCTTTAATCTTTCGATTCCATTTATGTCGAAGATTATTTTAGATATAGTTACTTTTTCAAATTATGAATAGATTTTCCGATAGGGGGCATAAAGGTAAATTACATTTTCCCGATAACTCTTCTTCTAAAACTCCGATTTGAAAAAAACATTCTTCAGCGGATACACCTCCTGATGGAAAATCTTTTGCATATAATTTCTAATCTTTGGTAAAGAATACTTTGGCCACCAGGGGGAATAAGCGTGGACTGATGCCGTCTTTCGTGGACTGATGCCACTCACATCGATAAACCGTTTCGGATTATTTTCTTCTTAAAATATTCCACAGTTTCTCCTTCAGGGGCGTAAAGTTATATCTTATTTTTGTCAATATCTCTACTTCTAAGCGTCCGATTTGAAAAATTCCTTCTTTGTTGGATAGTGTTTTCAGTGTGACATGTTTTTCACATAATTTCAAAAAAATGCAAGTAATTCATAGACTTTCCGCTAGGGGGCGTAGAGGTAAATTGCTTTCCCCCATATCTCTGCTTCTAAATCTCCGATTTAAAAAGTTATTTCTGCACCGGATACAGCTCCTGATGAGAAATCCTTTGCACATAATTTCTAATTTTTGTAAAAAAAAATGGTATGGCCACCAGGGGGCGTAAATCTTAATTTCCGCTTCTGATGTATTTGCAGCAACATATGAGATACTAAATTCTCGATTGAAGAAAACGTCGTCTGTGGACCAATACTACTCATGTCGACAAACCTTTTAGAAACATTTTCTTCTTAAAATAATGCATGGTTTCTACGCCAGGGAGCGTAGACGTACACCTTACTTTTGTCAATATCTCTACTTCTAGGAGTCCGATTTGAAAAATTCCTTTTTTGTTGGATAGTGTTTCCCGTGTGACATATTTTTCGTATAATTTCAAAATTTTCAAGTAATTCATAGACTTCCCGTTAGGAGGCGTAATGGTAAATTGATTTCCCCTCTATATCTCTACTTCTAAATCTACGATTTAAAAAATTCTTTCTGCACAGCATGCAACTCCTGATGGGAATCATTTGAATATATTTCATATATTTCTAATTTTTGTAAAAAATGGTTTGACCACAAGATGGCGTAAGTCTTAATTTTCGCTTCTGATGTATTTGCAGCAAAAATTGAGCTTCTAAAATCTCGATTGAAACAAAAAGTCGTCTATTGACCGATACTACTCATGTCGACAAACCTTTCAGGAACATTTTTTTCTTGAAATAATGCATGGTTTCTACGCCAGGGAGCGTAGATGTATATTTAATTTTTGTCAATATCTCTACTTCTAGGAGTCCGATTTGAAAAATCCCTTTCTTTGTTGGATAGTGTTTCCGGTGCGAAATGTTTTTCCTATAAATTCAAAATTTTCAAGTAAATCATAGACTTTCCGCTAGGTGGCACAAAGGTAAATTGCGTTTTCTGCGTTATTTCTGCTTCTAAAATTCCGATTTGGAAAATTCTTTCTGTATCATATACAAGACCTGATGGAAAATATTTTTCACATAATTTCTAATGTTTGGTAAAGAATGGTTTGGCCACCAGGGGGCATAAGTGTTAATTTCTGCTTCCGATGTATTTGTAGCAAAAACTGGGCTCCTGAAAACCCGATTAAATTTATTTTTTTTGGACAGATACCGCTCATATGGAAAAATCTTTTGAGAATACTTTCTTCTTAAAATAATACATGGTTTTTCCACCGGGGGACGTAAAGTCATATTCTTATTTTTTTCTCGATATCTCTGTTTCAAAGAGCCCGATTTGAAACATTCTTTCTGTGTTGGAGAGCGTTTCCGGTACGAAATGTTTCTCATATAAATTCACGTTTTTCTTAACGCACAAGTCTGCAACCAGAGGACGCAGGCTCACGATTCCGTTTACAACAATATTGAAGGGATTAAAGACCCGATTGAAAAACTTCTTTCTTACGTCAGATACTATTGTTTCCCATACCGGCTCCATTGACTTTGAATAAATTTGATACATTTTATTTGCGTCAGAACGGATTCGAAAGACGTGCTTATTACACCCGAAAATTCGGTGTCATCTTTGTTGTTGTAGTTTGGGCGCAGATGAAGCTTTAGAGCGTCAAAATAGAGTTATGAAAGCAATGGGAGATCTTGTTATAACACTGAATAGAAATAGAAGGGAGCATTTTTCCTGTGCTCCTCGAAGCTTACAAGACTTGTTGAAAAATTCAAAAAAAATGAGTGGTTTTAAACCAAGTATAAGAAAGAAACACCATGAGCTGACACAGGCGGCTTCAGTAAGGCAACGCAAAAATGTATGTGCGCTTGTTACACCCCTTCGTACAGCTGGCAACCCATTCATATATGGTACTCTGTACAAGTGAGCTGGTAAACATTAATACAAAGTTCGTAATGCAAGAAAAGGTAAAGGAAGATATCAGCAACATAGCAACAATCGGACAAAGGCAGTTTACTAAATTTACAAAGGAACGCATAGTGACTGGTTAAGTCAATCTATGGGACCCAGTGAAGAAAATTAATCTGCAGACCTGTAAACAATCATTGAAGAAAACTCGTCTGAAAGTCAAAGACACCAAAGCAGAATTAAAACACTATAAATACTTTTTTCCAAATGCTTATTGTTGCTAGATCACGCCCATAGGTTGATGTACAAGACATCATAAGCAATTACGAACTTTCAGTTATACCGCGATCAATGTTTGCACCAGTTTGTACAATGTTTGCACCAGATTGTACAATGTTACACTGCTCTGCCAAGAGCAAACTTATTGAACTCCTAGAGTCTCTACTTGAGAAGCCACAGGACCAAAACATACCTGCAGATGTGGAGTAAATCATGGTAACTGAATGCCAATTAATAGTGTTGCTATTATAGATAATATGGCAGAAGTACAATCTCTTGACAAGCCACCAACAATCAAGTCTTGCGCAGACCTGAATAACCACTTCATCTACCGGATTAGCAAGAAGCATGAAATGGACAGTAGCCTTTATTTGATTTTTGACTGATACACTACATTGAAGATTCGCTTAAGAAGTTCTATAGAGAACGTCGTCAAGGCTACACTTAACCGACACACTACCGAATAGAAACCTGAAACTGTTATCCACTCTAGAACCAGACAGAAGCTTTTTTCTCATGAAAAAAACAAGGATGAGGTGCCCAATTTTCTAGCTGAAAAGTTCTTGGAAAATGCAAATGAAATAAACTGCAACACAGTTGTCGTTTGGAGACAAGTTGCTGAAGGATCACATGAGGATATGACATCACTGAATAGCTCAAATGAAGAAGTTGACGGTAAAATAATACTATATGCAATAAAACCTACAAAAAGAGGAGCAACTCGGTTGGACACACACTCCCGTGACACAGATGTGTTAGTCCTAGCGTTAAACAAATGTCCTTATCTGCCACAAGATACCACCTTCATCACTGGAAGTAGGAGGAAACGAAGCATTCCTCTTACAACCATATACAGCAAGTTGGGAATACATACTCAAAGCAGAAGGCCTTATTGGCTGACATGCAATATCTGGGGCAGATGTAACCGGATCATTGAATAAAAAAGGAAAGTTAAATTTTTGGAAGCCCTTAATTGCCGCTGATGACAGCATTCTGCAAGTTTTGGTAAACCCTGAAAAACCAAGTGAAATATCGGACGACACGATGTTTTCTACCGAAACATTTATTAGCAAGGTATACATGCCCAACACAAATATTACTACTGTTGGAGAACTTAGATGGAGGCTTTCTCCACACGGCCATCGCTAAGACTAGCTATGCAAATAACTCATCTTCAAGCCATGGAATGGTACAAATGGGACAAAACACATCCCAACCTCCAGATCCAACTTATTTTGGGTAGAAGCATGAAAATAACCGTCTAGTACATGTCGCTTGCTGCACTCCTACAGCACCCCAGGCTGTGCTGGAACTAATATGGTGCAACTATGCCATAACTAAATGTAGTAGTAAGCGTTGTAAGTGTATCACTAATTCATTTTCGTGTACAGAAATGTGCAGTTGTTTTGGTGCTGAAGTCTTATGTAAACATACTGTGGAAACTTGTCAATAAGTTTTGACACTGATGATGAAAGTAAGGACAGTGAAATAGACCAAGATGTTCCCTTGTTTAACCGTGATAGTATTTTTCTCAAATGAAATATGTATATATTTTTGTTTAAATATTGTTCTTACTCTAAGTACAGTTTTGTATAGAATATATAACCCTTATTTTCCTCATACGATACAGACCTTTAACTTATATGGTAAACAAAAATTTCCTAGAAACTGGATCAAAACGAACCGAGATATAATGGGGTCAAAATTTCACTAAAAGTTTTGTTTTTTTTAGATTTTACGGGAAAACAGTTAGGTATACATGAAAATTGGTAATAACACGAAATAAAGAACATAAAACAAGCTTCCATTAAAAAAATAACTTGAAATCGGATGATAATTAACGGAGTTGAGAGTAAATACATGTTACGGGATACAAATGGCCGTCATTTTGAAAGTGACACCAAAGCATTTCAGCATCCCCACGCATATAGAAACAAGAAAAAACATGTCCCTTGCTTTCTTCACGGAGGTGCACACGGGACCTAATTTTTGACCCTATGGCACCGGACTATGAGGTGTTGCCGTAAAGAAGTGCATGCATTATCGTGACAACACCAATTTCCAAACAGATGTTTAATATGATGTGAGAACAACAACTCAAATCTTTATTTACAAATAAAAAATGTACAATCTTTTGTTGAACAACAATGTCAAAAAAACAAACAAAAAAAACCCAGAAGAACGCTCATTCATTTCCCACACAACGTTTGTGTCGTGTGCGTGCTACAAGAATCTAACTTTCAGTATTAGAAATCTCAGTGATAGTTTTTGCTACAAACACATAGCATTTTATTGCTCTAAGATTGTATTTCTGCACATTGTTTGTCGAAATAACGCAGTCACTTTAACAAATAAGTTACAGCCAGAGTTCGAATGAATGAGCAACTCACGTAAAAATCAAAGAAAACTTCATTTTATTTCACTTACCTAAGTAATAGACCGTCGAAGGTTCATAAAAAAATCAACAACTTGAAACTTCACTTACGTATACTGTAATCGTTCAATTATCGCAGTATCAAATTAACATACTAAAATATAATGTTCGACATAAGAGTAGAAAATACCATACCCGAAAATATTTGGGGGGCTCCATCAAAATTGCTGGGTAGGTGTCAATAGTTGGGACGTGTAAACACCTGCAGTTGCGAACCAATAGCGTGATAGATGACAGAGATAAAAGGGCAAAACGGCTCCGCGTAGCTAAGTTTGATCGTCCTCACCTGGGCGTGTAGACCAAGTGGAAACGATCAAACTTATGCTTCTGGGGGTGTGGACCAGGTGTGTACATTCGTTCTCCTTGAAAATTTACTGCATCGCAGTGAATGTTCTAAAAAAAAATGAAAAGTTTTAGGTCACGTAATCGGGAATCCTACTATCACGTATCTTTGCCAGAGGATGCATTTTAGGGCTATGTAAAGCGATAGAGTCCCTACGTCGTTCCTTGGCGGAAATGCATCGGGATGCAACAACTGTCTTCCAAATGTAGCGACAGTATTAGGAGAAAAGTAACGTGCGTAGCCGTAGTGGTTTGTGAAGGAGGCGACGTCCCAAGTCTTCGATCGCCGAATTCGACGGCACGCGTAGAGACCCCAAATTCCACAGCAGAGGAGGAGAAACAACTTTACAGGCAGCTGTTGACATCCCCGTAACCTACCGACAGTGACTCGCAGATTTGACTAGCGACGTTCGTGCTTTCCCCAACGATTAGGACGAATTCCACTTATTGCATCATATCGTCACGTAAGGTTGCAATAGTGCCATACCAGAAACACGTGGTGGTACGAATGGAACCATGAGGAGTCTCGCTTCTGTCTCAGCGCCAATTGAAACTCTGGAGACGACGTGGAGACCGGGATGATCTTGATGACATCCGTGAGCATCACACGGCTCCTCAGTCTGGTGTAAAGGTTGGGATGCTATTAATTTCAACAGCCTTTCATCGCTCGTACGCATTTTGGGTAAAATGTCTACAGGACGATGCCCCGATGAGGTGTCGTTCTGATGATTACAAGATACCGTGCTTAAAAGATGTCTAGGTGCTTCCCTGCCCGGTGCGATTCTCAGACTTTTCAACAATTGTGATTTTATGCCAGACTCACTGCCAGATGGCACAACACTTCTGCATCACTCCCTTGAAATATTGATGAATTTTCAACACAGGTCAACAACGCATTGTCAGCTATTTTGCAGAATACCATCCTGGGGCATTTCCATTAGATGCCGACTCAGTTTTCCTCTGTACGTAGTTTGTATTCACCTTTGAATCACTGTCTGTATACAAACGTATAAAGAAATTCGGGAAGTGACGTGCTATTTCAGAAAGAAAATGAAAAGCAGCAGAATCCAAATTTTCATATGAATAGGAACTCAAAAAAGTAGGTTAGATTAGAGATACACGTCTCTCACCCCCACCGTAATTATTTCGCTCTCCTCTGCCGGAGTTATATTGTTTTAAAGCATTAGAAAGTACCTTTTACCTTTTTGTGCTTACTTCTCAAAGAAAAATCCCTATTGAAAGGCATCTTGCATATTGCAGGTTTTGATAGATGCCAGATGCAACCGAATTGTACATGCATTGTGTTGTGTGGTTGGGGCAGAGCACTCCTAAAAAACATCAGGGACATGTATTATTTTGGGAATATCCCATAATAAATTTCGTCGAATTATATCAGTTGCCTTGCGTACTGTACTTGCATACGTTATACTGCAGCGATATCCTGTTGTCGTTCCTTATAAAATGTATTTAGTGCTCTTTGAACTTACGCGTATCTAGGTATCTTTTGTTAAGATTTCGATTTGCATAAGCTTTTATGTTACAAATGCATTTCGGATTTGGTTCCACATAGTAGACTGAAGTATACGTTCCCCATATGAGTAATGCGCGTTGCTTCGCATTCGTCAGCGTAACATTTCGAAATTGTGACCATGTTAGCTTTCTTGCGATTCATAATTCGATCATTGCCATCTTGAATTATAACATGATCCCTTAAACTACAGCTTAAGGGTAGGAGTCGGTCAAAAGTCCATGAAGGTATTTTAAATTAGATGAACTGCATCCGGAATTACCCAATTATGGTTTAAGATGTAACCTGTACATTCCGATTTTTACTGCAGAAAGGACTAAGTTGTGAGTAGCACCTCCTGAACCACAAGGAATATTCATTTCGTATGGGCTTTGTGCGAGAAAATCTTGTTAGCGAAGTGATCATAGCATCTCTGGAGAATACATGAATATAAAAAAAAACATCTCAATTACAGCACCACTTTTCAAACTACGTGATTCGTTTTTAATCATATGTTAAAACATTGCTCTGCCTTTCGCTTCTTAGTTTCCAAAGATTTAGTTGAATCTAAAAATTTCCTCCTTCCGAAGGAATGTCATGAAAAGGTTTTTTTTTTATTTTAGGTTTAACGACCACCGTGAGCAACTCATTGGGATATTACCAGTCGCCTGTCCCTAATTTAGGGCCACTGGTTCCAAGGAAGGGAGAGAGCCAGTGCCGTAAGACAAACACAACATCCATGCCCCACCGGGATTAGAGCCCGGACCTATCTTGAACGAATAACCAGAAGCCATCGCTTTGACCACTGCCTTCAAAATAACCTTTATTAGTATAAAAGCAAGGTTCATGTGATAGGCTTCAGTCACATGAGACTGTATTAAAAGAGACGAGGCCAAGAAGTCTCAACACAAAAGAAAGGAGGAAAAAAAACTGGTAACATCAGAACAAGATTAAAATATATACAGATAAAAAAGGAACACAGAAAACAAAAACAAGAAACACACACATCACAAATCCCAAACCCCAGAGGGAGGGAAGAAAACACATTCCAAAGACAAGTACATAGCAGCGCGAACACAAAAGTGACAGATAAAAAACACAACAACAATACAGCACAACACAAATTGACTGACACTGCAAGACAGTAACAGGAGAAACAAAACTGCACTTCTGAAAACATGCAGCAGCGGCCAAAACATTAGTACAAGAAGAACATAAAAAACAAAAAACCGTGCACATAAAGAAGGTTGTTAACCAACAGCTATAACTAAAAACGAAATACGAAGTGACGCATGTATGTCAGAAGGAACACTGTACAGAAGAATACATGATAATAAGAGGAAAAACCGCTGCATCACACAAAATAAATGTAGCCAAAAAGGCACACGAGGTTCACAAAAAAAATCGCACTCAATTCAAATTTCATACTCAAAACAAGAAGTCGTGCGTTGACAAACCCCGAAAGCCGACGTGGCGCTATAGAGAGAATCACGCGGAAACAAGATCGCATAGCATCATAACACTTTGAAAACAACACAATGTACGTCCAGTCGTGCACGGTAAAAGAAGACTGGGCCGAGAAAAAATACAATAATACAGGAAAAACCCGGACAGGAGAAACACGAAGCAAGACGTAGAACCCTAGCTTGACTGCAAAGAAACACAAAAACGAAAACACAAAAAGTGCACTTAAAACATAATCAAAGACAAAACTGCCTCAACTGACTACTTCAGTACACATGTAGTCGCATACAGTCAAGAAAAAAAAAACACAAGAGGCACAGTAAAAAAAAAAAATGAGCACAAGGCAAATAGTGCGTTGACCAACTCCTTGGGTCAACGTAACCCAATAGACAAGATACGCACGAGAAGCACACTGTATAGAAAACGAGAGATAAGGCTGAGCACTTAATGAAAAAACACAACGAGACCAGCAGGGCCACACTAAGTAATTCAAAGTTCATAAAAAAAGCAAAACAGGTGAACATGAAACACAGGGCATGAGAAAAAAAAAAGGCTCACTAAACTGCGGAGGCAACTGAAACACGAAAGTAGAACATACACAAACAAGTAAAAAACAAGATTATCACATTAGCAGTATAGGTAAAATACAAATCACAGTATTAAAAAACTCACACAGGAGCAGAGCGAGTAGGACAGCCGCCATCCGAACAACTAAACAAAACACGTGCAAAAAGCAAGAGCAATTACGAAAACATGGGAATACCACATACAGGACACAGTACAAAAAAGAAGATCAGGAACAACAAACAAACAAGCACAAAAGAAACACAACACGCCAAAAAAATTTTGCAAAACTAGACAACACAGACTAGCCCAACGGAAAACAACAACACCCAACAAGCATCACACTATACCAAACAATAACACTGATCACAAACAATTGGTGGCCAACCAGTACAACAAAGCGCCACAACAAGAAATGCGTCGACCAATTTATTGTGGCCGACGAAAACATAGAAAGCAAGCACACAATAATACATAGACAAACAACTCAACAAAAATACCGACATAAAAAACAATAACCGATTGCACAGCACCACCAAGAACCAGAAAAAAATTCACACAGAACACAGGAATACAAATGCCCACGGACTCCGGACAGAAAAAAGTCAAAGCAACTAGCTGTAAAACATCCAATTACAGCGCAAAACGGCAAGAAAATTCAGACAAAGAGGCCGATGCCGCTAGTAAGAGGAAAAGTATAGAAAAGCACTATCCAAGAAAGAATATACCGACCAGTAGAATGAGCTAACAAAGCACAGGGGAAAAAACAACAAAAAGACCGGAATCTCAAGGAAGCAAAACAGTACAACATTACCAAAGGGCCATCATAAAAACAAGAAAACGAAAACGGTAAAAAATTAAAAAGAAAAACAACAGGATCAGAGGAAAAGAATGAATACAAAGGGAAAAAAACCTGCAGCTCAATTAAAAACAGAACAAGACAACAACCCGGAAAAGCAAAAACAAATAAAGTGAAGAAACCAGTACTCCAAAACAAAAACAAGAAAAAAACTGATCAAACGAATTGAATCAAACCATGCTCAACCCGAAACCATGGGAGGTGGGGGGACCAGATCGAGAAGAAAGCAGGAACTGCCTGCAGGGCCAGAGCTACCTCGTGCTCAAGTTGGATGACGGACTTGATCGAGGAACGAAACCTACGGCACAGAAAAACCCCCGCAGAATGATATCGACGAAGAGCAGGCCGATCAACACTGGTATGATAGTATAAATAAATAGTCAGTTTGGCCTGCAAAATTAAAAACGCGCAAACTGGATTGTGAACAGCAGCGGAAGGATGATGACGGCAAAGAAAATAGTAATGTGAAACAGAGTGAAAGGAAGGACAGACCTTGGAGAAAAGAGCAAACATCAATGAAAAAAAGAGGCTGTAAAACTAAACAGGAGTCATATGCGTGATGAACATCACCGAGCGTTGAACAGAAAAAACACAAGGGAGAAGACAGGCGACCAAAACGATGAAGAGTCCGTGGTGTGAGAAAGCGACAATGAAGGTGGAGCCAATGAATATCAGTAGCTTTTGGGGAAGCCAGAGAAGTGTGTGAATCGATCCATGTCTGAGAGGTTTCATCAGGTGGCACAAAAGGAATAGCGAGAGGTGTTCTAAAGTAAGCAAGAAAGTGGCGGTGCAAGAGTTTTGCAGTAACTTGATGCACCAGAAGGGGAACATCATTCAAATAAACCAGAAAAGGAAGGCAAGGGGACGCCGAAGAAGAAACAATTTACCCATAAGAATTCACGAGAGACGGGTAAAGGCGTTGAAGCTGAATATGAAGCAACCGGAGTTGGGCGCGATGTAAGGGAGTGTCAGCAAGAGAGGGGTAGATTTGGGAAAGAGACTTCCAGCGGAGAGAAGCATCTACAAGTTGGGATACCTGTACCACGTCACTGGCGAACCAGGTGGAGAAGCACAAGTACGGTGAAGAGGGAGAACGGAGTGCAGAAGAGTAAAAGAGAGGTTCCGCAAGCAGATCATTAGTTGAGGTAGGTGGGAGACGGACGGGCATAAGGAATTACAGAGGGAAAAGAAGGTGCGGTAAGTATCGGGAAAGTGATCTGGAATGAGGGGGAACAGATCCATACGGAGGAAAGTAGCGAGAGTGAGAAAGGGACTGCGAGGGAAAAGCAAAGTATCAACAATAGTAATCGATAAAATCTGAGGATGAGAAAAAGAACGGAGAAAGGTCTGAAGATGAATAGCATTAGATTTTTGAAGAAGATCTGGGAGGGCAAGACCTCCAAAGGACAGAGGAAGGACGAGAGTAGAACGATGAACCCAGTGAACTTTATTCCAGATGAAATCAGTAATCAAACGTTGAGCGGATCGGAGAAAAATGGGCGACGGAAAATAAGCAAACCACGAATGTGTCAGAATGGGTAGAAGAAAGGAAGAAACCAGATGTGATCTGCTAAAAAGAGGACAAAAAAGGTTTAAACCGGCAAAAAGGAGCAAGACGGCGATTGAGCTGCTGAACCAAACGAATCCATGTGGCATCAGCAACCGCCACGGGATTTCCAACGTACACACCAAGAAGTTTAATGACCGAGGATGACCAACGGGCGCCCCAAGGGCGATCACCGTGTGCCACCAACGATCCGGCCCACAGACCGAAAGATTTTGACAGATTAAGTTCGGAACCGGAAATGGAAGCATACTCGAGATAAGCAGAAAGGACAACACCGAAAGAACGTTCACTGCGAAGAAAGAGAGTGAGGTCTTCAGCATATGCAGACAACACTATGCGGTGGTGACGAGTAGGAGCAATACTGCGAGGAATCACAGAAAACAAACGAGAACGCAGACAAATTAAGAGAGGTTCAAATGCAAGCGTAAAAAGTTGACCCGAAAGGGGACAACCCTGCCGGATCTCGTTGTCAAAGGGGATGGTAGCTGTCATGAATGTTAAAGTGCGAATACGGAAAGAAGAGTGAGAGTAAAGATTAATAAGAGCTTGACAGAAAAGAGTAGGAAAGCCAAAATGACGAAGAACAGCAAAGATATAAGAGTGATTAATGGAGTCAAAAGCCTGTTTCTGATCAATATTAAAAATTGCGAGAGGTTCGGAAAGATGGGAAGCAAGAAAATATAAGTTGCGAATGGTGGAAATGTTGGTAGTAATCGAACGGGAGGGAATAGTGTAAGTTTGATAGAGGTGGATTAAATGCTGCAAGACGGGATTGAGGCGAAAAGTGAGAAATTTAGCAAAGGTTTTGTAGTTAAGAATAGACATAGGACGCCAGTTAGAAAAAAGACCAAGGTTACGGTTTTGGGGATGAGACGGAGAATAGCAAAAGTGAAATCAGAAGACTGAAAATTTGAAGAAGTAAAAACGGCATTAAAAAATGCAACCAGAAGCGGGAGAAGAGAAGGAAGAAATTTCTTATAAAATAAGAGCGCAAGACCGTCCTCGCCAGGGGAAGAACGGTCATTCAGACTGAAAATTGCAGAGCGGACTTCAGAAGGAGAGACAGGTGAAACAAGATAATTAAAAAACCAATGTGGATCCTGAGGGAGGACATGAAGAAGAGGGGAGGTATCTGCAGGAGAAAGGAGTCGGTGTTGAAAACGATCAGAATAATGGAAAAAAGTAAGTTCACAGATACGATAAGGGTCGGTAACTGTAGATCTGTCAGGTAGTGAAAGAAAGGAAATTGTGACGCTTTTAACATGATACTCCTCAAGGGACTTCAAACTAGAAAAGGGGTCGTCGTGAAACCGCAAGTGAGTGAATTTCAGACGAGTAAGGGCTGATGAAGCAAAAGTAAACAAAATACGACGAAGTTGAGCTTGAAACACGGGAAAAGATGAATCAGAAGGAGAAATAGTCTGCAATTTACGACGGAGAACATCAATATCTTGAAAGCGAGAAGTACGGGAAGAGAAAGATAACTGACGTGCGAAAGAAATAATCGAAATTTTCGTGGAAAGCCACAGAGCCACTGGGTCGTCAGACGAAGAAAGTTGTTGCACAGAAGACGAGATCATTGAGCGAATTTTAGCACAGAAAACAGGATGAGTTAAAACTGAATCGTCGAGGGACCAGACTGGGGAAGGGGGAACAGAGGAAGAATGCAAAAAAAGTTTTAAAAGGACGGGGCGATGATCTGACGAAACGGAAGGATGATGAGTAACTTCAACTAGAGAGGAATGGAGAAAACTGGAAACATAGAATCTATCTAGGCGTGCTGCGACACAGCGTGAAGCAGCCGGGGGAACCAGGAAAATTCCTTGGACCGGGGATGGAAGGAACGGAATGCATCAATCAAATCAAAATTAAAAACGAGTTGAGTGAGATTGGAAACAAGGTCGGAACGGCTTTCGGTTGAACCATCTCGGTCAAAACCGGGTTGCAAAGTGCAATTGAAATCGCCTGCAACAATGACTGTATCATTTGGATGGAGGGTCGAAAGGATAGAAGAAAGATGTTGGCGGAGAGTTTCTGCATCCGTAGCAGATTGCGGAATATGGATATTGAAAACATGAAACCGTTTAGAACAAAAACAAAAAGAAATATGTTGAAAAATGACCCAGCAGACTCTGTGACTCAACAAGATCAGAAAGGGAAGAATGAAAACGTACATGAAATGCTATAGCGGTACCAGACCTGAGATGGGTCCGGTAATTATGTTAAAAAATGTACGGCCAGCGTCTCCAGCGAGAATACCCGGCATCCAAGTAACAGATCGTCTCCTGGAGGAGGAGGATATTAGCCCCCAGGTAACGATATTAGCCCCCCCTTTCTCCTGCAGATACGTCCTCGAAAACCAAAGCATTCGTCGCAGAAGACGCAAGCCCTCTACAATTAAAGTCAAGTAGTGTTAACAAGGACATCACTGGTAAGTTGCATCCAGCCTTCCAGTTCAGCCTTCAAAATCTTGAGTAGGTAGCCCAGACGGCGAGCATATTGCTCAGTCCCGCCAGGCAAAGTAACATTAGTTATAAATGCATGGAACTGGTTTAGCTGTGCAATCATTTCAGGCAGCAAGTGAAGCTTACTCTTAATGCAAGGTAGTGTGATCAACTTCGCCTTACGCGGGCGAGTGGTCAATGCATACAGATCAGATAAGGTAAGAGGGTGCAAAGGCACCGCAAGTTCTTCAAACATAGTAGAAATGTCAAGAAGTGTAGGAGAAGGAGAATCATCGTCAGAGTCAACCATTGCAGTGTCATCAGGATCAGGGGCGACCGTGTCCATAACATCATCATCCTGGAGACATGCGAATCGGTTCGAAACTAGTAATTGAGAATTTGGCTCATGATGGCTAGGTGAACCCGAGGTAGAATGGGCTGTTTTCTTGGACCGTAGACGTTGAGACGAACGGAAAGAGCGAGTAGAAACACCAGGTGAGCTGGGGCGTTTACGCTGTGATTTAGGTGCAGACACTTCCAGCGATGGAAAATCCTCATTGGAGGGCTCCAAACCATCCAGTACGACGACAGGAACCGGGAGGGAAGGAACGACTGGAGAAACAGCAGGCAAAACTGATGAAGGTAGAATGTTAGCAGGTGCCTCAGCGGCCTGCACAACATCCGCAGGGGCAGCGGCCACCGAAACTGTAGTAGCTAATGAAGAATCAGATCTAGCACCAGGAGTAGCATGAGGACAAGCAGAAGCGAGATGACTTTCCCCTTTACAGCGGAAGCACTGAACCCCTGCAAAAAGATTTAAAATGTACGTCCGGGTATCAGTGACTAATTCCAGAGTTGCAGGGCGTTCCGCAATTGACTGAGAAGTTGGAAAAATAACCTGGTACTTTCGGCACCCACCCTGCACATGTTTCTGGGGGGAATCACGGGCTGTAGCTGGAAGAATCTTGGTCACTCCCACAACACGACCCATCGTGTTGAGGGCATCCATCAACAGAGAATCAGGAACAGCCGTTGGTACAGGAGAGAAGGTCACCGTAACTGGTCTTTGGGCTGCAGCTACAGGTTGTAGATGAAAGGACCCAATATCAACCCCAAGAACTATAATTAAATCTACTGCTTGCTGGTGGGTGAAGTGAACAACCACCCCTCCACCCAAGCGAATAATGGGCACAATGCTTTCGGCTGGAACGACCTTCGACACAGCATGCAGATACTGGGGGATGGGGGTGTCACGCAAAGCAGGAATGAAAACACTTAATAATAAGGCAGACGACAATTGCTTACCTTGCGGTGAATCACTTGAAAGAATAATTTTCAACGCCGAAGCTACACGTTTGAAATGTGGTGCAGAATCACTAGAAATATATGAGGTACTTCCCACAGCTTGTGCGAACGACGTTGAAGTAGAACTAGCAGAACCAGGAATATTAGACGCAGCCGGCACACGGGTGGCCAGAAGCACAGTCTCTGGAAGTCAAGCAGCACTAGTCGACGCAACATTCCCCGAAGAAGACACAGAACTAGTAAGCGAAGACATATCAGCAATCGACGAAGTAGCTGTAGACGACAGTGGCTTATTCACAGTGGTAGTGGACATTCTCGACCACTGGCCTACCAAAACTCATGTGTCGTAACTGACGACACACGAAAAAAGTTAAAAAAAAACAAAAAATGAGCACCCACTCGGCACTCAGCCTCACTGCTTGTGAAGCGAGGGTACGAAAAACTGCAAACCAAAACAGAAAACGACGAAATACCACAAAAAGAACAAGTAAACAAACGAACGTTGACTTCTACGCAGGAGCCTAAAAAAATGCGACTTGCCTGTTCAACGACCACTGCGCCACCGGGGCGGCGTCATGAAAATGAGTTTGACTCCCACTCTTTATGTAATCCTTTATAAACCGTAGGTAAAATAATTCACCCATGCTCGGTGGCGACGAATTCCTCTCTAAAATGACATATATTCGTCGTCAGTGAACAATTTTGCTACCGTTGAAATAACATTGCACAAATATCGGAAGTTTGGGCTTTGATATTTATGTCTGGCTATGTATAGGCGTGAGGAACATTTTCCTTAACCTTTGGCACAGTACATATTTACGTTCTAGGTCACAGAGGCGTTTTCAACTCTTTCATTTCCGTAATATACAACGGCATAATAAATATTCTGGGATCTTTCATGCCCCACCCTGCACCTCATAGAATTTCGTCTCGAAATCAGCTACTTCAGTCGGATGAAACCAAAAAACAATTTGTCAAATTTTGAAGTATCTACCACTAATTTCAATGAGTTATGGTTGCCATAGACATTTTCTTTTATTATTCTTATAGATTCATTTTCCACATGATGTTTGTACAACTGCTGTAAATGTTGTTTATTAAGAAAAGCCATAAGTTTGAAAGTAAAAGTGAAGTAAAAGACTGTGCACCACAATCGCATAAAATAATATGCCATGGACATAATTGGTGAACAAATTGCTGTAGTAAGGACATTAAGTTTCCTTAAGCAGCTCACACGAATAAACCGGAGCAATAAATTAGGAAAAATAATTGTTCAACTTGAGCAGCCAAATTTAACAAATCAGAAACATTTTTTTAGATAGGAGGTTTAACGACTACCGTGAGCATCTCAATGGGCTATAAGCAGTCGCTCGTCCCTAACTTTGGACTGACTCCAAGGAAGTGAGAGAGCCAGTGACATCAGACCAACACAACGTACCTGTCTCACAGGGATTTTAACCCGGAACCATCTCGGGGGAACGGTCAGAAGCCATCCCTTAGACCACTGCGCCACAGGGACGTCAGAAACATTTGCAAAGCTGCATTTCTATTTCTCGCAAGAGAAAAAGAAAATATAGCCAACGAATTCTACCAGTTTTGAGTTATGAAGGTGAAACCTGTCCACTCAGAAGGGTATAAGAATATCAAGCTCTGATTGAAGAAGAAGCATGGTAATCTGCCAGCTGGCTCATCAAGGTAAGGTACAAAGAACAAAATAAGCTCATCAGACATCCAGGTAAAATCCAGGATGTGTAATTTGCGTAAAAAAGAAATAATGGAGTTGAACAGGGCATACAATTAAAATCCCTGACGCAAAATCATCGTAGTATGGAAAAACAAAGATGACACCCAATTTTCGGTTGTAATGAGCATGTCTTTTGTATCCGTTCTGACGCGAACCAAATTTTTCAAATTTATTCAAAGTCAATGGAACGGATTAGGAACACAATCAACCGGTTTCAACAATCGATGAAACATTCAGAAATGGAAACATCTGCCTAGTTCCACCAGCGGCTAAAATGCTTGTTGCGAAAATTAACGAATGGCGCACAAGAAGTTTCTTCTAGCAAAAGGAAGGTATCAGACGCAAAAAGATTTTCAAATCGAACAGTTAAAAGAAAAAATTTACGAGAGAAGGAAACATTACATAACTCTGTGCCTTCTAACAAAAAAAAATGAATAACGGAAAAGTTGAGAATAGGCGAAAAATATTCTGCATGGAAAAAGCTATGTTAAGGAAAAAGAACTTTTCAAATGCATCTCCCGGTAGTAGAAATAGCGAGAAAGAGGTTTCGACCTTAACGCCCGTAGCTGGAAATCTGTGCAATATTTAAAGATGACAATGCTACACATCTCTGGTGTAGCGAATGACATACAGTGAAGAGATTCCTCAATATTTTTTTAGAAGCGGCGAAACAGCTTCAAACTGAAGTAAAAAAACGCCACATACGGACAGGACTGTGAAGTACAAAATTCCTCATGTACCAGCGTAAAGCGTTCTACAAGGTAAATGGCATTTCGTGTTGAAAGAATTTTTGTAAATCGCACATGTAGAAGCAGAGATATTGAGAAAAGCAGGTTAAGCGTTTACGCCTCCTAGCGACGAAATTGTGCATTGTTTTGGAAAAAAAAATACGCACACAGAGTTTTCATAGTTAGACCGAAGAAAGATGTTTTTCAAGCTGGTTTTTAGTCCCGCAGATATTGTTCCAAACGGAAACGTAAACTTACTCTCTCTGGTGGCAGACTTGTGCGTTAAGAAAATTTGAAATTATATGAGAAACATTTCGCTGCGGAAACGCTCTCCAACAAAAAATAATTTTACAAATCGGACTCTTTGAAGCAGAGATATCGAAAAAAATAACATACATATCTATAGTCGGATTTTTCTCCTTGGCACCTGACGTAGTGGAATCGCCTGAATTTGTGGATGCAGCAAGCACTTTCCGGGTCTATACAGATGTGATTTGCAGCAGGGAGGGAGCAGGCGAAGGGTTCCGTAGTAATCTCACCCTAGAGCGGAATTCTTGTTGAAAGCGTGGCAGTAAACATTGCTTGATCTGAAAGGGGGAAGGGGACTTCTTTGTCTCTTAAGTGATCCTTCTTAAGGGAACAGTGAGATCTCTCTTCCCAGCGATTATGTCCCAAGCAAGCAACATGGGACAATGGGGGATACAACAATGGAGCGGGTGGAGGATGAACCGAACGTGGGACTGCCGCAGAAATGAATCTTAAACTCTTAACCCCGCACGTAACAAGTGACTGGGAAAGTTTTCGCCTGTTGTCTCTGAGCATCGGAAATCACCTCCTTCGACACGTCGCATCCAAAATGCTTGCACTCCCAAACATAGGCGATTCCATTATCGTCAAGTGCCAAGTAATAAACATCCGACTATATGTCCCCTGGCTGTAGAACTATGCGCTAGTTTAAGAAGAAAGTGTTCTCAAAAGGTTTTTCGATGTGAAAGGTTGAAAGGTATCGGTTCACGAAAGGGCTTTTACAATCGAGTTTTCAGGAGCTCAGATTTTGTTGCAAATACATCGGAAACAGAAATAAACACTAACGCCATTGGTGGACAAATCATTCTTTACCAAATATTAGAAATTATATGCAAAGCATTTGGCATCAGAAACTGTATCCGGTGCAGCAAGAATTTTTCAAACAGGAGTTTTAGAAGTAGAAATATCGGGTAAAACGCAATCTGCCTTTACGTCTATGAATTGCCACTCCTTTGTAAAACCTGTTCACCACTTCTTTGTAAAATTAAGAGTGAACTGTCTGTCCGTCAATAGAAATTCTTGGTACACAGCTGCTTGCCGGTTAGGAAAAAACAACACCGACATCGTGTTGTTTCGGGACTTTGGACACAGAGTTTCTTTGGGTTTGACGAATTCTCTCCAACATATGCAACTGATTGTATTTTTCTTTTAGGGTCGTACACAAATCACCAGGATTCTACACCAAATTCCGAAACGCAGTACACGCTCCTCCTTCTGTTCCGCAAACCACATATGCGAGAATATCTTTCCGTGTGTTTTGGAGATTCTTTTTTGAAACAAGTCAGTTAAATACGGAATTCATAACACTAGCACTTACATGACAGCCAACAGTGACGAAGCATACTTTTAAAGTAAAGGGCACTTCATGAAGCGAGAATACTTTTCTCTTCCTCATATTTTCGATTGCAATCAAACTACCCGGTGTCTATGATGATGTGTACTTCGTTTGCCAGCATTCAGAGGGACACAAAGGGTTTGTTATTAACAGCTGCCGAATTTTGTTGATGTTGGAGTTTGTACAAGACAGGTAAAAGCCACAGTTCTGTAGGACATATTTAACATCTCGCTGCTCCGTACAGATTTGTCTATACCAGAAAAACATGTTGGATCATTATAGTGCTACTACGTGACCATAAGCTGCACGCATTATTGCAAATGTTTCGGTTGGTGTTGTTTTGGCTTTGGAAAACATTTTGGTTCCCGTTCTTGGCTCTGTACTAGCACCCATGATAAGGTGATTTTGCTGTGCCAGTTTGAACATGACTTTTTAGTAGAACCTCCTTATGCACACCACTGAAACTTGACAAGGAGCTAATTCACATTTCTTAGAGAATAGTTTCTACAGTGGCCAGTTGATAGCACTGGTACTATCGTTCAAAAAAATTAATTCTAAAACTTTTCAAACACACTTGATCGCACAAATGTTGTACGTTGGTTTTAATGTAGTTTCTTTCCTAAATGTACACTGGCTTTGACGCAGTTTTTTTCCTAAATGTACGCTGGGTTTGATGCAGTTTCTTTCCTAAATATGGGGCAATGAGTAGCATATGTAAAAATAATGGCAATATCTGGATAAAGAAAAAGAGCTTATGCCAACCGTGACATGCATGCTTTCGTTTGAGATATGTTGATGTATGCTAAGGTCTGAAGATATTTCACTTTTTTTAACAAAATCACGTGATTTAATATCTAAAAGGAACTAGGTATTTACATTCCTCTGTATTTCACAACTAATTAATTTCACGTAACTGAACGCACAGAAATATCCACCTGATTCGACTATCAACATCGAGAATCAAGTCATTCAAATGCTAAATACAAACAGGAACCATCGCCCATTTTGATGCACTTATTTTATTAATTATTTACAGGAACGGAAAACATCTTTAGTTCTTCATAGAAGCATATTTTGGTTTTGTTTCTAGAATTTCTCGCCATTCTCCCAACACGTTTTCCCCGCTAAGACAGACATTCAGAATAAGTGTTTGTCGACACGCTCTGTCTTACAAAGATTAGAGTCAAAAGCGGAAACGTTAATCTCTGTTTAAGGATTAAAGTGGAAGAACCGATTTCCCTCATGAGACCCCATAATATCTCTGAGAAGCAGCACGTTTATCGTTTGTTATATGTTCGACCTACTATACAAGCATCTTCACGAAAGTTTCCCAGCTGTAAGTTGCATTTAACGATTTTCAGCAGACCACCAGCTCGTCACGCCGACAAACAAATAATCAATACAAGATCACGAACAAGGTACATCGTTCATCATAAAACTTTATCGATATTAAAAAAACAATATATTTTGGCAGTAGAAAACTACTTTGAACGCAAATATATAAAGTACTGTGCACTCAAACATTTTTAAGCATAAATACATGCTCCGAAATGCACTATGTTCATTTAAAGTGTATTATTTTAGTACTTCGTTTTAGTACTTAGAGATAAAACTTACAATGCTTCCAATTTGCTCTAGTGTGGATATTCAAGGCTCTCATTTTATTTAAATATCAACAATCTTCACAGCAAATCTCTCTATTCTAAAAAAAGTCATTGCCGCTGTTTTAGAAATTTCGCGATACTCACGCTTTTCTAGCTCGCAGCGCAAAACGTATGAAACACAAAAATATGAAATTTACATCGTTTGTAGAGAACTGTTTGGGAAGCACGCTGAAATAAACCGTTTTTCGATTCAGCAGACACTTCATATGAAATTTACTAGTGTCTCCTGAATCGAAAAACGATTTATTTCAGCGTGCTTCCCAAACAATTCTCTACAAACGATGTAAATTTCATATTTTTGTGTTAGAGCTATCATATTTCAAAAGTAAGGTAAGCAAACAAGTGCTATCAGTTCGCGTTCCGCACACTCTAACAGCAACAGAATCACGAAACTTTCTTGGCATGGCCGAAGTTTTGCACCTAGTCGTTCTTTTTTGGAATTTCGATTTAGTTTGCGAGAAATAAAATTTTTAAATTTCACAAAATTCTGTATTTCGCGATAGGATCCATTTTAAAAAACGAATATATGGCAAATTATAAATCATAACGCATTACAATTTTTACAGCATAAACTCACAACTATCATTCCTCTTTTACAAAAAAAGCTTTTAAGAAAAAATCATTTTCCGATTTTTAAGCATTTTTTAAAGACGTAAAGGAAAGGAAAGAGCAACTTACATTGTCTTCAGCGTTAACCACACAGGAAAGTTCTAGTCCCGTGACCTGCTGGCATGGTTAAGCAGCTATTTTTAGCACTCTCTTCTCATTGTGTCAAAGGACAGGCTACAATCAAACTGGTAATGACGCAATGCTTAATGACGTAGCGACGCTTTTAAAATTCGGCGTCTTCCGCCGGCATACGTGAATACTTACATTAGTATCGGCTTTCGCCACGTACATAACAAGTTAGTAAAATCATGCAATGCATTGTTTATAATACGATTTCCAACATACCAGAAATCATTACTCAAGTTATAAGGATAATGGCTGTAGAATAAATCCGGCTCCTGTGCCCTGACCTTTGATCTCATTTCGATGATATTCAATAGAGCCTGTTCAGTACATCTCCGAAATAACATTATTAAGTTTTGTCGCAATGGAAGCATTTTTACGTAAATTACGATGCATAAGGGCTATGGAATAAATCCTGCTTCTGTGTCCTAACCTTGTGCCCCATTTCGTCCATTTTCAATAGCATTCGTCCCAAGGCAGGCCCCAACAACATACTAACATTTCATCGAAATCGAACCTTTTTTACGTTAGGTATGACGCATAAGAGCAGTGGAATGGTTCCAGCTCCTATGTCCTGAACTTTGACCCCATTTCTTTCGCTTTCAATAAGGTTTCTTCCCAGGTGTTCCCCTACCACATACTAAAATTTCATCGAAATCGAACGATTTTTTCGCGAGTTATCGTGCGGACGGACATACGCACACAACGCGTGACGTAATGAGGCAGATGGGAATCGCGACCATCTTGTCGAAAGAGTGTGACGTGATAAAACTTTAATATGATCCACACACAACGCGTGACGTAATGAGACAGATGGCGTGACCGCGCGCCAAAATCTCAAACGGGAGATTGTGACGTCATATGATTTCTAAGCATGGGTTACATTAATGGAACGCTGCCATGACACTAAAAACGTGGTAATTCGGGGTGGTTATTTAACATACTAAACGCATTTTCCTAAAGTCGAGATTAACGTAAATCGATTTCTAATACCAGAAAACGGTAAGTTGAAGACTTTCATCAAAATCCTTAGAGCCGTTTTCAAAATAAAATTCACATAGCTACAAGAATTGCTCCTTTAAGGTCGACGTCAAGTAATTTTGCTTCCTATACTTCCAATGGAAAAACTTCTGTACAAATTTTCTTCACAATTATTGCGTTCCCAACGATGAAAATTTGAACATCGATTAGAATAGCTTTATTTTATAACTTGGAATACTTAATATTTTCTAAAACATAACCAATAATTATACAATCCAACATTTGTTTGTCTACTGACGTCATCAAAGTACAAGTCGCGCCATCTCTTTTCTGGTTTCAACACCACCAAAGAAAAGGTTATTGTTTTTTAATATAAGTATGGTTAAGTTTTAGAAAATGTTAAGTATTCCACGTTATAATATGAAGTTATTTTAATCGATGTTCAAATTTCCATCCTTGGGAACACACTAATTGTGAAGGAAATGTGCACAAAAGTTTTTCCATTGGAAGTATAGGAAGCAAAATTACTTGATGTCCACCTTAATAGTATAGGATAAGTGCGATGGAATTGATCCCGATCCTATGTCCAGACCTTTGATCCCATTTGTCCCATTTTCAAAAGGGTTACTCCCCAGGTGGTCTCCTAACACATACTAAAATGTCCTCGCAATCGAACATTTTTACGCTCGTTATGACGCATAAGGACAATGTAATGCTTCCCGCTCCTATGTCCTGAACGTTAACCCCACTTACCCCATTTTCAATAAGGTTCGTTCCCAGGTAGTTCCCTACCACATACTAAAATTTCATTGAAATCAAACCATATTTACGCAGGTTATGAGGCATAAGGGCAATGGAATGGATCCCACTTTTATGTCTTGACCTTTAACCCCATTTGTCCCAATTTCAAAAGGGTTGCTCTCCAGGTGGTCCCCTAGCACATACTAAAATTTCATCGAAATCGAACCATTTTTACGCACGTTATGACGCATAAAGGCATGGAATGCATCCCGCTCCTATGTCCTGAACTTTGACCCCACTTCACCCATTTTCAATAGGGTTTATTTCCAGGTGGTCCCCTACCGTATAATAAAATTTCATCGAAATCGAACCATTTTTACGTGCGTTATGTTGCCGACAGACGGACAGACGGACGGACGGAAACAGCTGGAGCATATACGCTTCTTCAACCTACGGTTGGAAAGCATAAAAAAGCAAAGAGGGAAAATGCAAGTGTTCGTTCACGAATTGTTCGACCACTTCTAAATGACCTAGAGATCTGAAACTCAGCATGCTAATAGGTCTTAAGGTCCGTATACCGAGAAAAGTACAAAACAAAAAAATCAAAATGGCGGCTTTGGAACTTTGTCTGCATGAATTTTTCGCAAATTGTTTGACCACTTCTAAATGACCTGTAGATCTGAAAATTGGCCAGCATATAGGTCTTCAAGTCCGGATGCCTTCAAACGCACGAAAACCATAAAAAACACAGTGCTTTGAAATATTTTTTTTTATTGAATTTAAAAAAAAAAAATTCAAGGAAATTCAAGAAAACCAAAAACGTCCAGAGGGTGGCTTAGCTTTACTGTTTCAAAGTGCTGATAGGTTTAAAGATGATTTTGACAGAATCACTGAATTGCCTTGCTAATTTCAAATTTTGATTTAAAATAAAGTGGCGCCAAAGCCTGCTGCGTTTTACCTCAAACCGTATGCAATGACGTCACGACGCTTTTCAGAATCGTAAAACAGTTACGGATTTTATAAAATATGCGATTTATATGTATATCTATGAGGACATTGCTGACAAAAGTGAAGTACTGGGATAAAAGATAAACTTACAGAAAACAAAATAGAATACAACGCTGTTTTACCAACTGGAGATTTACCGGTCGATGGCGCAAATTTAGAGGCAACTGATTTCTTCATCTGTCTACCTTAGACAACTGGTACCAATCGAAGGCCACATCAAAGAGAAATTAATAGCCGTGTATATACACAGCTAATATCCAGAGTAACCGACGTGTGCAGGGCGAACAGCAGCTACATGCGCTGGGAGTGACTCAATAAGGGGCTGGAAGGTGTTTACAGGCACGTGGAACCACGCTGAATGCAGTGCATCTGACAGCTTCTGGAGGTTGTGTGATGGAGGATCTACAGAGCGAATAACACGATCGAGGTGGTCTCACATATGCTCAATTGGGTTTAAGTCTGGGAAATTAGGCAGCCAGGGAGGTACTTTGAAATCTTCATCGTGCTCTTCCAACCATTCTCGGAGATTTCTAGATGTGTGACACGTCGCACTGACGGGCTGGAAGATCCCATCCGCCCCAGGGAAGACAAGTAGCATGTTTGGGTGTACATTATCTGCAAGGATGGATTCATAACCAATTCGGTCCATAGTCCCTTCCACAGGTATGAGTGGGCCCAGGGAATGCCACGGAAACCTCAGACCATAGCGCTTCCCCCACCAGCTTGTGTTCTTCCAGCAATGTTTGAAGAGTGTTTGTTCTCCGATGTTTCTTGCCTTATACGCCAACGTCCATCCGTTCGATGAAGCAGAAAACATGACTCATCGGAGAAGGCAATCCTTTGCCATTCAGCGGAGGTCAATTCCGATATTGCAATGCAAATGTAATCCTTCTCTGCCGATGCACCTTCGTTAGCATAAGTATAGGGGCCCTCCGTCTGCACCATAGCCCTATACTCAGCAGGGTTTGCTTAACTGTAGCTTTAGACACACTTCTGGTAGTCCCCTAGTTCATTCGGCCAGTGTGTTGCTCCACTGTTGCGTGTCGATCGGCCCTCACGCACCTTCGAAGCCGACGTTTACCTCTCACATCAATAGCACGTGGTTCTCCACAGTTTCCACGTCGCTTATTCGCAAGGATGCCATTTCTCCAATCACGATACATTTTAACCAGAGCAGCACGCGAACAGTTCACAAACGGCGCTGTTTCAGAAATACTGATACCCTTGGCCTGAAAGCCGATAGTCACCGCTTTTTGTAAATTTGATAAATCACTCCTTTTATCCATGACAGCAACGAGTGATATACGGAATGATAATACTATACTAGTGATCCGATTTATTGGCGTAAGAAATAGACATATAATATAAGCGTTTCCAAACTTTCGCACATCAACCAGATGGCTTTTTCAAGGAGGGTAGACAGAAACTGCAAACTGAACAACAGAACGCTTTAAAAATTTGAACGCGGGAACTTGACTTGACAATAAATATATACGACGCTATATTCATTTAAAGATACGTGGCATCACGTTGTTTGTGCGCGCGGTATCCTGGCAGGGAGAAGGCGTTACTTACAGAACTGGTTCCAAATTCTTGGCTACTCGAGTGAGACGCTATCATTGCAAGTATCGGTGTTGGTAATGATTTCCAAGGTTTCCCGAATGGCTGTACATTTAGGGGTAGATTAGGTAGCTAATTTCTTTATATCATCCCACATAGGTGTAGCGGACTAGAATTTGACTTCTCTGGACAGTGCCGTGGTTACTTTACCGTATTTTGTGTCCCTTTTATTCTCGTTGACTCTGATTCCACACGAACGCTTGGGATTTCCAATGTAGTATCGTACAGAGCCGGACTGATACTGTACGGGGATTACATCAACAACGGCTTGGCAGGAAAAAGGTGGTTTTTCACTATTTCTCTTTAACATAGTATATAAAAATGCAGAAGACCTTATGCCGACGCCGTACGTAGTTCATCTTCTTGAGGGCATTCTTGGTTGATGTGTGAAAGCTTGGGAACGCTTATATGTCTAATTCTTACCCCAATAAATCAGATCACTAGTGTAGTATTACTATGTCGTACATAATTGGTGTACTGTTCCTCGTTATCAACGAGTGATATGTTTTCAGAATGCCTACAGCACACCTTATATACGAGTGCCTTCCACGCCAGCTCACGACACGTGCCTTCTTTCATTGGCTACGCGCTGTTGGCGTCAAAAGTAGGAGGTGGTCACAATAAATTGGTTGGAAGGTATTTGTAAAAAGCAATACATTTGTTTAGAGGAATTTTGCCATTACATTAAGTCTTAAACATTCTTAATAGATTTGTATTGTCGAAGAAGAATAAATTTATATGTTTCCATCCAGAACGCCAAGTCCATATATTTGTTACTTTTATTCAAAGAGTACTGTGCATCTGTGTATTGTGCATATATGTTTATCCATTGTATAATGTGTTAGGGTCTCATATTTCTACTGAATGTCTTATTCGCTATCAAGTTGTCAGTTCAGCAATCTTTTAATTGTTCTTATTCGTTTGGCGTATCACTTATTAGACTGTGTAGTATTGATACGCAAGTCATAAAGTTCATGACTCAAGCAGGAATATTTTACTAAAGCTTTCGAAATCGCATATAAGGTTAACGATTTAATTTTTGTCTAAAATGCTTTGTCGCCACTGCTGTCATATAAAAAACCGTCGATGTCCACCCAAGCGACGGAGAAGATTTGCTATTTGGACTTGTTGTCACAGAAGGGATGGAACTATGATAATTTTGCCAGTTCTTGCTAAACGGGACCACTGGTCGTGCTACAGGGAATAAAGGCATCAGCTACTGGAGTAAAGATGCCAACTGAGAAGTTATTATCAAATGGAAACCTTGCATCGAAGGAATCAGGTAACACCGCACGTGAGAGCAGGGATCAGAATTTCAAAATGGTGATGTGTCTGGAATAGTGTTCCATGTATGTTATCCCAGCGGTAGTGAGATTTCAGAAAGGCAAAGCTGGTACGGAAAATAGGGAACGAACATTCACACGAACAACAGCTAGCACAGAGGTCAACCGAACATAAGAAGAAACCTTAATTCGGAACACAGAAGAATCATAGTGAGTGAACTGCACCACGATCTGCGTCTATTACACGAAGTTGTTGCTCGGTTCACTCACGAGCTAAAAATTTTAAAGTTTGTGCGCAGTGGTTAGTGCCATAGTATTTTTGGCAGATCACAAGTTTGGAAAGGCATTGTGTGCTTTGTCATTTCTGCAACCATATGCTTCTCGTGGGCATTCATCGTTAAACTGATCGGTCACTGGGGTTCAAAATGGCGCCATCACCATACACCATCACCTAACACCAGAAGGTTAGCCAAACGTACAAACAACGGAATGGAAACATCGTAAGCCTCCACGAATAATGTGGCTGTATATTGTTCAGCTCTGGAACGATTAAGAGCAGTCGTTAAGGTGGACGTCAAGTAATTTTGCTTCCTATACTTCCAATGGAAAAACTTCTGTACACATTTTCTTCACAATTAATGCGTTCGCAAGGATGAAAATTTGAACGTCGATTAAAAGAGCTTCATATTATAACTTGGAATACTTAATATTTTCTAAAACATAACCATAATTATATTAAAAATCAATAACTTTTCCTTTGGTGGTGTGGAAACCAGAAAAAAGATGGCGCGACCTGTACTTTGATGACGTCAGTAGACAAAGAAATGTCGGATTGCATAATTATGGTTATGTTTTAGAAAATATTAAGTATTCCAAGTTATAAAATGAAGCTATTTTAATCGATGTTCAAATTTTCATCCTTGGAAACGCATTAATTGTGAAGAAAATGTGTACAGAAGTTTTTCCATTGGAAGTATAGGAAGCAAAATTATTTGATGTCCACCTTAAACGTAAGCGACTTGGTTTTTTGACGAAACATTTTGTGCTGTTGCATGATAACTATCGTCTGCATACTGCCAACGGTATTTCGTCTCCCTTTGCTAGGTTGCCCATGGGACGTCTTCAGCCATTATCCATAGAGCTCTAACCTGGCACAGGTTTTAGCGATGGAGAAGAAAAAGCAACTATTTTCTGACAGCATTACAAAGAAGGCATGAACTTATATCACCAAGGTATTGAAAAACTTGTCCCATATAATAAATGTTTGAATCGTATCTCTGATTACTCTGAAAAATAAAGCGGAATGTATGCATTTCTGTCTCCATCATTTCTGTGTACTGCAAATAAATTCCCTAATTCTGTGGCTCATGAACTGACTGTTGCAAATACACTAGTGATTTTGTTTAGGTTTTCCGCTCTTGAACCACCGTAGCCTAGAAATACTGACTCATTCCTAATTTGCAATTATTGACTTCAGATGAAACATCCAACGATCTTTAATGCAAACTCTTATCAAGCCTCTCAACTGAGTGATGAAATCAGTTGTCTTTTTCTTTCTCAAGATAATGTTATTAATTATTCCGTTATAGAGCAAACTTTTAGCGATTGGTCAGTGGGAGTGAGAAATTGCTATTTTAACTTCTGTGGCGCGGGATAGGTTTCATAGCGGTATCTTAACAATAAAGTAGACACATGATCACAAAAGTTATTTGTTGGGCTTAATTAAGGTACGATAAAAAAGCTGTTATGAGAAGTTTAATTTTTCTTTCTCAAAATATTACCTGCGTTTCAGAATGTATTTTCCCTCTTTTTTTCAAAGCAATTTCTCTTCATATAACCAGTTAAGTGCAATATTAAAGAAGATAAAATATCACTATTTGTTGAACAGTGATGCATTATTTTGAAAGAACATGTTTTTCATTTGTTATAATATCAGAACCGCAGAGAAATAGGTGCGATTAATCAACAACCCATATACAGTACCACGAACAATCAGAATACAGATACGAAAGTGTAGACCCTTTCCACATGATGAACCACGTCAGATGCTTTTGGCTGGTCTCAGCATCGAAGGTTTTCCTTCATCTGACGATTTATTCCATACATCTGACGGGACGAGTTGAAGCGAATTCAAGCATTTAATGAACATAGAGTATTTCACTTTTAATGTCAACACGATACTAGGTTTAAATCATGTTCAACTGGAGTCAATTCTACAACATGCATGTATTGAAGAAAATTCTGTGTTTAATACATTTTCCCAACTAACCAGAGTTGTGAATTTCTGTTCCTGAGCGACAGCGATACATACGCCAAAAAGCCAAAACATTGTGTTCTTCTGTAAAATACGATGTTGGTCCTCCAGGTACCACCGAAACAGCTATTTCCCAGAAATAGAAAAAATCAGAAATTCTTGTAGTCATGGCCGCTACAAGATTTCCAAAGGTGTCTTGTAAGTTATGTGGTTGAACCGCGGAAGATCGGAATTTCTGTTCCAACGTAAAACACAGATGCACGATTCGATTGATGTCTGGGAAAGCTGGAGGCCAGGGTAATACCTAGAAGTCTTTGCATGCTTCGCGAACCACTCTCAAACAATTCAGGTAGTGTGGTGTGGGGCATTATCCTGTGAATGGAGGTACTACTAGAGGGCAATTGCCATGAAAGGATGTACCTGTTCTTCAGTTATGTTTAGATAGGTGGTAGACGTCATAGTTTCCTGCAGCTGAGTAACTGGACCCTGGGTTTCCCAGCAGAACACTGCCCAAAGTATTACACTTCCTCCACCGACATGCTTTCGTCCCACGGTGCATCCTGGTTCCAATACCTCGCCAGGTAAACGACCCATACGTACTCGGACGTCCACATGGCGGAAAACGAGACATGCTGGAAACGAGACACATGGAACCAGACGACCTTCCTTCAATAATTCAAGGTTTCGTTTTGATGCTCGCGTGCCCATTGTAGACGCTTTCCACGGTAAAACGAAGTTAGCATGGGTACTTGAAGTGGCCTGCGAATGTGCAGTCCAATTTTCAGCAGAGTTCGATATACTGTATGTTCTGACACATTACACCAGTCATCAGCATTCAAATTACCAGCTAGTGGCGCCAACGTGTCCATTCTGTTAGCTCGTACAATACGGTATAGCCCTCGCTCGCCTCTAGCGTAGATGAACCGGTGTGGCCCACACCTTACCGAAAGTTCGTGGTTCCTTTACACCTTGTACCACTTTCTGAACACACTAACCACGGCTGACCTTGAGCATCCCGTAAGACTTGCCGTCTCGGAAATGCTCTGACCAAGTCGTCTGGCCATTTGAATTCCGCCCTTGTCAAACTCGCTGACGTCCTCTTCCTTTTCCATCTGAAGAACAAAAACAGTACTAATTCTAGATCAGTATCAGATGTTATTTATACCGTTTCATGATCTTCACTGGCGCCGTCGTTGATCTGCAGTTGCTTCAATTTACATGAAGACGTCCTGTTCACAATGTTCGTGATTTTTGATGTATCTGCCACTGACGACGTAGAAATTACTGTCTACCAGGCGCCAATAGAATAACAAAGCAATTATTCTACCATTCAGTGCTATTCTTATTATTCTCACCATATAATGTGGCAGTCAAATTGTACCCACACTCAATTCTTAGGGCGGCACCTTCGCGACAACACATCGGGTGTGACATAATTTCTTACTGGGAAAACTTTTACTAGAAAATCATAGAAAAAATTAGCTAAAACAAAAGCCTCTGGCTCTTAGTACATCAAGGAATCAGACCTTATAATCACGTTGGGCCAACATTAGTGCGATGTTTGTGTGCTGTCCTATATTCTTGCAATACTAAGGATCATTTTGTTGGAATCACAGCCTCTCAGCGATAAAAAACGCAGATCGTCAGACGGGAATCTTAAAAACGCTCCATAATGAATTGCCACGTGCCAGACGCAACTCTGTGAGGTAACTACACGTACCAACCTTGAAATGTCACGACGCGTGAATCTTACTCTCACATGATCTGTGACGTAGGTGAAGTCGAGACTTGAGCCTTCTTCTAAAAACAGTGTTGTTGTTGTTGCCTTCTTTGCTTGCGTGAGAAAGGGTGTCTGTGACGTTCCGTCTATGTTCTGTAAAATAGAACTACTCCTTTTTTATTGGAACGAGAACTAGTTTGCAAGATGTTTTATATCTGTAAATTATAGAACGCTTTATGCTGTTTCTACATAGATTCTGTCTACTTACAAAGAGTTTTGTGCGTGATGAACTGAAGTGTTTTTATGGCCAGTAAACATGGCGTGTGTTCGATTGATCTTCAGTTCCACTAATAGCGCATCAACTTGCTGATGTACTTTCATCAAATGAATAATCTTCTTGTCATCCTTTCATATTATCATTAAATATAATTTTTTACTGCCACAACTCAGGTCTGTATAAAAGTTTATTATTGCTTGCATGAAGTCATTCATCTGTTCTATTTTTACTGTTAAGCATACATTTCTTTTTTTTTTTTTTTTGATTGAAGGTTTAACGACCACCGTGAGCAACTCAATGGGCTATAAGCAGTCGCCCGTCCCTAATTTAGGGTCACTGGCTCCAGGGAAGGGAGAGAGCCAGTGCCGTAAGACAAACACGACATCCATGCCTCACCGGGATTCGAACCCGGACCCCTTTCGGAAGAATGATCAGAGGCCATCGCTTAGACCACTGCGCCACCGGGGCGGGATACATTTCTTTACCACGAATGAAGAATAGCAGAGAAGTATTTTTTCTACTGCGTACTGAGCAATTGGGGAGTTGGTGTTCTCTTTGATTTAATATTTCCACCTCTCTAAAAATCACAACAGAGTATGAGACTGATAACAAGATTAGAAGACTGAAATATCATTCATGGTAGAATAAGGAAAACTAAATTTGGATTTGCTAAAAAAAATAAGAACAGTGTAAATAATGAATTCTCAAACGAATTCGTTTTTGTCAATTGAAAAACTGAGTGATACAAATTATGACCTGTGGAAATATAAAATGCAGATGTATTTTATTAAGGAAGATTTATGGCACTTAATTTCTCGTGAAGTTACTAACGAAAAAAGAACTGATGCATGGCGTAAACAAGACGCTCAGGCACAGGCTATAATTTCTTCTTTATCGGTACAAGGTTATCCAATTATTCATATTAGAAATGAAGTATCAGCTGTTGATATGTGGAATGCTTTGAAAAGTGTTCATGAGCGTACAAATTTAACAGGTAAATTGGATCTGCTTAGAAAGCTCTACACCGTAAGGTACGACGGACATGAAACAATCCAGCAACACATAAACAAAGTACTAGAAATCAATAATAAACTCAGGGCAATAGGGGAAGAAATAAAAGATTCGCACATTACTGCTATTATATTGTGTAGTTTACCCAGTAGCTATGATGATACATTGGTAACTGCCCTTGAAGCAATACCAGAAAATGAATTAACCCTTGAGCTTATTAAGAATAAATTAATTGATGAGTATAATTCAAGAATGGAGAGGTTGAATGACAACAACGCGTCATCAAGCAAAGTCCTTAAAGTCAAAAACCAAGCCAACAAATATAAAAATAAAGAGCACAAATTTTGCAGTTTCTGCAAGAAACCTAATCATTTGAAAAATGAGTGTTGGCATTGGAATAAGAATAAAAATAAGGAGCACAAAAATGCTAAGTCCCACAAGAATGATATAGTATTTGAACAAGCCAAACATGAAGTACCTGGTAACAAGAAAACTAAAAATATCTCTAATACACAACAAAATAAGAAATTCCGGTTAAAAACTGAAATAAATGAAACTGACACCTATGATGTATGGTCTATTGATTCTGGAGCCACAAGCCACATGACCAACGACCGGAATTTTTTCGCATCGTTAGACACTAGTAAAGTAGATGTTATAACTACTGCAAATGGTTCAGAAATTAGATCTAAAGGTACAGGAACTGGTTTTCTTCACTATAAAATTGAAACAGGGAAGATGCATGATTTAGAGCTTAGAGATGTCTTGTATGTGCCACAACTTGAGAGTAATTTACTTTCAGTAAAGCGCATCTGTAGTAAGGGTCATGAGGTTATTTTTAAAGGTAACAAATGCATTACGCAGAATAATGACCAAATCATTGCTACAGGCATACTAGAGAAAAATGGTTTTTATAATTTGCAGACAATAACTGTAAATAAAGTGGCTAAGACAGCTACAGAATGCAAATAAAAACTGTATTAATTTATGGCACAGACGTTTAGGTCATAGTAATACAAATAGCATAAAACAAATGGAAAAACTTGGTCTGGTGAAAGGTATAAAACTATCTGGTTGTAAAGCTATTGATAGTTGTGAAGAATGTATTAAGAGCAAACAAGCAGAGAAACCATATCCAAAAATGAGTGAACATAGATCTACTGAAGTATTGAAACTGGTACACTCAGACATATGTGGTCCTATGCCATCAACCACACCAGGAGGAAAACGCTATTTCATTACTTTTATCGATGATTTTTCGCGTTTTACATATGTTTATTTGCTGTCCCACAAGAATGAAGCTCTAGCTAAATTTAAAGAATACATTTCTTCTGTAAGCAACAAATTTGACAAAAAGCCTACAACTATTCGCACAGATAATGGAGGTGAATATACCAGCTTAGAATTTGAAGAATTTCTAGCCAAGGAAGGCATCGATCACCAAACAAGCGTTCCATATTCAGCACCCCAAAACGGAGTTGCAGAACGCAAAAATCGCTATCTGCAGGAGATGTGCAAAGCCATGCTCTTAGATGCGGGACTGAATAACAGTTATTGGGGAGAAGCCCTATGCACAGCTGTGTATCTTCAAAACAGATTGCCAACCAGAGCAACAGCGAAAACCCCATTTGCATTATGGAATGGTCGTGAGCCATATATTGGGCACATTAAAGTGTTTGGTTGTAAAGTGTACTGCTATGTACCCAAACAACTTAGAGGAAAGTTAGATGATCATTCACAGAGTGGAATTTTATTAGGTTATTATGAAAGAATAAAAGCATAGAGAGTCCTTCTAACTGGAACAAAAAGAGTAATCTCCACAAGAAGTGCAAAATTCTGTGAACAACAAATCACTGGATGTGATAACGATAGAGAGAAAGAACCAAATAATAATGTTCTTCTAAAGCTGGAAAACCCTCCTCAACACTCAGACTCGTCTGGTGAAATAGAAGAAAGTGAAAGCGTTGTCACACAGCCAAGAAGATCCACAAGATCAACCAAAGGGAAACCACCAACTAGACTGGCATACATAGCCAAGACTGAGTTGAAAACTGAACCCAAAACCTGGAAAGAAATGCAAAAACTTTCAGATGTAGAAAAACAACATTGGATCAAGGCAACAGATGAAGAAATGAAATCACTTCATCAAAACAGCACTTGGGAACTAGTGGACCTTCCAAAAACAAAGAAAACCATAGGATCCAGATGGAATTTTAAGTTAAAGTATCATGCAAATGGTACTATAAACAGATATAAAGCCCGTTTAGTAGCAAAAGGTTACAATCAGAAACCTGGTCAAAACTATGAAGCAACGTATTCTCCAGTGGTGAAACATAGCACCATTTCGTACCCTTCTAACAGTTGCTGCTCATCGAAAGATGTATGTCAATCATATTGATATAAAGCTGCCTATCTTTATGGCAAGTTAGATGAAGAAATTTATATGATTCAGCCCGAAGGATATGAGGATCCTAAGTATAGAAACAAAGTTTGCAAATTAAATAAAAGTCTCTATGGTCTTAAACAATCGGCTAGAATATGGAACAAAACAATCTCAGAAGTATTACAGAACAATGGATATAGTCAAAGTAAAGCTGATCCATGCTGTTTTATTAGCAAGCATGAAGACAGCATTTCCTACATAATTGTTTATGTGGATGACATTCTAGTTGCATGTGATATTAAAGAAGACATGAAGAAAAATATAGAAATGTTTGCTAAGATCTTTGAAATAAAAGACTTAGGACATGTGATTCATTACCTAGGAATACAAATAGATAGAAAAAAGGATGGAAGTTATTTAATAAATCAATCAGCCAAGACTGAAGAAATCATCAAAAGATTTGATGAATCTGAACAGAAAAAGAGTTACATACCTATGAGTACAGACTTCTATCGTAATAATAATAAAGAAGGAGATGAATTTGCTGACAATAGGAAGTATAGGGAAGCAGTGGGAGCTCTGCTGTATATATCTACAGTTACTAGACCTGACATAGCTACATCCGTTGGAATTTTAGGCAGAACAGTAGAAAGCCCAACAGTTAACGACTGGAAAGCCCTACAAAAAGTACTGCAATATCTTAAAGCCACATCTAACATGAAGCTATTGCTTAGTGCTAAGGAAGAGCTAATTTTGACAGGCTATGCAGATGCAGATTGGGCAAGTGACACAAAAGATAGAAAATCAACAAGTGGGCATATATATATAAACTAGGGAATAGTTGCATCTCATGAGCAAGTAAGAAGCAAAATTGTATCGCTTGTCTTCACCAGAAGCCGAATACACCGCTCTTGCTCAAGCATCGCAAGAACTAATTTGGTTAAGACAACTGCTGGAAGACCTGCATAACCAGCAAGAAAGTCCAACCACCATGTTCGAGGACAACATGTCGTGCATCAAATTGGTGATGAATGAAGGAACGAGTGCTAGAACCAAGCACATTGATGTTAAATATAATTTCATCAAAAACCTCCAATCATCTACCATGACATTAAAATATTGTCATACTAGTGAGATGTTAGCTGATCTCTTCACTAAACCATTGCCTAGAGCCAAAATTGAAAAATTGAGAGACAGTCTTCAGCTGACATGCCAATCCATTGGACCGAGTGGGAGTGTTGGAACCACAGCCTTCTCAGCGATAAAAAAAAACGCAGATCGTCAGACGAGAATCTTAAAAACGCTCCATAATGAATTGCCACGTGCTAGACGCAAATCTGTGACGTAACTACACGTAGCCAACCTTGAAAGGTCACGACGCGTGCATCTTACTCTCACGTGATCTGTGACGAAGGTGAAGTCGAGACTTGAGCCTTCTTCTGAAAACAGTGTTGTTGTTGCCTTCTTTGCTTGCGTGAGAAAGGGTGTCTGTGACGTTCCGTCTATGTTCTGTAAAATAGAACTACTCCTTTTTTATTGGAACGAGAACTATTTTGCAAGATGTTTTATATCTGTAAATTATATAACGCTTTATGCTGTTTCTACATAGATTCTGTCTACTTACAAAGAGTTTTGTGCGTGATGAACTGAAGTGTTTTTATGGCCAGTAAACATGGCGTGTGTTCGATTGATCTTCAGTTCCACTAATAGCGCATCAACTTGCTGATGTACTTTCATCAAATGAATAATCTTCTTGTCATCCTTTCATATTATCATTAAATATAATTTTTTACTGCCACAACTCAGGTCTGTATAAAAGTTTATTATTGCTTGCATGAAGTCATTCATCTGTTCTATTTTTACTGTTAAGCATACATTTCTTTACCACGAATGAAGAATAGCAGAGAAGTATTTTTTCTACTGCGTACTGAGCAATTGGGGAGTTGGTGTTCGATTTAATTTAATATTTCCATCTCTCAAAAAATCACAACACATTTGAGCTCCAGAGTGGTATGGAAAATTACTTAATCATAAAACTCTGATCAAACACTAATCTGGATTTTATATTTGCAGTTTCTTTCGGTTTCGGTGTTGCTTACAAAAACTAGATAGAATTTGCTGCTGCTTGTGTCATGCTCTCGAGCATTATTCCAGTTTTAAATGTTGACAATATCCGTAATGTAAAAGTGCTTATTAGAACACTGACTGTACACACATTTTGAACGCAGGTGACCTTCAGTTTGATCATATGTTTTGTAACTTAAGAAGTGTGTTTATTGTAGAATGTCAGTGGTGTTGCTGTGATGGTAAAAATCTTTTTTCTGCGAGGAAATGCATCTATCTCCGCAACTAATTTAACTTTACAATTGATAGTAATGGCATAATATGGAACACCACGACCTTCAAATTATGCGTTTAACCTATCAACAGGCTCTCCTATATTATGAATATTAGAAAAAGTGTAGACGAGGATATTGTAAGTAAATATCACACCATTTGTTGTGAGCTCTACTCAGCCTATTCTCACAACGCCAAAGCCGAAACCGAAATTGAAATGCAAAAAAATAAATAGCGTCTTTTATGGAAATCCGTATTTAAATAATATCCAAAACATAAAAAAAAATTACCATTAAACCATTTAAACGACGTCTTGGTTTTTCAGAAAGTTTTAAATGCAAGATTGAGGGTATAAACTTCGGAAATGTTTCTTACGGAAGCTTTGTGAACCGCGAGAACTATCGAGGAATCAAGTACTTTGGTTCCATGTGGGCGTCAGTTTCTGATATGTAGTTTCAACACACCTGCATTTATGGTACGTCGTTTTGACAAAAGTTATGCCAACATTTTGGAGTTATATAGTTTAAGAAACATGAGTTTTATGATGTCCCTTGAAATCTTTCAGTTCTAGCTCGAGCATTATAATTAAATCTACATTTATAAAAACATATTTCTTTGTTTATTTATCTATTTCTTGCTCTCCAGAAGAGGTTGTTTTTTAGAATCTGTTACGGATTTCAAATGACAAAAATTAAGTCTCTAGATCAAACTATTCAATACTTTTAGCATTATAACGAAAATTGGGGAGACAGAAAACCGAAATAAAATAATGTAATATCTTTTGTCTAAAACTGGAAAGTGTTATAAAGAAAGCACCAGAAAAATATGAAACGTTGAATGATTCTAGCTTTGTGAAAAGTTTTTCTTTGCCTGAATGAAAATAAGTCAATACAAACGAAAGAGAAGGAACACCTCAATTGCATTTCTTTCAAGTTTTGTTTTCATTTATACCATTACAGTAAACTGCACTACTTGGAAACGACGGTTTCCAAGATTCTTGTCATAAGACTTCGAATTAATTTCCTGCCTTCCGAAGCCCAGGAAACAGCTCAAAAAGATAAGTTGTTCGGCTTCCTTCCCATTCTTTTCCGCAGAATAATTAGCATCAAGCAGTCGCCCTACCCCCAAAGCATGGAAACGGTATTCCTGTGTGAGGTATAGATCCATTCAACCTACAGGTGAAATTCTCTTGTGTGCTATTTCTCACACATTCTCTTTTCGCAGAGTCCTCTCAGGGGGCGACTATCCCTACATTTCACTATTCCCGAATGTGTTCTAAACGCTTTTCGCTCCTGGGTGTTCCTATTCTGCACAGTCCCGATTTCTTTCCGTTTGTTTCTTGAAACTCGTGGTATCAGTCTGCCACATATGGTTGCTTCCAAAACAAATCTTTAAAGCATTTCAAGACATTGCTTCTTTTGGATCATAATGCAATTTTTTATATTATGTATTAAAATAAATAAATAGGAATATTCATGATACCTAAATAAATATGAGGAATATTTCATGATACATAAATAAATAAGAAGAATATTCATGATACATAAATTTTAATCGGAAGAGAACATTTTTTAAACTGCAAAAGCATTTATTGTCTACGCGTAACTTTTGAAATTGAGTGTGAAATTAATATTCTGTAATTCTTCACAAGTCCGCTTTACCGCTTTACAACCAGCTAGGATCACTTTACTAGAATCATTTTTGTTTTCAAAATTGGAAATATAATCATTTTTCAAAATTGGAAGTACAGTCCGTCCCACAATTATATGGAAAGGTGTGAAAACAGAGTAAATGTACGATTAGTGAAAATTTACGCAACCCAATAGCACAGTGGTGAAAATTAACCACATAGTCTTTGCAGACATATTTTGCGGATGAGAAAATAATAATTACGGATATGTATTAAACGTTTTAAATATGTTGTGTAGTGAAACAGTCGCACAATTATATGGAATTTCACACACACGCGCGAACACTAACAAGCATTGCTATGCATATTAGCCTGGCGTCAGAGCAATATAAATAGTCGGTAAACGCGATGAGGCTGATTTAGTTTAAACAATGCCACATGGGAAAGAGCTGTCAGCAAGGAGATAATTCACGTTAGGGAGTTGCACGATCAAGGAATGAATGTAAGTGCCATTTCTAACAAATTAAAACGATCCAAATCTTCTATTTATGAAGTTTTAAGTGGTACCAAAATATCCAGCTCAGAAACGAACTGGACGGCATAGTAATGTTTCGCCTCGAATGAAACGACATATCCGGAAGCTCGCTGTGCATGATCGCTTGTCTGTACGGAATATAAGTCAACATGGAAACGTGCAAATGTCCAAAATTACGGATCACAGAATATTGCAGCAGGCATCCCTCGGGAAATATGCAAGACTGTTAAAGAAACCGCCTTTTACTGCACAGCACACACACAAGCTCGATTAAACTGGGCCAAAGACTATATGTCATGGAAGGACGAATGGCTCCAAGTATTATTTAGTGATAAAAATAAATTTAATTTAGATGACCCAGACACTGCAAAATATTATTGGCATGATATGAGAACGGAAAATCATCAGATATTCAGCCGACGATACGGTGGAAGTTCCGTGATGGTATGGGCCTTTTTCTTTATTTAATGGACAATGTAATATCTGCGTTTTAGCAGGACGTCGAAATGACGTAACATACCAGGAACCTTTAAAAGACGGTTTGCTCCCATCTGGTGCTGAAATAGGTGGTCCTGATTTGGTTTTCCAGTAGGACAATGTGAGCATGCACAGAGCAACCTTTACGATGGTCTGGCTGAGATCCAACAATGTCAAATTACCGCATTACTTCCGTGGCCAGAACTCATCCTGAATCTCAACCCAATTGAAAATATTTGGGGAATTTCGGTTCGAAGTGTTTATGCCAATAACCCGCAATTTTCAAGCGTTAAAGATCTGGAAACTGAAATCCTGGACTGTTGGTATGATATTAACGGTATAATTATGCATAATTTAATATAGAGTATGCCAGAACGCATATTTCAGCCTATTGCGCGTGGAGGAAAGGCAATTAATTATTATTAATTATGTTTGCCATTTAAATATTTTTTTGTTTCCATATAATTCTGAGACAATGTTACATAGTTTGATTTCATAAGCTATAGTATTATGTTAAGTACATGTTGTCAACAGCGTTTAACGTGTGTATATTATGTTGCTGGTCATAATACATAATGCTCCATTAGAAGCCTTTGTTATTGTCTGCATGCAACTGTTTTCGTGTACAAAAATATGTTTCCATATATATATATGAGAATCGTTTTTCAAAATTTGAAATATAATCATTTTTCAAAATTGGAAATAGAATCACTTTTCAAAATTGGAAATAGAATCATTTTTCAAAATTGGAAATATAATTATTTCTGAAAATTGGAAATAGAATCATTTTTCAAAATTGGAAATAGAATTATTTTTCAAAGTTAGAAATATAATCTTGTTTTTCGAAACTGGAAATAGAATCATTTTTGAAAATTGGAAATAGAATCGTTTTTAAAAATTGCCCAGTGTGACGGAAAAGTTTTGGCCATGAAACAAAAATGCGGAAGTCTGTACAAGTGAAACAGATGGTGTGCTTTAGCCAAAGAAAACATCAGCTCTAGAATAAAAATCGCATCAGCTCTAGAATATTCTTATTTTCTATAATACGCACACGAAGACATTTTCTTTCTGAAACGGGATATAGCGTCGTCTCCTTTTTAGTATTATTCGGAACCCCCATGATGCATTCCATTTAACTTCAGCAGTGAGTTGTAATATGTTACAATTTTTTTACGATTTCCATGATGCCTTCTTTTAACTCCAGTGGTGGATGGTAACATATTGCTAATTATTCACAAATTCGCTGATATATTTCATTAACCCCAGTTGTCAGAATAGACAACGAATTATTCACAACATCGATTATATCTTCCATTAACTCTATTGCATACCTACATATCACTAAGCTGTTATCTGATGTTCAGGGGTTAGCTCCTCACACAAAGAACTTAATGCTGGTCTACCAGGTGTCTCCAATTACAGCGATCTTGGCACACATCTCGAGCTTCATTGATATCCATCACACGCCACACACAAGACCTTTTGTACTACATACTTGTTATCTTTTTCTTACGCAGACATTCCTGAATCTGGTCCTCCCATGACATTCCTGGCCTTCCTGTACCTTTCTTTCCTGCCACTGGTGCTGAATAAATTCTCTTAGTAAGCATCTCATCACACGTTCTTTCAACATGCCAAACCATCTAAGAATATTAGTCTCCACCTTACTAATAGCATTTTGCCTCACATTGCACATCTGCAACACATTTCCATTCCTTACATGATCAGAGGAGCGTGTCTTACCACAAACACCCCGAAAATAACGCATCTCCCCCGCACACAAACGACTCCTATGTCTTTTCTGCTGATCGCACGTTTCACTGCCATGCATCAGAGTAGAAATAATTACATTTTCATATAAAACCATTCGGGACTTTCTTGAGAATCCGTCATTCCTGTGAAATCCTCTTAAAGTAGTTATGACTTTTAATGAAGAGTTCACTCGCCTTACTAATTTCACTATTTATTTGTTCTCTCTGTCAAACAAGCTTCGCAAATATACAAGCTCGTTTACCTGATCAATAACGATGCCATTTAGATTTTTCTTCGTTCGGTACTAACAGTTCCTTCCTCAAAAACCATAACTTTGGTTTTTCCCTTATTTATACTCAGTTTGAAATTCATACAAACTCCGTACATTCGGGCCAGCATACTCTGCAACTACCTTTCGCTCTTTGCCAACAGAACTGTGTCATCAGCATATAGGAATTAACACACGCGGACATTACCAAGACATAAACCAGTATTGTCCACTTTGGCATCACGCATGCACTCGCCCATAAGTACGTGTATTAAACATTAAAACTCTAGTAGTGATTGGAAATATATTATTAACATATTTTATAGATATGCACAAAACTGAATGGATCTGATTTCCAGAAAACTCTTAATGTCTTCATCAGAACAAAATATTAATTCTGAATCTGGTCCTCCCATGATATTTCTGGCCTTCCACTACCTTTCTTTCCTGTCACTGGTTTTCCTACTTTTGAGTAAAAGCGAGTACAACTCGCTATAAATAGGTTTTTATGGCTTCCACAACTGAGACGCTGTTTATTGTCAAAATCAAAGGGAATCCGGTATGTTTCCCCACTAGAGCCTTAATGCTTTTTTTCTGGAATACATTTTACTTGTATGTAACATCCCGTATCGGAAGTTCCTTCCACGTGACATTTAATGTCTTTCATCGGAGCGAAAACGTTATTTTTAACTACAACAAACCGCGAACTGTCCTCTGTATACCTTTCATTATCACTTGAAATTTTGCTTGTGAGTTTTCTCTCCTTCCCAATAAAAGATTTTAAACGTTTGCTGTGGCAAACAGCATGAGCAAAGTAACTTCGTGATCACCCTGCAGAAGAAATAGGCAACGCCATCTGTAAACATACCAATTGACATTTAACATTGAATTGCATTTTAATGTAATGCTCTTAGGCCGTCTGAGGTTTCAAAACTATCTCTCCCAGCCACGAATTCCCAGTTTTGCAGATTTCATTATTTTGTTGCAAGTACGTTACACACAATGCGCAAATTTCATAATTTCAGGAAATCTTGAAATGCAACGTGCGGCTATTAAGGCACGAGACTAACTTTAGTTAAATAACTAAATTACATTTTTAACTCGTACCACCTTCAATGTACTCACCTTTCGTATTCACACACTGTTGCATTATGATTTTCCACTGGACAAACCGGTACCATATCTGGTGTGATATCCTTGAGTACCTTAGTCGTTGTCTTCTTGACCACGGTAACTGACTGAAAACGTGAAACCCTTGAATATAGATTTGACTTTAAAGGAAAAAAATTGCTTGGGGCCAGATCTGGAGAGTAGACAGTACATACTCATTACTGTGATGAGTTTTTCGGCTAAACACGTCTTCACTGCGAGAGCAGTGAATGAGGTGGCTTGATTTCTGGTGAAGGATGAAGCCATTTTTTCCAGTAATATTAGTTCCCTGTTGCCCCATGTGGAACCCACTCTACCAAATTTACATGCTTAACTTGAAGAAAATAAATTAACATGGTCTTGGACTTTCTTTCCCGTGCTTTCTTTATCCTTCATGACGCCAGTGTTTTTCAATGCATCGACTGGTTTTTTCCCTTTTAGGGTCTTATTGTAAAATAGAGGTTTCATCACAAGTGATAACATCTAAAAGGTTGAGGTTTGCCTGAGTTTGCCGCAGAATACCAAGGAAAATTTGCTTGCGTTTTTACTTCTTGTTGTAGGTGCAAGAAGCTTCTGAGCAACCTTGCAAAATTCATTTGCCAAATTCAAATTTTCACCTAAAATTTGCCTAACAGTCTCTTTATTGATGTTTAACATCCCATCCAACATTCTAATACTCAGTCATCGATCACTTGCAATGGTCGCACAGATTTTGTCCATATCTGTTTTTGAAGTGCTTTGGCGTCCCGGACGTGTGTCGTCTTCAGTATCATCCAGGCCTTCAATGAACATCCTACGCCATGCAAGCATACGCGCGGGCACGTCACATGCATTCTCCTGCGTACGCCGCACTGAACCCTTTAAGTGGCCTGAAGGAATTATCTCGGGGTTACCAAAATGGGTGGAAACCAGCTAGAACAGTATATTCATTGTCTAAGAAGTGAGCTGAACACAGCTGGAATGAATGAACCCTGAGCATTAGAAAGCGCTGTTTCCCACGTATGCTTCTTATTCAACACTTTTATTTAGCAACATTCAACTGTTCTGACAAAATTCTTGCTAAAATGCTATTGGACTGCCGACCAGTGGCAAGATGATTATCTCACGAGAACTACCCCTGCTCCATCAGGCCTTACGTCACAGAACAGAAAATAAAGGACTAGAAGCGAGGGCTTACCAGCTTTGACAGGTTTATGATCGATAAAGTTGAAATGGGAGAAGGAAAGGAATTGTTGTATCGTAGGTGTCGTAAAACCCATCATCTATGAGTCTATGTGAACATTTATTTCTGGGGGAGCGCCAAAACTGTTGGGCACCGTTTTGTCCATGAACATCGGCCGCTTCAGAATTTACATTGGAAACGGTTTGGTAGGGGTTTTCTTTAATTGCACAAGATATTTCACGTGTACGCTGCGGAGTTTTTGAAATCAGCATCATTCCACGTGCGATGAACAACACGTCTACTTTTATTGACACGCGTCACCGAATTGGAGCAGTCAGGTGAACCTTGCATTTCCGGTTACTTTACCTACGGTTCAAAGTCAATGTCATCCCACTCACTTTCGTTCGACCGGCACCGCACCACGCGTTTCATTCGCCACAACCACGGTCTCGTGATTTCATAGCCATAGCTTCTACTTGAAAGCAATGTTCCTGCGAGAAAGTGTTAACAAAATATGAAATTTAGTAAAGATTGAATCTGGAAGAAGAGTTTGCGGCCGCCTTTGTATTATTATTACGAAAAAAGAAAGCAGAATACGCTGTTACCAAGTAAACATACTGTTTTTCTAGCATTACAGTGGTTAGAAGAAACCTTATGACAGGAAATTATCTCGGAGTCACCCCATGGGCTTTATGTTGCAATGACCTTTACTTCTTTTCCGAAATTACGACCCTAGCTCCTAATGATGGCAATGGTTGCAAACTCTCATTCACGAGAATTTTGCGTATTTGTTGAGCGAGAATTTCGCTTCTGTGAACTTTAATCAGCTGGGATAAATCGTTTTGTGCTGCTGATGTCATATCTTGGCCAGTTCATCGGCATGTATTAACTAAAAACGTGATTCATCGGACCAAGTGACCTTTTCTCAGTCCCAAAAGGATCCAGTTTTTGGTGCTTCCGTGCCCACTGCAGGCGAATATTTCTGTTTTTGCCTGAGTCGTGTTGTACAAAAAAGGGACGATCGAACCAATCTGTGAAATAATATGTATGCTGAACTTCATCTCTCGATACCACTGCTGTACATGTCTGGGATATTTGATGCTATTGAGCGCATCTGTTACTTAGTACAATACTTTCCAGCTGCCGTTGCCCAAGAACATCGAATAATTTTCTGGTTTCCACCCTCTCGATACAGTTGTTCTTCCACAGCTAAGGAGGTTTGCCGTTTCTGAGATGCTTGAACTTGTCCGTCAAGCGTCCATTATTAGGTCTCTTTCAAAGTCGCTTTTAAATACGCGTCTTCCCCATATTGACGCTATTTAAGCTTCGTACGCGTCTTAATCCTTTACAATGATCTGTGTATAAAGCAATCTTAATGTCGTATTTGGTTCGTTCAAACGAAAGTGGCAATGAACGTAGTAACTTATGTGGATAAGCTAAACCGGAAATTTTCGCCATGAACATTTAGGCAAACACCCCATCTTGACACCAGTGAACGGATAGCGTGATCAAAGAATGAAGACTGCAGCTCAGCGAAAAAATCCATTACTACCTGTTTGACTTCACTGTCGTTTGCAAAGCGGCGTCCTTTTAAGTGTCCTATTAGGGGCCCAAAATGTGGTAGTTGTAAGGAGGCGCATCCGGACTGTAGGGAGGATGCGGCAGGACATTCCATTGCAGTTTGGAAAGTTCAGGGCATGTAACTTCGGAAGTATAGGGCCTTGTGTTATCATGCAAGAGAAACACACCTTGTGTTATCACGCAAGAGAAACACACCTTGCGTTAACTTTCCTGGCTGTTTTGATTTAATCGTCTGCAGCAGAATTTGGAGAGTTGCACAGTATCATTCTTTCTTCACCGTTGCATCGTTTATTAGCCAGTCCAGCAGTATTGGACTGCGGTGATAAAAAATACGGTGATCATCACATTATCGCAAATGATGATGCTGTGTGATTTGTGATGAGGGGGCGATGACGGGTATTTCCATTACAAGCTCATGCGACGGGTTGCTGGTTCAAAGTTCAATCACCGGCCACAATTCTGCCAAGAAGCTTTTCACCGTCATTCTCGTACCGCAGCAAGTTCTCCAAGAACAGGCTCATTCACTCAGACTTATGTTCTGTCGACAACAATTTGGGAAACCACACTGTGCTCACCTTGCTGCACGCTAAGTGTTTATGGAGTATTGTGTGCACAGTTTCTGTGCTTAGTTCCAACGCAGCACCCAACTCTTGCACGGTTATTCGCCAATTTTCCTTTATGTGCTCATCAACCACCGGGATGTTTTCTTCTGTGATTTTTATGTTCACGTGTCCTGGCCTCGGGACATCTGCCGTCGACACACGTTCCTGTCGAAACATGTCTGCCCATCGAAACACGATACGTTTTGACAGGCATCCTCGCCGTATACAGCCTGCATCCGCCAATAAATATCCGTAGAAATTGTGCTCTCCGTCTTTAGAAACTGAATCACTGCTCTTTGTGCACGTTTGGACAAATCCATCATTCACAGAAGAACGAATGTCCCTGCAGTATTGCATGCTACCATACTTTCAAACAGAATGACTGCCACAGGAACGAAACATACTTATTAAACGATCGTATTCTTCTATTTTCTCCTCGCAGGCGCATGCGCCCTTTTTCACTATGCTGCCGTAAGTAAGGATGGCACGTGTCTGATTGCCTAATAACTTACTACTTAAGTGTACTTTGTTCGACATTGAAATTACGCAACCCAGAAGGAATCGGCGTATCAACATCAAGTTGGTAAGTGTATGCAGGCAGGAGGGATATGCAAATCATTCGAGTTTGAAATCAATCGCGTGAGATGTACGAGAAATAAAAGGACAAACATGGATCGCCCTAGTCATGTATCCAGTCGTGCGAAGAAAGCCACGGAGTGATGGGGGCTGCGAGAACTTATCCAAAGAACAAAGAGGCCTCGTATTCCGGGATGAGGAACCTATCACCCAGTGGACGCGTTTGAGAAAGGCACGAGCGTTGGACACTGTAAGGCTTGTTCGAAGCTTCGCCGAATCGCGGTCTATGTGCATCGGAATGCAAGCACAGTTCGACGTTACGGGCAACAATGTTACAATAAAGCTATGCCAGTCACCGTAGAGGGACCAATGCAGTAAGGTGGACATGACGCCTAATGAGTCGGCGTATTTTTCTCCAGGTAATTGTAGAGCCACAACAACTGCACAGAGCATTCGACTGGCTGCAGCGGTGAGTGTGAACACAATATTACCGGAGGTAAATGAGCGCTCCTGGCAGTCATTGCGTCGATTTCAATTGATTATAGTGAGCTCGGACGGAGTAATACCATAGTAGAACTGCGTGGAGGTAAGAGTTGCGCCATATCGTGTTCAGCGATCAGTCGAAATTCTGCTTCGGTGCACACGATCGTTTTACTAGTTGTTACGAGTTGATGGTAGGGTTCGGGTGTGAGGCAGACGCCATGAGGCCATGGAACAAAGCTGTCAAAAAAGGCACTGTACAAGCTGCTGGGGGTCCCATATATGTGCTGGGTATCTTTACGTGGTACGGTTTGGATCCTCTCGTCCTCGTAAACACGCCATTAACCGGTAAACGCTTTGTTTCTCTACTGGCTGACCATGTCCAGGCCTTCTTGGACTTCATGTACCCCAACAATGATGGGATTTTCCAGGCGGATAATGCACCATGTCATCAGGGCCCAAGTTGTCCAGATGTGGTTCGAGGAGCATTCTGGACAGTTCCGACAGATGGTGTGTCCACCATGTTAGCCCGACATGAACCCAACAGAGCACTTATGGTACGTGGTGAACAGGTCCATTCGCACCCCAGATCATGCACTTACAGATACCAGGGAAATGTGGGTAGCTGTTCATACTTCTTGGCTCGACATCTCTCCAGAGGTCTACCGGCCGTTTGTGGAATCGATGCCATGTCGAGTTGCTCCACTCCACCGGGCTAGAGGAGCTCCTGCACGATAATAGGTACGTATCTCATGACTTTTGGCACTTGAGTGTATGTATTTAAGACTACACACTGGTGATGTTGAGATAGACTAATTTATTATATAGTTAGGGATATTGTATAAAATGAAAGATGTATGCATCTTACTCAAGTAACACGCATTGAAATAACATAAGTGAGGCCACGTAACATAAATGATAAACAGTGCGTTTACAAAAACAATTTATTATGCAATTTCTGCACAGAACAAAGTAGCACTGCAATATAGACAAATTGTTAAATTCGCAGAATGTCCATAGCACTGCATTTCAATACCCGGTAACGTCCCCTCCGTGACAAAAAACGTCTTGACATCTTCGAGGCGTACTTACAATGGGGTTATTGATGAGTGTCTAGGTTAAGTCGTCCCATATTACAGGTAACACGTTATAGAGATTTGCCAGGCTAATGGGGTATGAAACGTGATTAACCAAACGTCATTCTGCAGTGTCCCAAATGTTCTCAATAAGAGTAAGGTCAGGAGACCTCGGAGTCAGATGTAACGGTTTAATCCCATGAGTTTTGAGCTCCTGAAACACACCAAGCACTGTGACTGGTTGTATTATCATCGAGAAAACGGAATGCATGTTCTATAGCAGCATGAAAAAGTTTCAGTGTACTGAAATGGAATCACTGTGCCCAGTGATTCTATTTCAGTACACTGAGGTATTCATGTTGCCGTTGCAAACATACAAGGAAGTTTGGCCATTGGAACATGCTCCTGCCCAGACTAGAACTGATTGCGACTGTTAAGGGTGGACGAACTGTACGTAGTATGGCTGCATTCCTGTGCCCGATCTGCTCGACACGTATCCTCGTCACGTACCAGGATACAGAAGCGAAACGGGATTCGTCTGTGAAAAGTACATGGTGCCACTCTGTATTCCACGAGACGTACTGTCGGATATCTTTGACGACGGTGAGCTGATGTCAATGATATACATCTCAGCGACCTCCTTTCTCCGAGTCTGTACTCGTGAAGACGGTTTCGCACCTTTTGATTGCATGCTATTACACAAGAAGCAGTTCGCAGTAACTCCCGGAGTTGGCTCTAGTGGTACTAGGCCTTCCCTGAGCACTTACTGTCAGGTAACGATCTTACCTCCTGGTGGTTATCCTCGGGTGACCACTCCTGGTCAATCTGCAACATTTCCATGCCGTAGAAATATTGTGTCTAGCCGACTTTCGACACTTTTCGAAACTCCTAAAGCAGCAGCCGTACACTTACCTGTAACATACCAACAGCCCTATATCTAATGTCAATGCTTAAACTTTGTCTGGACATCATTTCAGAATAAACCCATACTGATGGCAATACATTCAGCGGCCCCACACAAAGCGGTGAAACGACCCGTTTTCCATTTCCCGCAAGGTACTTTTATCGGAGCTTGCACGCCACCTGCTATGTGGCCATGATGCTAATGTACACATGACGTAGCTTCAGTTATTAGCGTCCTACGTATAGTAATGTACAGTATATAAAAAAAAACATGCTAATAACTGATCTCCATTAATCGCTAAATTTGCATATCACCAGGTTTCTCCTTCGAAACCGCAATACCCCTAACTTTTTTGTGACCAGTGTATGTAAGTGTTCTGGAGAAGAGAAAGATAGCTGGTTACATCTCTTTTGTTACTATTCGCATAAAGATCGGATTATAGCTACTGAAACGAAAGGAAATATCTTTGTTTACGAAGAAGTGAGAAAAACAGAAATTCTTTTCAGAGGGAATTCCACGGTCGTTTTCACATCACAGATTCAGAACATTTGATATCGTGCATATATAGCATTACTGGAGGGGAGCCAAATAGGATATTCAAACGGCGGCAGACAAATTTTTTTAAATTGAAGTAGCCAGTCTTTGAAGACGGTGAAATGTGTTCATAGTTATATTGTAGAGTTCGTAGTTCTGGTGTGCCTGTTGTTTCTATCATAAAATTTCATAGCGCATCTGAAGACACAATTCGCATTATATTTATGAAATCAACAGAGGAGCTTCAAGAAAACTATGAAAACCATCTGACAACTACGTACAAATGAAATAAAGTAAATTGAAAGAAAGGAACAAAGAAAAACAGACGTTCTTTTAACAAGATACCACAGTATGATTGTGTGGATCACAGAAGTTTTGTTCCACTATTTCGCACTAGAAAGCACAGAGATCACTCATTTCTGAGTTTTTTTTCTTTCGAAATAAAAGATGCCTACAGCAGAAGAAATGAGCTTCACAAATTATTATTGATAACAATTTAATTAATGGTAGGCTAGGTTCTTCATCGAAATTAGTGCAGGCCATAATTCTACAAACTCAAAGTCGTAAGGTAGATTTCTTTTGCTTAGAAATATTTTGCAGACAAGTCTAATAGAAAATTTTGTATCTTGCACGAAAATTTGCCATCACTGAAAATTTAATACCTTATTGTTTAATGGCATGCTTAAAAACAGAAGTAAAGGCATACTTCTAGAATTAATATATGCGTGACAAAATGGTAAAAGATATTTCATATACATGCGTAACAAAATGGTAAAAGATATTTCATATACTGAAACATCTTTAGGAGTAGATAAAACATAATATTTTCAACTGATACATTCTCCAGAAATTACAATGAAGAAAAACGAAGAACCAAGACAAATATTTTGATATATTTTACTTTTCCGAAATGTCTCAGCAAAAAACAAATATCTCTATGAACACTTTGTAGAGCAATACAGTTCAGTGCGGCATGGCTTATGGGTTTCGCACTAAATAATCCTGAAAAAAGATTTGTTTCTACATTCAAAGAAGTAAGATGTAATTGCAACACTGGAAAGGGGAATTTTTATGCAATTTGTTGTATTCTTAATGCAAAAAACAACGAATTTTAGGTATTAGACGGAAAAAACACATAATAGACTTATAAAGCGTCTAGCAGTTTAGAATACGTACAAAGGTTCATTTCGTTCTAGTTTATTTCAGCTGTATTTGACAAGACCTACAATTTTCTCCCCAACACTTATTTATACTAAATTTTATGGACGCCAACTGAACAACAAAAAATAGTGAAAATGACTCACTGGATAACTTTTGTGAAAACATGCAAAAGAGTTTCCTTAGAACGATCAGGGTGAATGGTTGACACAGAAACAAATTATCAATCTTTATAATCTATTTTAAATGACGAGTTCGATCAATAACTTATATGTGATACTTGTAATATATTTAGCATATAATAAAATATTAATTCCATACTTTTCCAGTTCTTCACGTACAGTACTGCAATATACTGTACATTTTCCACCCACCGACTGCTTTTATTTCGAAGATGGAATTCATCTAAGTTGTTAAGTAGATTTCGGCTGGTTTTTGAGACTCACGAGTTGTTAGATGAATTAGATGTTAGACTACAGCATTTGCTTAGGTTTAAGTTTAACTATAGATTACGCCAGTAACCATTAGTCTAAAAAAATGGTTAAGTTCAATGTGTTTTAAAAACGTTGATAAAGATGTTTCATTTATCATAAAATGTGAAAAAAAAAATGAACTGGAAACAAGAAAAATGTTAAAAACCAGCAATACAACGGAATGCTCACGCTGTAACGTCACAGAATTGCCAGTTATAAACAAAACAATTTATTGACATTTATATAGTACAAAATCCATTAACTGTAACTATTACATTATACTTCATCGTACAATCTTCGAATACTTTTACTTGGCCAGCCTCTTCACGTCCTTCTTTTCCAAATTATCTCACACACTGGCCCTCGAACTATGCAGCGCAACTCGGACATCACACACTACCCTCCAATAATCAATAGTCAATATGTCAAATTTTGAAGCTGACAATCCGAATCATGAAAGAATCTTTTATGATTCTTTCATGAGTCAATATGTCATTCTGCGCTCTCGTGCGTGGAAGTTCAAGTCTCGAGGCAACAATTCTCTGTATCAGTCCGCATTCTGCGTTCAGGATATTACAACGTCTTGCAACACAACGGCAGTGTCTCTGCCAGGTGCAGTCCGAGTGCATTTCGACTTGTTCGTAGCCGTCATCTGCAGGTGGTCGTTGCTGTTTTTACGTATTGCAAGAAACCAACATCGGAAAATTTACATGTTCTGGTTCGTGAAAGGGAGCACTCCGTAAAGACCATTTTACATGCTCTTTACGGATTAAACGTGTTTAAAAAATACATTAGCTTAGTATTCACATTAGAGTTCCATTTGGACTTCTGCAGAGAAAAAGTTTTCAAGTGGAAGTAGCCACATTACTGCAGTTCAGCTAGTATGCTGTCTGCTATCATTTCAAAATATTAGTACCGTGAACTGAATGTGTACTGCTGGTAACTCGAAGTTTAAATTAGGCTGCGTTGACCCAAATATTCCTTGGGGCACAGATACGTCTCCTGAACAGCCAAATACAGTGGCGGTTCTTGGGGTAAAGTGTTGGTGAGGCGAATAACCAGATCACAACATATATAAGTGATGAAAGATAACTAAATCCAAATTTTGAAGGGAACAGATTATACGTATATTAATTACACTATATAAATCACATCATTATATTACATTATATAAATCGCACCGTGAAAGCATTAGCGAACTTATACTTACGCGTATATGAAAAGAGGTATGCTACCCAGAATAAATATAGCAATGAAACTATATTTAGAAGTATTGGTGTCATAGTGTTTAACTATGATAACTTTGAGACGGCAACTAATAATATCTATCCACAGGGACTTTGTTTGGAACCGACGGGAGCATTACAAAATCATCTCCATTACTCGGACTTGTGAATATCTTACAAGGAAAGTGAACTGATTATAGACATTTTTGACAAAAGAAGAAATTATAAGTTTAGAGTTAACTAGTTAGTTAACTGGAATTCAAATGTTTCAAAAATTGTACACAGGAACCTCATAATCACAGAATATCTCAGATACATGAGAATTTATAACACTGCCCTTGTTCTTTTAAAAAATTTCAAATTCTTATGCAACACACTAGTATAAAATGGTTACCCTTTTGGTTTTATATACAGGATTTTGAGTCAACTCTTGAATAGCAGTTCATCAAAAAATTATTTTGCAAAAAGCTTTGTCATACACTTTTGGAATATAGCTAACAAAAGACCTGACAATATTAAATTTTCTTCTGTGTTTCCAAGTGCCGCATTAAAGGTCAGATGTCTTGACGACATCTGAACTTTTTGCTTTCCTATCTTCTGTTGGTATTTTCGTTAACCGCTGATTTGCTTCCACTCATAATGTACTAGTCATTCAGTTGCCGAGTGATTGCCGAGAAGCGGACGGATATGGTATTACTGGATTGTTCGACGGGATGCGTTGGGGTTTGGAGTTTGCCTTTGGCATTTCCTTTAATTTTGAGTAATTTATTTTTTTCTCTGGCATTTAAAGTGTTACTTTGAATATAACTGAAAAAATGTTTTTTTTTTAATTTCGTTTCAAACTTGTGTGAGCTTGGGAACACAAGGGCTGGGTTTTTGAGAATTCTGTTATTGTGCTTTCAGAAAGGTCACTAAGGGTTTTTGTTCCCCTGATGAAGACAACCCTCTTCTTGGTTTGAATTTTTGGTATTATGTTTTTGCTTTGGTTTGTGCTATTGTTGTTTTTTCTTCTTTGTGGGTCTGATTTACCCGATCTGAAACTTTCACTTGGTATTTGCATTCGCGTTCTTGGACAAAATTGTCAGGCACAAGGTATTTCTTATTGACTATACTTACAATTTTAGAGTTTTTATTTGTATTTGGTGCTGTTGGCCTGGCTTTAATTAAGCTTCACTCTGTTTGAGAATGTATGTGGTTTATACGTATATACACTGCTGGCCACCCAAAATGCAACATCAAGAAGAAAGCATCCGAGTGGCCTGAAATTCGCAGCATGTGTCGCCCGCATAAGGACATGCAAACGATTAGCATTGTAGGGCATTTGCAAATCATGTGCAAGAAAGATTTAGTAAGCAAACGAGAAGCACTATAAGAAAGGTGCACAGAAGGTGGGGTGAAAGTAGTGGAAGTGTGTTGTGCTGCCGGACCTGTGCGTGGGAAGCTTCATGATTCCTCGTCGCAGAATACGGCAGTCATTTCAGCACGTTTCAGAGTTCGTTAGAGGAATAATATTGGCTTACCGCGATAGCGGTTTATCGTACCGGGTCATCGGCGCCCGTGTGGGACGACATCCAGCCACAGTAAGGCGAGTATGGATTCGGTGGGTGCAGGAGGGACGGACGGACCGAAATGAGTGATTTCCGCAGTCATGTTGACCGGCATGTTGTGAGGCGGGCATTGACGGCTCGCACCGCCACATCCCGAACGTTAGCGCAGGAATCAGGGTGTGTTACACAACAACCTGTGTCAGCATGAACCGTTCGACGTCGTCTGCAGGAGCGGGGACTTGTCGCACGGCACCCATTGCTCCAATTACCATTGACGTTACACCACCGGCGAGTGCGGCGGCAGTGGGCCGTTTAACGCCGCACCTGGACTACGGAATGGCACGACATTGTCTTCTCCGACGAATACCGCTTATCCCTGCAACACCACGATGGTCGGATCCGCGTGTGGCGGCACCGTGGCGAGAGACTATATGACGCCTGCATTATGCATCGCCATACCGGTCCGTCGCCTGGCGTTATGGTTTGGAGCGCAATTGGATATGACACCCGCACCCCTCTAGTACGCATCGCCGGTACACTCAACAGCCATCGCACCATCTCCGACGTTTTGGAGCCTGTAGTCCTCCCTTACCTGCAGGAACTGCCAGCGACCACGTTTCAACAGTACAATGCGCGCCCGCACGTGGCACGCACCGTGCAACAATTCTTCACGGCCCACCAGGTGTCACTGCTGCCGTTGCCCGCCTGTTCTCTCGATATGTCACCCATCGAACACGTCTGGTCGCTGATCGGCAACCAAGTGGCCCGGCAAGCACCACCCGCGGCTACGCCTGATGAACTGTGACAACGCGTGGAAGCAACCTGGACCGACATACCCCACGCCCACATCCAAAGCCTCTTTCGTTTGATGCCGCGGCGTGTAGCGGCCGTTATTGACAGCCATGGTGGCCACACCAACTAGTGATTTCTGCGTGTTTTGCAAGTCGCACGGGCCTGTAAGCTCAATCGTTTTATATTTGTATCTGTTGTTATGTGTCCAGTAAATCTGGCTTTGCTATCTCGTGTATTTCTTGGTGTTGCATTTTGGGTGGCCAGCAGTGTATATGGGTTCGTTGTAGACGGGTGACTCCAATTCAATGCACACCTAACTTCTTTTGTAACACCTAAAATAATGTTTAAAGGAGTAGACATTAACACAGGCGTCATTGAATTTAAGGGAACGAAACATAAACAAACATATTCTTTCTGCACACTTCCTTTAACTCGCGCATAGAACAACTTTCAATTTTTTCTCGCTTCGTCTTACACCCAGATGATCAGGATCATCTACCAGTATTCTTTTGGAAAAGAGGCGAACTGTTCTTCGCGCGGTATAGCTGCGACGTCTATCAGCAACATTTCAAAGATAGTTTCAAAAGTCAAAACGTTTATAGAGAAAATCCTACAACTCGGCCATTTTAACTGTCAGTCCGTCTTCGAATGACAACTGCATAGAACCAGTCCTGGGAATAACCTAAATGGAAAATTATAACATACTTACATTTAGGACTTTATCTCACAATCTATATTCTTCCGTCTGTCAATCCTTATTGTTAACATTCACAGGCGTCGTCTGCCGATTTTTTCATCTGATTAGCTGAACACGATGTTATGCAGGGACCTTCGTGCCGTCCAAACTTAACAACCATAACGATCACGAGGTTTCACGCAGGTAACTTGATACGGTCTTAGAAACTTGGGATAAAACTTAAGTCCAGCTCCAAACTGTGTTTGCTTGATGGCAACTAGTTCCCCTTTCTTGTATTTGTAAGGTCTCTTCCTTATTGAATCCTCCGATTTTCCTCTTGAATCTTCAGTATATTCTTAGCGTCCTTCCTAATTTCCTCTCGATTTTTCATCACATAACGTTTTGCCTCTTTTTCAAGAATCTTTCTTACCTCAAGGACTTCTTTGTTCCTCATTGCCACTTTTACTAGCAATTCAAACGGTGACCACTTCGTGCTACGAGGAACTCTATTATTTAGTATCATTTGCACTGAATTCACGTGCTTAAACCATTTAGTCGGATCATCAAGGGATAATTTTGATAAGACAGGTATGAGCGTCTTATGGATTCTTTCGACTTTTCGACTTTCGAAAGCAGTTGTTATTTGAAAATGCTCCATGCCCTCTTCGAGACAATAAACATTAAACTATTTTGATACGAAGGCAGTACCTCTATCGATGATTATTCTGGCTGAGTTTCCAATTATTTCCTGATGCAATTTCAACTTGTCCTACGCGCCTTTGGCTGTAGTAGACTTTACTGGGTACAATCTTGTAAACTTTGTAAAAGCTTCGACAACATTAAAATTGTGGTTGTAATTTCTGTTGGTCGATGGGAGGGGACCAATGAAGTCGGTATGGGAGGGGACCAATAAGTCGGCAGGAAGTACGTAACGCTACATCCTCCTTCCGAATAGATTTAGAAACCCTTCTTGCTTTCCTGATTGCTTGTTTAACAAGATGAAATTGATACAGTTCTGTATCACAGATTCAATGTGCTTACGGAGGCCTAATATAAATAACTCTCGCTGAACGATTTACTTAGTTTTCATTACCGAAAAGTGCTCCTTATTGTGTGCATTTTTGATGACTTCTAACTGCATGGCCCTCGGAACAACTATTTAGTCATGACCATTTTCATACTTGTAAAGCATATTCTGCTTAACAAAATAATCGTCAACACCTTCATTCTCTAATAAATTTCTCACGGTAGTAATATACTTATCGTCCAATTGCGCAGCTGATATTCTTGGCATGCTATCTGCATCAGCTATAATGATGACGGAGGTATCTACTGAGCGCGTCTACATGTTTCATTTGCTCACCCGGTCGATGTAGAATCTCATACTGAAAGTCGTCTAAAAATAAAGCCCATCGTGCTACTCTGCTTACTAAGTCTTTCTTGTCCATAATTCTTTGAAACGATGATCAGTCGGTCACAATCTTGAACTTCTCTTTTCCTTTCTTAGTCTTCTTTTTCTTCTTTCCATTTTCAGGAACACTGAGTTCTGAGTATTCAAAATATCTTAATTCAGAAGTTTGAAGACTATCATCCACTGCTACGTTCTTCTTCCTTCTTTTTTTCTTTTTGAGAGAGGTATCAACACCATTGATGTTTATTGTTTTATAGCTAATCTGCTTTTTATCTTCTGCTTCAACTTTTTACCATCGTCATCTACTGTTTCATCACCTCTTTTTTTGATCACTGTCATAATTTTTATCATGCATATCTTTATTGTCATCACTCAAAATGATTTTCATTTTAATGTCGGTTTCTTTGGTCTTATTCGATCTGTATTCTATAACAAGTTCAGATACCAAGTCATGTGTCTGATTATCCTCAATGTGGCCAGTTTCAATTAAATCGGATGGTTGGTCTGCAATATCAGCGATGTGCATTAAGAAATTTCCGCCATTCGCATTTTGTATTTCTATACCCTCTCTACTGATATGAATTTCCCCATTTCCATTTTCAAAGCACTTCTAGGCATCACATGAAAAAGTAATTTAAAGAAATTACTGTTGATATGTATTGAACACACAAAAGAACCAAGCGTAGCAACTTTGTAATCTCAGGTTCCCGAAAGAGACACGACACTATTTTGCAGCGGACGTTCTCCTATCTTACGATCAGCATCTTCACGAATAACATTTACTTCACTTCCTGCATCAAGGAGAGCTACTATGCCGAAGCCAAAGCATTCGACCTTGATACGTGACGTCGGACTGTGAGGCGCCGCTTGGATTACGCAATCTGCAGGCTCTGGAGAGCAATATTGACTGTCGCAATTCTGTCAGAATTTCTTTTCAACGGGCAGCTAGACGATTTATGGTCACCATACGTATTACAGGTAAAACACTTAATTACCTTATTTTTGAAACGGCAATTTCTCTACATGTGATTTTTTCCCTCACAATTAAAACAGCGAATATCAGAGCTTTTATTCAAGGGTGCATTTACAGTTTTACTCTGCTGCAGATACTCTTAGGCTGATTTCATTTCGCTTTGTGGCAGTATTCATTTTGATCTGGGGCTCTTGTGCAATCCAACGAATTTTCTCATAAATTTATAATTTATCTTTAAATTCCCTTAAATCTTTTGCTCCAAATAACATTGCCTCCTTCTCAGCTCTATCTGAAATTCCATCGATAACATATTCCATTAAGGTTTCAGGTTAAATATTGGAACTACTCGCAATCTCTTTCATTATAAGTGAATACTTTTGCAACGACTCACCGCTTCGTAGACGACGTCCCGATAACATTTTGTGCAGTTGACCGCTATTGCATCTAGCAGCAAATTCTTCTCTCCACGCAAAATTTAAGTTATCCCACGTAATTAGCCCTGATTCACCATGAACAAATAATTTTGCTATGCCGGTCAAAGACCTTTTGGCAAATATTAACTTTTGAAAGTCATTCCATTTGCATAGGTTTGCAATTTCTTCAAAGTCGAGTATCCACTTTCCAATTGAAAAGTTTGAGTCACCATTATACTTCCGAATAGAATCTTCGACATCACGGTAGCTAATGAAGAATTTAGAAGAAGTATCCGATCCGAATCCCGATTTGATTCGAGGCTCACCAATCCGCTTAATATCAGCTGTTTGGAATTCTCCGTCATCATCAGCATCTTTGTACTCACTCTCATCGGATTCAGGATTTTCGGTCAGCAATTAAAAATTTACTAAATTACTCAGGATTCAATTACTATTTCTTCGGAAGTTCCTTCGTAACCTAATCCCAAAATATTACACATTTTAGCCAATTCTGTTGCTGAGAAATTATCAGAAATATAACGTAACTTGCTCTTATATGGTTCACTATCAGTTTCAAATTAAAAGCCAGAAAATTTCTGCAGCTGCTTTCTGTCAAACGATCGACCTCAACTTCAAAGTGCAATTTATGCAATGCTGCAATAGATTTGACAGGTAAGGTTTCTGAATTTGTCATAATGCGAGGAACAACCTCAAGCATTTGTATGGCATCGTAAAAAGATTATATTTACCGTATTGCTCCCTTGTGTAAGACGACCCCTACTTTTTCGAACCGAAAATTAAGAAATCAATATTTTTATTACAAAAAAGGACACATTTGATATTTTTTAGAAATTAGGTAACGTAATTGAAGTACATTTAAAAATTAGGTAATATCACAGACGAAGTCTGTGGTAATATATAAAAAAAAGAAGTTTGGAAATTTATATTATTTAGAAATTAGATAATATCAGAGACGAAGTCTGTGGTAATATATAAAACAAGGAATCCAAAGGATACAAAGGCACTTTATTGAAAAGTTAGCTTCCAGCACAACTGGACAGAAGACAGAAACGTCCATGTGACAGGCGGTTGCCAAAAAAATCCCGTCTTTAGTAGGGGATATGATCACCCCTGACTGCGTTGCAGGATTTACAACGTCTGTCCAGGCTGAGGACGTGGTTGTCAAGGAGCTGTTGAGGCATCGCGGCCCATTCCTCTTGTAGCGCCAATCGCAGCAGCGGAATCGTTGCTGGCGGCTGGTGACGTGCTGCCAAGCGTCTCCCGAGAAGGTCCCACATGTGTTCGATTGGATTTAGGACTGGGGACCTTGCGGGCCAATCCATGCGTTGAATATCTTCACTCTCCAATAGCTCTACGGCAGCAACTGTACGATGAGGTGTAGCGTTGTCGTCCATGAAGAGAAACTCAGGATCCACAGCACCTCCAAGCAGACGCACGTGAGGCAGAAGAACTTCGGTACAATAGCGGACACCAGTGACTGAACCTGATTGGAAGATGTGGAGGTCGGTACTGCTACCAGGCATGATACCGCCCCCAAACGAGATCCCCACCACCTCCAAACCGGCCCCTTTCGATGATGTTGGAGGTGTGATTGCGTGTTCCCTGCTCTTTCCAGATGTGTATATGTCCAAAATCGCTCGTCAGACGAAATCGGCTCTCATCCGTTAAGAGAACTCGACCCCATTGCTGATGTGTCCGGTTCTTGTGTTCCTTGCACCACAGAAACCACCGTCTCCGATGAGCAGGCGTTAATGGCATACACCGCACTGGTCGTCGTGCAAATAGACCACCTTTGTGCAGCCTCCTGGCCACGGTAAAACACGATAACGGACGTCCAGTTGTCTATTGCATGTGCCTTACGATTTCTTCCGCTGTCTGCTGTCTGTCTCTTCTCGCCTGTAGGACAATATACCGGTCGTCCGCCGCCGTGGTTGTTCGTGGACGACCACTGCTAAACTCTCGGACAGCTGTTCCTGTCGTTTGAAATGCTCTCCAAGCTCGTGAAACGATGCTGTGACCGATCCCGAACTCCTCGGCCACACTAGTCACACTTCGACCTTCTTCTAGCTTTCCAATGACGCGACCTCGGATAAAGTCATCTATATGTCGTCTACTTTATTGCCTGTTGGCCATATCACACGGTGGCAGCAACTCGACGTCGTTCAAACTGATGTACACCGTGCAATAGCTTTCACAGAAATGCTGAGCGTACACCGCCCGTGTGCTTTATACCCTTAAGACACTCCGCCCTCGCCCTCTGTCATGCTGCTTATATGCGCATGCCCTACCGTACAGGACCCTAGTCTACCTCCTGAGTCGTATTTCGGTCAGTTCTGCCTGCTCGTTCCGCTGTTATCCGCTGTTATGCTCATTTTCCCTCTTCGTCCTTAATTTTTGCACACCAGTGTACTTGCTCCGGCCTCTTTAAAGAAGCTTCGAAAAAACTTACTAGACTTTTCGACTTAATTTGCATCCAACTTTCGTTGGTGCACTTTTCTTCTTAGGTTTCATTGTTTTTTTACACAAGTTTCTAAATTTAAAATAGAATCCTATATAATTTAACAAACTTCACTTCTCTTTACTTACAAAGACTTCACAACGTTTGCTTAACGCTAAACGATCACTAAATACAAAACAATAAAAATAGGAGAACTCCTTCTTTGTCTGGTTTAAATCGTTAACTGACGAGACCGAACTTGGTAAAAGTATTTTTATAATACAATGGAATCTACAAGAACGTTCGCATACACAAAAAACTGCAACCAAAGAAAACACCTAATTTTCGGGTGTAATAAGCACGTCTTTTGAATCCGTTCTGACACAAATTAAATTTATCAAAGCTATAAAAAGTCAATGGAACCAGTATGAAAAACAATAGATCTGACGAAAGAAGGAAGATTTTCAGTCGGGTTTTTAATACCTTAAATACTGCTGTAAACGGAATCGTGAGCTTACAAACTCTTAGAAACATAGATATCGACAAAAATAAGTTGTGACTTTACGTCCCCTGGTAGAAAACCATGCATTATTTTAGGAAGAAAGTATTCTCAAAAGTTTTATCCAAACAAGCGGTATCGGTCCAAGAAAAAAATTGTCGAGTGTTCAGGAGCCCAGATTTTGGTACAAATACATCATAAGCAGAAATTAACACTTATGACACCTGGTGGCCAAACCATTCTTTACCAAGCATTAGAAATTATGTGAAAAATATTTTCCATCAGGTCTTGTATGCGATACAGGAAGAATTTTTCAAATCGGAGCTTTAGGAGCAGAAATAACGCAGAAAACGCAATTTACTTTTGTGCCCCCTAGCGGAAAGTCTATGATCTACTTGTAAATTTTGAATTTATAAGGAAAACTTTTCGCATCGGAAACACTATCCAACAAAGAAGAAAATTTTCAAATCGGACTCTTAGAAGTAGAGATATTGACAAAAATAAGATGTACATCTACGCCCCCTGGCGTAGAAACCATGTACTATTATAAGAAAAAAATGTTTGTAAAAGATTTGTCGACATGAGTAGTATCGGTCAACAAATGACTTTTTTTTTCATTCGAGAATTTAGAAGCTCATATTTTGCTGCAAATACATCAGAAGCGGAAATTAAGATTTACGCCCCCTGGTGGCCAAACCATTTCTTTACAAAAACTAGAAATTATATGCAAACCATTTCCTACCAGAAGCTGTATCCGGTGCAGAAAGAATTTTTCAAATCGGAGATTTAGAAGCAGAGATATAGGGAGAAACGCAATTTACCGCTACGCCCCTTAGCTGAAAGTCTGTGAATTACTTGAAAATTTTGAAATTATATGAAAAACATGTCACACGGAAAACACTATCCAACAAAGAAGGAATTTAAATCGGACTTCTAGAAGTAGAGATATTGACAAAAATAAGATGTACATCAACGCCCCCAAATTAGGATAAATCAAGGTACCGCAGGGATAACAGCATAATTGTTTCCTAGAGTCCTTATTTTTCCTAGCGGAGAAACTGTGGATTTTTTTAGGAAAATTTTTTTCCAAAAAGGTTTATCGATGTGAGTGGCATCAGACCATGAAATAATTTTTTCAATCGATATTTTAGAAGCTCAGATTTTATGGCAAATACATCAGAAGCAAAAATTAACACTTACGCCCCCTGGTGGCCAAAGTGTTCTTTACCAAAAATTTGAAATTATATGCAAAATATTTTTTATCAGGAGATGTATCCGCTGAAGAACATTTTATTTTAAATCGCAGTTTTAGAAAAAGAGTTATCGGGAAAAATGTAATTTACTTTTACGCCCCCTAGCGGAAAATCTATGCGTAATTTGAAAAAGTAACTATATCTAAAATACTCTTCTACATAAATAGAATTGAAAGATAAAATAATTTTTTCAATCGGATGTTTAGAAGCAAATATGTGGAATAAAACGTATTTTTGAATTCGACATCATCTGCATTTACGCCCTCTAGCGGCGAAATTGTACATCGTAAAAAACAAAACAAAATAAAGGATCGTCATTCTCATATTTCAAGCTTCCCAATGAAAAAAGAATTTTTAAAATCGGACTAATAGTTGCCGAGATACCGTGGGTACAGACGGACGAACCGATAACATAAGCACGATCTTTTTTTTACAAAAGACGTGCTAAAAAAAGAAGTTTGGAAATTTATATTATTTAGAAATTAGGTAATATTTTTATAGTAGGTGGGGGGATATATACAGGGTGTGCCATATAAAAGAGGCCCGAGTGCTGTCGTATAATAAACGACAGCAGTCAGGCAATGTTACTATACATGGTAAAGAATAGTTGAAATGAGAGAAAACAGGAGTAATTTACCTGCGTTTACAACAATTGCAGAAAGTGCTGTCCTCCAACATCAAGACACAGCTGCACACGACGGAACATGTTGTTCGTAACGCTGTACAACTCATTGGCAGTAATCTGGACTATGGCATCCGTATCGTTCACTTTTAATTCATCAAGGGTGTGCGGATTAGTTGCGTACAGTTTCCCTGTCAATGCTCCTTACAGATAAAAGTCACCTTGTATGAGTTATTTCTGAAATACTGTTCTACAACAAAATCCGCTGTTCTGTACTTAAAACCATTTCCGTTGCCTTTGTTCTCTCTTCTCATACACTTATGACCGCGGACCTACACTGCTCTGGCTGTGACTAACCACTCCGGATAATACCTTTGCAGCTGTACACGCGGAAACCGGTTAGAAGTGGAGCAAAGCGGTTTTAACTGGAAACCCGCCAAATAACTTTAACCCGCCAAATAACTTTAAGCCGCCTAACAACGTCTGGCCACGGGGCCTCTTTCATGTGGCGCACCCGGTATATATATATATATATATATATTATGAGTAAAAAAACCCGAAAAGGAAACCGACAAAGCTACTAGTTACATGAAATAATCAAAATTAAAAAAAAACGAAGAATGAAGCAAAAATGTCAAGTGATCAAAGTTGCGCACAGCAGCAAACCTTAGATACCACAAAATATTTATAATTTAACAAAACAACTTACATCTCGAAAATCAAACGAAATAACCAATCAACAAGACTTATAATAAAATGAATAAAAACCGGTAAAAAAGCCGGAATCATCAGGTGAGTGTCGGCTTTATGGTTGGCTTTTCATAATCGTAAACAGGAAGCAATAACCTAAACCTGACGATACACTCCCTAAGCCAAAACATGAACATATACAACAATACATAAACAAACCCACGAACATCACATGAAACTGCAACAACAAAAAGAAGACCACGCATCTCGACTACGAAACCGAACACCCACACAAGACGACTTCGCCAAAAATAAGTCCACCAAGTATGAGCTAAAGCAAAAAAAAAAAAAAAAAAAAATAACCTATTCATAACGAATCAAACGTTTAAAGGAGAATGCCACCGGCAACCTACTAAACTTCGAAACCTTACGTAGTTTACGTGACACATTAACAACAAATCTCCTTGGTTATCCATTTGTTGAAGCTGTATCAGAAATTCACTGATAACAACAATAAGATCATGCCTGTTGTTACAAATTGAGACAAAACGAAAAAAACTGTGAAATAATCAAATTTCTGTAAACCCTAACCGATATATACGAAGAGTGGAAAACGTTAATGAGTTGCATTTGTCATATACCTTAGTAGTACAAGCTTGGTTACACAAAGAAATATTAATGTCCAGGTAATTTACGTCGGCATCATTAACATTTTTTTTATTGAGGATCAAACAATCTGGATAAAGGTTTTCAACCAGTTGTTCAAAGTTCTCAACAACAAAAACTAGCAAATCGTCCACATATCTGAAACAGGCACAACCTGATAAGCAGTTGGGCTTTAAATAAGTTTATTCATAGTTGTGCAGGAATTACTATGTATATATAGACAGTGAGTGGCCACTTTATTATGACTACTCCCTCAGTACTTCGTTGGGCCACCTTTTGCCTTTAATACTGCATCGATTCTTCGTGGCATGTACTCCACGAGATGTTGATAGGTGGTTTGTGGAATCTGAGACCATGCTTGATGAATAGCACTTTCCAGGAGTGTGAGATTGCAGGATTGTGGATCCAGCTGTCTGATGGCTCGTTCAACGTTATCCAACAAATTCTCAATGGGGTTGAGATCTGGAGATTGTGGGGGTGACCTAAGCAAAATAAACTCACCGGCATGTTCCTGAAACCAATCCTGTACAATACGAGCATTATGGCAGGACGCATTATCTTGTTGAATGTAGCCATCACCATTGGGATAAACCATCCACATGACGGGATGCACTTGGTCCGCAACGATGTTTAGATATGATGTGCCAGTCAGACGTTGATCAACACGAATTAAAGGTCCTACAGCATGCCAGGAAAACATTTCCCAAACCATAACTTTGCCTCCAACAGCTTGAAGGTTTGTAGCAATGCATTTGGGGTCCATGCTTTCGTGCTGTTTCCAACAAATTCTCACTCAGCCATCGGCATGGTGAAACTGAAAACGTGATTCATCGGACCACATGATTTGTTTCCAATTATCGACTGTCCAATCCTTGTGCTCCTGCGCGAAAAGGAGACGTTTTCTCTTGTTAACTGCAGACAGAAAAGGTGTTCGAACAGCGCCTTCAGCTGCCATATCCCATCCGATGCAGTGTACGGCGAATAGTGCGTGCAGAGATCGTTTGAGGGGATCCTTGATTAAAATGGTCTGTAATTTGCTGCACTGTTGCCCTTCTGTTGTCTGTTACGAGTCTGGACACTCTCCGTTCCGCCCCAGCAGTCACTACTCGATGACGACAACACGTTGCACGTACAGACCCAGTTTTTTGGCTGACAGTCCTGCAGTCTTTAAACACTTTAACAACAGCTGCTCTGGAAAATATCACGAATGCGGCGGTTTCGGTGATACTCCATGGCTCCAAACTCCTACAATTATCCACGTTGAACGTCCGTCAAATCGTATTTTTTACCCATCTTGTCACCCAAATATCACTTCTACTACTGTCGCAAGGACTAAGCTTTCCCTTTTTATACTAGCCTCGCCTTCTGGCGGCAACATCGTGCATCCATAGCTCATTTGCTTAAAACTGTCAGGTGGTCATAATAAAGTGGCCACTCAGTGTATATACTATAATGACAATAGTCCCCTGGCACCTAGTGGAGAAACACAATACAGCATTTATTGACATACATTTACTACGGTGCCAGTCCACCTTCGGCCTTAATGCATGCCCTGAGTCTTCGACACATGCTTTCGATAAGGGTTATGAACACAGCGATAGGTATGCGCTTCCATTCAGTGCATAATGCTGCCGCTAACTGTTGCTTAGTAGCAGGCCTTGGTTCCAAACTTCTTATGTGGCGCTCTAATTCATCCCATAGGTGCTCAATGGGATTAAGATCAGGGCTCTGTGCTAGCCAGTCCACACACAATACGGAATTATCGTCAAAGCACGCCGTAAAAGTCCCTGCTCTATGACTCGGTGCATTATACTGCTGGTACCAACAACGCTCGGTTCCATAGTATTGCCACAGAGTTGGTGGGGCATATTTGTCTAGAATATCAAGGTAGACGTGCTGGTTAACATGTCTGTCCACGATAACCAATGGGGCGGGGACCAAACTACAAAAACACCCCCACACGAGTACACTGCCAGCTCCAAACTTGAGACTAGGAACAGTACACTGTGGTAAATAGCGTTCCCTCGGCTCCCGCCATACCCACTCACGGCCATCAGACTGATGGATCGTGTATCTGTATTCATTAGTCCATAGGACCCATTCCCAGTGATCTACGGTCCACGATAAATGTTGTTTACATGATGAAATGCTTATGAGCGGCCGCACAACCACGGTAACCCATGGTATGATGTTCCCTGCGAATGGTACGTGTACATACCAAGGTTACAGCATTTTTATTCACCTGTACACGGAGATCTTGGGCAGTACTGCGTTGATAGTTGTAACGACTCTCCTAAGGCTTCGCCGTCCTCTACCACTGATTTTCTTTAGTCCGTCGGTACGTTTTGCTGCTTGAGGCACGCCATATATCTTCCATTTGTTCATTACATCCAAAACAGTGGACTTGGGTATGTTTAAACGCCTCTCGTTTTCTCGTATGAACAACCCACTAATATAACAACCAACAATATTTCCTTTCTCAAAGTCAGTTCCCTCCGCCGCGATATTTTCACTCAACCTTACAGTGCGATATGATCGCGGTCAGCTGCAGGCTTGTTTTATACCGTTTGCAGCTATGCCACGCACCTTAACAACGCAGCGATTCCGTTCATTTGCTTTTGAAGGGGTATCCGGTGACTTTTGTAATATAGTGTATATATATATATATATATATATATATATATATCATCATCATCATCATCATTGTCAACCATTATCAATCCACTGCTGGACGAAGGTCTCCCCAAGTTTCCTCCACAACGGTCTGTCTTGTGCCACTTTCCTCCATGTCACTCCCCGCATACTTTCGAATTTCATCCACCCATCTTCCATGTGGTCTTCTTCTGGGTCTTTTCCTGTCCTTTGGAATCCAATCTAAAATTTCGGCTGTCCATCGACGGTCTGTTCTTCTGGCAGTATGTCCAGCCCATTGCCATTTCAGGGATTTAACTCTGATCATGATGTCTTCCACTCTTGTCATTTTTCGGATCCACATGTTCCTCTTCTTATATATATATATATATATAATCATCATCATTGTCAACCATTATCAATCCACTGGTTGGACGAAGGTCTCCCCAAGTTTCCTCCACAACGGTCTGTCTTGTGCCAGTCTCCCCCATGTCACCCCTGCATACTTTCGAATTTCATCCACCCATCTCCCATGTGGTCTTCTTCTGGGTCTTTTCCTGTCCCTTGGAATCCAATCTAAAATTTCGGCTGTCCATCGATGATCTGTCCTTCTGGCAGTATGTCCAGCCCATTGCCATTTCAGGGATTAAACTCTGATCATGATGTCTTCCACTCTTGTAATTTTTCGGATCCACGAGTTCCTCTTCTTATCTCTCCTGGTTACACCAAGCATGCACCTCTCCATGCTGCTTTGAGTTGTCTGCAGCCTTTGTATGTCTCTTTTAGTTAAGGTCCATGTCTCTGCACCATACGTAAGCACTGGAAGGATGCATTGATCAAACACTTTTCTTTTAAGACATAATGGCATATTGCTCTTGAAAATTATGCTGTTTCTTCCAAAAGCTCTCAGGCAAGTTTTGTACGCCGATTAATTTCTTCATCAATGTGACCCTCACTTGATATCTGCTGTCCAAGATAAACGTACGTATCTGTTATCTCCAGCTTTTCTCCATCAATAGATAAATCTTCATTTCTTGTAAAAGCATTGAACATCACTTTTGTCTTCTGAAAGTTCATTTTTAATCCCACTTCTTTACTCTTGTCAGCAAGTTCCTGGATCATACTCTGCAGCTCTGATGGGCTAGTTGCAAAAATGACTACGTCATCAGCAAAACGAAGGTGGGTTAGATAATCTCCATTAATCTTTATCCCCTTTTTTCCCAGCTCAGTGACTGAAAAACACCCTCCAATGTGGCATTAAAGAGCTTCGGAGATATGGTGTCACCTTGTCTCACTCCCTTTCCAATTTTTATGTGTGTTGTATTTTCAAACAGCCTAATCTTTGCACTTGCATTTTCATAGATGTTATTAATAATATTAATGTATGCATCTTCAATACGGCAGGTTTTCAGAGCCATTGTAACTGCTGATGGTTTCACCGAATCAAAGGCTTTTTCATAATCGATAAAAGCCATGCACAATGGAAGTTCATATTCCCTCGCTCTTTCAATTAGTTCTCTCAGCACATGGATATGATCTATTGTGCTGTAGCCACTCCTGAATCCAGCTTGTTCTCGCGGTTGAGCCATGTCCAGTGTTACCTTCAAGCGGTGTGAAAGAACTTTAGTGAAGATTTTATAAACTACTGATAGGAGGCTGATAGGTCTGTAGTTTCCGAGATCCTCAATGTCACCTTTCTTATGTAGCAGGATCATTGTAGCGGTGTTCCAATCCTCAGGAATCTTTCCTTCATTAAGGCATCGAGTGAAAATTTGGGCGAGTACTGTTTCGATTTCTCCACTTGCTTCTTGTATGATGTCTACAGTAATTCCATCTTCTCCTGGAGCTTTTTCCCCGCTTCATGTTCTTGATTGCATGTGCAACTTCTGCTGGAAGGACTGGAGGAACTCTGGTACTGGTATCTTTCATGATGTCTGGAGTGCATGTATCATCCCTTTCATATAATTTGGAGTAGAAATCTTTCACTCTTGTCAAAATTTCGCCTCTATTTCTTGTTACAGAACCATCTTCTTTTTCTCAGTGCCATAATATGTTTTCTTCCCTTACTGAGATGTCCCTTTGCTATCTTTAGGCTTTGGTTGTTTTCAATTGCTTTCCTCACTAGTTCACAGTTGAATTTTCTTATGTCTTCAGTGATACTTTTTCGTACTGTCTTGCATAGCTCTATATATTCCACTTTGGAAGTCACATCTTCTTTAGTTGTCCTCATCTCTCTTCTTTTTGCATCAACATTTTCGTTTTTCCTGATAATTTATTTACATGCAACTTGTTCTTAGACCCAGCTAATTTTGTTGCTGTTTCCATAAGAGCTTTGGTTACTTTTCTGTTAACTTCAGAGATGTCCACTTCTTCCGATGTTAGGCCTTCTAAAGCAGAGAACCTGTTCTTCAGTTCCAACTTGAAGGTATTATGGTGTTTTTTAAGGTTGGTTATGTCAATAGATTTTGTTTGTCTTATGAGCTTGCCGTTCAAATTTAGTGTTGAGGTGCATCTTACATCTCACCAATCTATGGTCACTACCTGTGTTGAACTTGTTTAGCACACTGCAGTCTTCTATGACGAATTTTTTGTTACACATAATAAAATCAATTTTCACTTGTCGTCCCATTTGGATGTCTCCATGTCCATTTCCTGTGTGGCTTTTTCTTGAAGAAGGAGTTCAAGATGAAAAACCCTTCTGCCTCTGCAAACTCAACGAGAGTATTTCCACGCTGGTTTCTGTTGCCGTGACCGAATTTACCTACTGAAGTTTCATTCTGTTGCCGTTGCCCTATTTTTGCATTGAAATCTCCCATAATTATTTTCAAGTGCTGCTTACCTTTATTATTTAGATGACAAATTTCCTCATAAAATTCTTCTATTTCTTCTTCAGGATGACTTATGGTGGGTGCATAAGTTTGAATAATCTGAGCCTGGTATCTTCTCGATAGTTGGATAACGAGTCTTGCAGCTCTGTCAGAGGAACTTTCAACTTCTACCACTTTATCCTTCAGTTTCTTGTTTATTATAAATCCAACACCACTAGTTCTGCCAGTATCTGTCCCACGATAGTAGAAGAGATGTCCACTTTTCAGTTCGATGAGATCTTCTCCTTTCTCCTTACCTCACTTAGCCCCACGATGTCCCACTTGATCCTTTGTAGTTCCTCTTCCAATTCAAGAAGCCTTGAATCAGAAGATAGGGAGCGTCCATTGCACGTTGCCAAGGTCAGCATCAGATGGCAGCCTAGTCCGGTCCTCCGGGGATTCTTAGCACCCTCTGCCTTCATGTCGCACTGGCCGCTGCCTTGGCCAGGTACATTCCAGCTGCCGGAGACTGAGGGCCAAGATTTAAGTTGTGGAGTCATTTTGGAGGGGTTTGGCCATAACTCACCACGCTGGCCAAGCGGGTTGGTGAGTGTGGGATAGAATTTCCTCTGATCCCGATGGTATAGTTATACCGCTATTGGCGGTCGTCAGAGCCCCTTTAGTGGGAACAGGATGCACCACGAGAAGGCGGGGTTGACATTTGTCAAGGAGAGGCTGTGATGTTACGCATCACCTGACCACATCCCTATATATATATATATATATATACTTAAGAGCAAAACCTAAGACCAAGGAAAAAACTCCAGAATTCAAAACGAAAGTTGCAAAACAACCTGAAGATCAAAACGCGCAACGCAGCAGTTTTGAAAATTCAGAATTCACATTCTATTAAGAAGATACCTAAGCATAAAAATACATATATAATTTTGACTCACGCCAAGTACAACATAGAAAAGGTTATGTATCTACCTGTGTGAGTAAAAGGAGAAAAGATAAAAAATAAAATAAAACAACTGAATGTAGAAGGTGTCGAGAATACTGAGCCTTGGCTTTATCAAGGACCAGCAAAAACTCTGCATTTTCTCACTTCCGTGCATCTATGGCCTTGCAGAAACCCATTTCCAACTAGGTCTTTGTGGAAGTGAGAAAATGCAGAGTTTTTGCTGGTCCTTGATAAAGCCAAGGCTCAGTATTCTCGACACCCTTACATTCAGTTGTTTTATTTTATTTTTTATCTTTTTCTCCTTTTACTCACACAGGTAGATACATAACCTTTTCTATGTTGTACTTGGCGTGAGTCAAAATTATATATGTATTTTTATGCTTAGGTATCTTCTTAATAGAATATATATATATATATGGGATGTAAGGTCAGGTGATGCGTAACATCACAGCCTCTCCTTGACAAATGTCAACCCCGCCTTCTCGTGGTGCATCCTGTTCCCACTAAAGGGGCTCTGACGACCGCCCATAGCGGTATAACTATACCATCGGGATCAGAGGAAATGCTATCCCACACTCACCAACCCGCTTGGCCAGCGTGGTGAGTTATGGCCAAACCCTCCAAAATGATTCCACAACTTAAATCTTGGCCCTCAGTCTCCGGCAGCTGGAATGTACCTGGCCAAGGCAGCGGCCAGTGCGACATGAAGGCAGAGGGTGCTAAGAATCCCCGGAGGACCGGACTAGGCTGCCATCTGATGCTGACCTTGGCTACTTACAATGGACGCTCCTATCTTCTGATTCAAGGCTTCTTGAATTGGAAGAGGAACTACAAAGGATCAAGTGGGACATCGTGGGCTAAGTGAGGTAAGGAGAAAAGGAGAAGATCTCATCGAACTGAAAAGTGGACATCTCTTCTACTATCGTGGGACAGATACTGGCAGAACTAGTGGTGTTGGATTTATAATAAACAAGAAACTGAAGGATAAAGTTGTAGAAGTTGAAAGTTCCTCTGACAGAGCTGCACGACTTGTTATTCAACTCTCGAAAAGATACCAGGCTCAGATTATTCAAACTTATGCACCCACCACAAGTCATCCTGAAGAAGAAATTGAAGAATTTTATGAGGAAATTTGTCATCTAAATAATAAAGGTAAGCAGCACTTGAAAATAATTATGGGAGATTTCAATGCAAAAATAGGGCAACGGCAACAGAATGAAACTTCGGTAGGTAAATTCGGTCATGGCAACAGAAACCAGCGTGGAAATACTCTCGTTGAGTTTGCAGAGGCAGAAGGGTTTTTCATCTTGAACTCCTTCTTCAAGAAAAAGCCGCACAGGAAATGGACATGGAGACATCCAAATGGGACGACAAGTGAAATTGATTTTATTATGTGTAACAAAAAATTCGCCATAGAAGACTGCAGTGTGCTAAACAAGTTCAACACAGGTAGTGACCATAGATTGGTGAGATGTAAGATGCACCTCAACACTAAACTTGAACGTGGCAAGCTCATAGGACAAACAAAATCTATTGACATAACCAACCTTAAAAAACACCATAATACCTTCAAGTTAGAACTGAAGAACAGGTTCTCTGCTTTAGAAGGCCTAACATCGGAAGAAGTGGACATCTCTGAAGTTAACAGAAAAGTAACAAAAGCTCTTATGGAAACAGCAACAAAATTAGCTGGGTCTAAGAACAAGTTGCATGTGAACAAATTATCAGGAAAAACGAAAATGTTGATGCAAAAAGAAGAGAGATGAGGACAACTAAAGAAGATGTGACTTCCAAAGTGGAATATATAGAGCTATGCAAGACAGTAAGAAAAAGTATCACTGAAGACGTAAGGAAATTCAACTGTGAACTAGTGAGGAAAGCAATTGAAAACAACCAAAGCCTAAAGATAGCAAAGGGACATCTCAGTAAGGGAAGAAAACAGATTATGGCACTGAGAAAAGAAGATGGTTCTGTAACAAGAAATAGAGGCGAAATTTTGACAAGAGTGAAAGATTTCTACTCCAAATTATATGAAAGGGATGATATATGCACTCCAGACATCATGAAAGATACCAGTACCAGAGTTCCTCCAGTCCTTCCAGCAGAAGTTTCACATGCAATCTAGAACATGAAGCGAGGAAAAGCTCCAGGAGAAGATGGAATTACTGTAGACATCATACAAGAAGCAAGTGGAGAAATCGAAACAGTACTCGCCCAAATTTTCACTCGATGCCTTAATGAAGGAAAGATTCCTGAGGATTGGAACACCGCTACAATGATCCTGCTACATAAGAAAGGTGACATTGAGGATCTCGGAAACTACAGACCTATCAGCCTCCTATCAGTAGTTTATAAAATCTTCACTAAAGTTCTTTCACACCGCTTGAAGGTAACACTGGACATGGCTCAACCGAGAGAACAAGCTGGATTCAGGAGTGGCTACAGCACAATAGATCATATCCACGTGCTGAGAGAACTAATTGAAAGAGCGAGGGAATATGAACTTCCATTGTGCATGGCTTTTATCGATTATGAAAAAGCCTTTGATTCGGTGAAACCATCAGCAGTTACAATGGCTCTGAAAACCTGCGGTATTGAAGATGCATACATTAATATTATTAATAACATCTATGAAAATGCAAGTGCAAAGATTAGGCTGTTTGAAAATACAACACACATAAAAATTGGAAAGGGAGTGAGACAAGGTGACACCATATCTCCGAAGCTCTTTAATGCCACATTGGAGGGTGTTTTTCAGTCACTGAGCTGGGAAAACAAGGGGATAAAGATTAATGGAGATTATCTAACCCACCTTCGTTTTGCTGATGACGTAGTCATTTTTGCAACTACCCCATCAGAGCTGCAGAGTATGATCCAGGAACTTGCTGACAAGAGTAAAGAAGTGGGATTAAAAATGAACTTTCAGAAGACAAAAGTGATGTTCAATGCTTTTACAAGAAATGAAGATTTATCGATTGATGGAGAAAAGCTGGAGATAACAGACACGTACGTTTATCTTGGACAGCAGATATCAAGTGAGGGTCACATTGATGAAGAAATTAATCGGCGTACAAAACTTGCCTGGAGAGCTTTTGGAAGAAACAGCATAATTTTCAAGAGCAATATGCCATTATGTCTTAAAAGAAAAGTGTTTGATCAATGCATCCTTCCAGTGCTTACGTATGGTGCAGAGACGTGGACCTTAACTAAAAGAGACATACAAAGGCTGCAGACAACTCAAAGAAGCATGGAGAGGTGCATGCTTGGTGTAACCAGGAGAGATAAGAAGAGGAACTCGTGGATCCGAAAAATGACAAGAGTGGAAGACATCATGATCAGAGTTAAATCCCTGAAATGGCAATGGGCTGGACATACTGCCAGAAGGACAGATCATCGATGGACAGCTGAAATTTTAGATTGGATTCCAAGGGACAGGAAAAGACCCAGAAGAAGACCACATGGGAGATGGGTGGATGAAATTCGAAAGTATGCAGGGGTGACATGGAGGAGACTGGCACAAGACAGACCGTTGTGGAGGAAACTTGGGGAGACCTTCGTCCAGCAGTGGATTGATAATGGTTGACAATGATGATGATGATGATATATATATATATGAATTCAATGCTTTTACAAGAAATGAAGATTTATCGATTGATGGAAAAAAGCTGGAGATAACAGACACGTTCGTTTATCTTGGACAGCAGATATCAAGTGAGGGTCACATTGATGAAGAAATTAATCGGCGTACAAAACTTGCCTGGAGAGCTTTTGGAAGAAACAGCATAATTTTCAAGAGCAATATGCCATTATGTCTTAAAAGAAAAGTGTTTGATCAATGCATCCTTCCAGTGCTTACGTATGGTGCAGAGACGTGGACCTTAACTAAAAGAGACATACAAAGGCTCCAGACAACTCAAAGAGCCATGGAGAGGTGCATACTTGGGGTAACCAGGAGAGATAAGAAGAGGAACTCGTGGATCCGAAAAATGACAAGAGTGGAAGACATCATGATCAGAGTTAAATCCCTGAAATGGCAATGGGCTGGACATACTGCCAGAAGGACAGATCATCGATGGACAGCCGAAATTTTAGATTGGATTCCAAGGGACAAGAAAAGACCCAGAAGAAGACCACATGGGAGATGGGTGGATGAAATTCGAAAGTATGCAGGGGTGACATGGAGGAGACTGGCACAAGACAGACCGTTGTGGAGGAAACTTGGGGAGACCTTCGTCCAGCAGTGGATTGATAATGGTTGACAATGATGATGATGATGATATGAATATAGACTGCTGGCCACCGAAAATGCAACATCAAGAAGGACACGATATAGCAAAGTCAGATTTACTGGACACTTAACAACAGATACAAAGATGAAGCGATTGAGCTTACAGGCCCGTGTGACTTGCAGAACACGCAGACATCAAAAGTTCGTGTGGCCCCATGGCTGTTAATAACGGCCGCTACACACCGCTGCATCGAACGAAAGAGGCTTTGGATGTGGGCTTGGGGTATGTAGGTCCAAGCTGCTTTCACATGTTGCCACAGTTCATCAGGCGTAGCCGCAGGTGGTGCTTGCTGGGCCACTCGGTTGCCGATCAGCGACCAGACGTGTTCGATGGGCGACATATCGGGAAAACAGGCGGTCCACGGCAGCAGTGACACCTGGTGGGCCGTGAAGAATTGTTGCACGATGCGTACCACGTGCGGGCGTGCATTGTCCTGTTGAAACGTAGCCGCAGTCTGGTCCTGCAGGTAAGGGAGGCTACAGGCTTCAAAACGTCGGAGATGTAGCGGTTGCTGTTGAGTGTACCGGCGATGCGTACCAGAGGGGTGCGGGTGTCATATCCAATTGCGTCCCAAACCATAACGCCAGGCGACGGACCGGCATGGCGATGCATAATGTAGGCGTCATGCAATCTCTCGCCACGGTGCCGTTACACGCGGATCCGACCATCGTGGTGTTGCAGACAGAAGCCGGATTCGTCGGAGAAGACAACATCGTGCCACTCCGCAGTCCAGGTGCGGAGTTCAACGGCCCACTGCCGCCGCACTCGCAGGTGGTGTAACGTCAATGGTATTCGGAGCAATGGGCGTCGTGCGACAATTCTCCGCTCCTTCAGACGACGTCGAACAGTACGTGATGACACAGGTTGTTGCGCAACACACCCTAATTCCTGCGCTAACGTTCGTGATGTTGCGGTGCGAGCCGTCAATGCCCGCCGCACAACATGCCGGTCCTTTCGTTCGGTGGTGTGCCACTGCTGCGGCAATCGCTGACGTCGGCCCGTCCGTCCCTCCTGCACCCACCGAATCAATACTCGCCTCACTGTGGCTGGATGTCGTTCCACACGGGCGCCGATGTCTCTGTACGATAAACCGCTGTCGCAATCAGCCACTATTCGTCCTCTGTAGAACTCCGAAACGTGCTGGAATGACTGCCATATTCTGGGACGAGGCATCAGGAAGCTTCCCACGCACAGGTCAGGCAGCACAACACACTTCCACTACTTACACCCAGCCTTCTGTGCACCCTTCTTATTGTGCTTCTCGGAGGCGTACCGGGCGCTCATGATTTGCATATGCCCTGCAGTGCTAATCGTTTGCATGTCCTCTCGCGGGCGACGCATGCTGCGAATTTCAGGTTAATCGGATGCTTCCTTCTTGGTGTTGCTTTTTGGCTGGCCAGCAGTATATACACGAAAAAAGCAAACACCCACCCTATTAAAAACAATTCTTAATTTTATGAATTCCTGGGTGGTCTTGGAATTTATGGGAATTCATAAAACTATAAATTGTGTTTTTTTTTAAAACGTGATACTTTTCGTTTTGTCCGTATTCGTTTTGATGCACATATGTCGGGAACCCTTTACCGTTTCGGTCAGACCCTTCACCCAGGTCGAACAGCAGATATTAGGGGCCCAGTTCTTATCTCGGTCACCTACTTTAGAGACAAAACATAGCGTATAACATTTTTTTAAAAGTCAAGTGAAATTTCGCTGGTGAGCTGTAAAAGTCCATTTTCCGCACACGCATAGCAGAAGGCGTCTGGATATTTAAAACACTTTATAGCGAAGTAAATGTCTCCGTCATTTTTGTCCACGCCGCGCATCGAACTCGGATCTCTCAATCCGGAGTAAGTCGCTCTCCCAACTGAGCTACGCGGACGTATGATCTCGGTACTATCTGTCTTTACCTGATGTGCGTCCTGCGTAGCAGGCACGTCGCATCTTCTTTTGTATAATGACACAATGTCAACCAAAATACACAGTAATCTAATCACTAGACAAAAGATAACACAAACTTTCTCAGTGTGTACACAATGAATGTTAGCGCACTACTGGAATAGGTTGTTTAGACTAGTGACGTATTTACAGGATGTCTTGACATGCTACATAACACATCTGTCTGCCACCTGCGTGTATATACTAAAAATATATCTGGGGAAAAATTAGATAATCAATTGGGACAAAATAGGTCAAATCTTTCAATAAATGTATTAATAAAAAGCTTCATCACATAAAAACTTTGGGTGACAGAGAAATTCTGATTGCATATTTGAATTCAGCTTGAAAAGTTATGTTAAGAACACCTTCATTGTTCCATGTGCCAAAAATCGTGTAGTCCATTGTAATCAATGAAGTGTCAGCGCTCCGAATTCTTTACCGCGTAGTGTTGGCATAAACGATTAGTCATAAACTGTTTTAAAATCATGAACATCGTTTGAATCTATAATGTTACTGTAAACGGTTTTAGGCCTCACCTACTTAAACGACGCATTTTGGGTCTGCACGTTTGTGAAATCGAGTATAAAGCCACGGTGTTATAATCGAAAAATATGGTACTTCATATTTATTACCTATGAATTCATCTCTGATACCAGACATCGAGTAGAGACAAGAAAGAGATAATCAAGAACTGAAATTTAATGCTCAACTTTTGCTGTTGATGTGAGTAAATTGCTTAAACAAATTTACGTTTTCCTTCAGCTGCTGTTGATGTAAGGTTTTGACTATTTTAAAATATATTATCTGAAAAGTATTTTTATATGAAGTTCCCGTGGCTATGGATTCTCGGATATATTGATCACCTGAATCTTTTGTTTTCTACATGAAGTACAATTAATATCTTCATATAATCATTTTTCCTTTAGCAGGCGTTCAGAATGTCGTCCGCCGGCCTGCACATATCTGAACTAAAGAGCAGCTTTAGCAGGTAAATAATATTCTTTAATGGTAAGAAATAGGGTTATTTATTAAACTAAAGTCGGCCAGCGAGAAGTTTGTTTAACAAAGTATTAGCAAAACAGATGTCTCTCAAGATAAGCAGAGTAAATGGCGTTCGCACTTATAAAGTAAAACGTTGCACTGCAGACTTGGCCTAAATTATATTTTAACTGTACAAATGGGCTGTCACCTTGAAATCTCAGAGAGGCAGCGCACTTTCCTGATGCGAATAGCCTCTTTTCACGAAATTCTGCCATTTGACGTGTCTAAGAATTCCTGGAAAATCAGAATAAGTGAGAGCATCTCCTACTCATACTGAAACTATCGCGATACTTTTGTCATAATATATATACTCTAACATTCTGAAATAAATCGTTCGGGTGCTTCCGTGACTGTAAATTATAACAGCACTGGAGTTCAAGCAGCGTGCTTTATTATGTCCATCTGTGAGAAATTTTCAGTAAATTATATCAAATTACTCTCTTATGTGAGACATAAGCGATGTTTTATCATAAGTTTACTCCATTTATCTTGAACGTTCCTGCTTGATTTAATGTTTTCAGGACACTAGGTCAAAGTATTACGTTGAGCTAGTTCTCTGTAAGACGGTTAAGAAAATGTCATTTTGATGATTCATTTAATTTAGAGAATTAACGACATGATATAATTTTAAAGAGTTTTCAGAAGCGACGTCAAGAAGATTTCCCTGTAGATAGTTTCCAAACACACATCAACGGGGCGAAGGACATCATCTTCTGACAATCGTTGGCAATTTTTACTTGTATGCTTGTTGTCATTCCGAATTCAGAAAGCAAAAATCTCTGATGCTATTAACAGACTACACTAAAGGCATACAAACGAATGTTTGCTATGTACTAAGTAAATTTCCCGACGACGATAAGAAATTTCAATTCAAAGCTATTGCTTAATCCATTTGCTAAAAAACGCAGGGACGAATTTTTCTCAGTTTTTGTATGCAAAAAATAAACCTTATTTCAGTATTTTTTTTAATTTATAGTTGAAAAAAGTAAGATACCTTCAAAACATTTAGTAAATGTCTTTAAATGGGAATTCCGTTTTCAAGTCGTATGGAACCTCCACAATTTGTAAGTGTTTTTTAATTCATTCTTGAAGAAAGACTGTAACGTACCAGGAGAGGAGATGTGACGTACCTGCCAACAGGACGCACATGACATAAAGGCAGATAGGAATCAGAATACATGTCCGCGTAGCTCAATTGGTAGAGCAACTTATTCCGGAATTAGTGGACCCGGGTTCGAATCTTGGCGCGCATAGAAATGACGGAGAAATTCACTTCGTTATAATGGCGCCCGAACTATCCGGATGACCCGACCGTTCAAAATCTCGCATTGGTGTGATGTTATTTCCACACCGCGAGATAGGAAAAATGTGAGCAGCACTTCGAAAGAAAAAAAAGAAAAAGAAGGGGGAGATGATGTAACGTACCAGGAGAGGAGATGTGACGTACCTGCCAACAGGACGCACATGACATAAAGGCAGATAGGAATCAGAATACATGTCCGCGTAGCTCAATTGGTAGAGCAACTTATTCCGGAATGAGTGGACCCGGGTTCGAATCTTGGCGCGGATAGAAATGACGGAGAAATTCACTTCGTTATAAGACGGAATAAAGTGCTTTTCAACAAATGATATCACACTTATTGAACGGGATTCACACCTAAATACAACAAATAAATTTATATAAAACTTCGTTTGTTGGTGTAAAGATATATTTAAAGATGAAATACAAGGGAAAAATTGTATCTCCCAAGCTTTCGCTCTAAAGGCGGGAGGCTGTACTTACCAGACTTGTAAGTAACGTTTGTAGTCCTTGAGAAAGCCTCCCAGTTGAAGAAGCTCGGGAGATACAATTTTGTCGTTGCATTTCATCTTTAAATATATCTTCACACCAATAAATGGAATTTTATATAGATTTAAATGCTATCACAGTTTGTGCCTTAATTCTGCACTTAATTCACAAACGTATATGCTTTCTTAAGTATACTTACGAGCTGAATGTTTTCGTGACAAATTCGTGAGATATCTTGATCATCAGGTGTTAAATTTATTCACTATACTATGCAGATTATGTAAAGTTTTATTCATACCACGTAGGTTTTTATTCATTGCTGAAGGAGTATAACATCTGCGTTAACTAGAAGATTATTTACATAATTTCTTTGTCAAAAAACTTATGTTCCCTTACTTACCTTACGAAAGTTTTAGGAACTAACTCAACAGGCTAGAAGAAAAGCTGGAACTTGCTGTATCTTTCCAGCGTGTGCATCGCTTAATGGCCATTACAGATAAATTTTGAGTTCACTTCTGTTCACATGGCGCGCACGTTCCATGATCTCCGTAGGCTCTTAAGTGTTGCCAATAATTTGGAAAGTTATAAACACAGTGTTCGCAAATTCTTCTTCACATTTCTTAGTTTTCGTGATAAAGTGATCAGATTTAAAATAATTTCTTTTATGGAAGTTATAAATTCTGATTCTCCGTAGCTCCCTAGGGTAGATGTTCGACCAAGTAGTTCTCATTTCAACGATGTTTGATGTCTGTGCGTTCTAAATTCAGTTTTCTTGATATGTCCTGGTTAAATAAAGGATCAGGACAAAATTTTGGATTTCACGAAATCAAATTTTTAGATTCTGTGACATGTTTACTATTGCACGTTGTGACGTAACAGAAGTGAAGACATATGTCAAGACGACAAATATGCAGCGAGACATTCTGTCTACGTGGCTCAGTTGTGAGAGCGACTTGCTCCGGAGTGAGGGGAACACGAGTTCGATGTCCGTCACACACAAACTTGTGTTTTGACAACATACTTACCAATTTCTTCACTGGGGCTTCAAAAGTTTTATTTCCTGAGGGAAAATCCACTATATTCCATATAAAACCAAGTGGCTGATTGTAAAACGCGGCGGGGAGTCCTAGCTAACAACGATTATACACTGGTGTGCAAAAATTAAGGACGAAAAGGAGAAATTAGCATTACAGCGGAACGAGCAGGCAAAACGGACCGAAAGACAACTCAGGAGATAGACTAGGGTCCGGTACGGTAGGGCATGCGCATATATGCAGCATGACGTAGAGGGTGGAGTGTCGGAAGGGTATAAAGCACACGGGCGGTGTACGCTTAGCAATTTTGTGAAAGCTATTGCGCGACGTACATCGGTTTGAACGATGTCGACTTGCTGCCACCGTGTGATGTGACCAACAGGCAATCCCGTAGACGCCATCTGGATGACTTTACCCGAGTTCACGTCATTGGGAAGTTGGAAGAAGGTCGAAGTGTGACTAGTATGACCGAGGAGTTCGGGATCGCTCACAGCATCGTTTCACGAGCTTGGAGAGCATTTCAAACGACAGGAACAGCTATCCGAGAGTTTAGCAGTGGTCGTCCAAAAGCCACCACGGCGGCAGACGACCGGTAGATTATCCTACAGACAGCGGGAGAAATCGCAAGGCACATGCAACAGACAACTGGACGTCCGTTATCGCGTTTTACCGTGGCCAGGAGGCTGCACAAAGGTGGTCTACTTGCACGACGACCAGTACGATGTGTGCCATTAACGCCTCCTAATCGGAGACAGCGGTTTCTGTGGTGCCAGGAACACAAGAACTAGACACATCAGCAATGGGGTCGAGTTCTCTTAACGGATGAGAGCCGATTTAGTTTGACGAGCTATTCTGGACGTATACACATCTGGAAAGAGCAGGGAACACAGAATCACATCTCCAACATCATCGAAAGGGACCGGTGTGGAGGTGGAGGAATTCTCGTTTGGGGTGGTATCATGCTTGGTAGCCGTACTGACCTCCACATCTTCCAAGAAGGTTCAGTCACCGGTATCCGCTATTGTACTGAGGTTCTCCTGCCTCACGTATGTTTGTTTTGAAGCGCTGTAGGTCCTGAGTTCCTCTTCATGGACGACAACGCTACACCTCATCGTACAGTGGCTGTCGCAGAGCTGTTGGAGAGTGAAGATATTCAACGCATGGATTGTGCCGCAAAGTCCCCGGACCTGAATCCAATCGAACACGTGTGGGACCTTCTCAGGAGACGCTTGGCAGCACGTCACCAGTCGCTGGCAACGATTTCGCAGCTGCGATTGGCGCTACAACAGGAATGGGCCGCGATGCCTCAACAGCTCCTTGACAACCTCACCCTCAGCATGACAGACGTTGTAAATCCTGCAACGCAGTCAGGAGTGATCATATCCCCTACTAAAGGCTGGAATTTTCTTGGCAGCCGCCTGTCGCATGGACGTTTCTGTCTTCTGTCCAGTTGTGCTCGAAGCTGCCTTTTCAATAAAGTGCCTTTATATCCTTTAAATTCCTTGTTTGGACGGTTCTGCGCACTAGTCCCATATTCTTACATCTTGGGGATCTTATGGTATGACTTGAGTCGATGTGGAGCACTTCTGCACGATGTTACATTCGAAAAACCGTCTCGTCCTTAATTTTTGCACGCCAGTGTACATGATACTCTCCCACTCATCTGTTTAGGTTCTTTTTTTGTGAAAACGGGAATTTTCCATCACGTTATTTTTTATAGGATCTAGTATCGAGGTAGTATGTAACAGTTCATGCAATCTGCAATTGGATCAAGCAGCCATTTTTTTTAAATGAAAACCGTTTATTAATAATATCCGAAATATTTGGATTTTCGGGCGATAGCTCTTTCCCATGGATGACTCAATGGCTGCTACCACTAAACCTTAAACTCTCAAACCGTAAGACGTTTCCACAAAACTCTTTTTCAGGCTTCACTTGGCCTGGCATCTCGCGTTTCCGCGCTGAAAAATATGCTTTTCGGGCACCTCTCTACTACCTAAGCAGTCCGTCTGGCAGGACTCGACACATGCTTGCCTCTACGAAAAAAGCCATTTCGCGACTGCTTATTTCCAGAAATTTTTCTTTTTCCGAAAATATTCTAGATTTCCTAGATGCAGGTTACATTGCAGTTGGACGTAGATGATCGACGAGAACATGCATACACATATATGATGCTTAAGTCAGCTTATTTCGTAAATGACAAAAGGTGCTGTACTTAAGTTTTAATTTCAGACTATTTAATTTTATAGAGCACATTTAACATGAGCGATGTGCGATGTCCACTTCCTGCTTAACGTTGGTCGAAGCCATTAGAGTGAATAGATAGAATGTCCTAATCATCGTTCGTGGCGTAGACATTTTTTCGGAGTCATCGAAATTTCACTAGTAGAAGACAGATCCTTGCCTTGGTATAAAAGACAAAGAAATTTAAATAATATAATATAACTAAAATATCAGTTTATGCATGTGGAGTCCAGACATTGATTTATCTGTCCCTACAAGGATTTGTTTCACCTGTTAAGGACGCACAGAGGCAGATAATTTTAATGATATGAAAAAGAGAAGACTTCATGAAGAGTTTACGTTTATTTGAAAATGAACGATTATGACAAGAGAAAAAGAAACAAGAAAGATGACACCGAATTTTCAGTTCTAATGAACACGTCTTTTGAATCCTTTCCGACGCAAATAAAATTTATCAAAGTTATTCTATAATTGATAAAACATCCAGAAGTAAAACCGATTTCTATAATCGATATCAACCCGGTATCTATAACCGATAAAACATCCAGAAGTAAAAACAACTACTTTCTCTCACCAGCGACTGGAAACAATGTTACGAAAATTAACAAATGGTTTCTCATAGCAGAAGGAAGGTATCAGAGAGAGAGATTTTCAATTCTAACAGTTAAAGAAGAAATATAGTAGGGAGCATGATATAACTCTATGCCACCTACTAACGGAAGAATTTTGCATAATAAAAAAGTGTAAAATATACGAAAAGTATTCTTCATGGCAAGTCAAGAAAAGGTATTGACCTTCACTCCCTCCCCTCCCTCGGGGAAGCTGTGCATTATTTAAAGAGGATAATGCTACCCATCTTTATTGTAGCGAATGTCATATAGTAAAGCAAGAAATTTTTCAACAGTTTTTAGAAGCGGAGATACAGTTGAAAACAGAAGTACATAAACCCCACCAAGCAACAGAATTGTGAACCACAAAAACTCATCAAGCGGAAAACTAAAGTGTTCCATAGGTAAAAGGTATCCCGTGTTAAAAGAATTTTTCTAAATTGGACATTTAGAAGAATATAAAAGCTTAAAAACAAATTAAGCATTTGCACCTCTAGCGGCAAAATCGTGCGTTATTTTGGGAAGAAAATAATTACACAATGTTTTCATAGTTAGTAGTATATGACCGAGAAAAATGTTTTGATTCGAGTATTTATTCCGACAGATATTGCTGCAAGCAAAAAGTGAACTTACGCGCTCTAGTTTCTCACCTATGCATTAAGAAAATTTGAAATTATATGCGAAACATTTAGCACTCGAAACGCTCTTCGATAAAGAAACAATTTTTCAAATCGGACCCTTAGAAGCCGAGATATTGACAATAACAATATATATATCTACGACTCTGTTGGAAAAAATATGCAAAATTTTAAGTAGAAAATATTCTCAAAAGGTTTTCCGAGGTGAGCGGTATCGGTCCACGAAAACAATTTTTCAGTCGAGTTTTCAGAAGCATAGATATTGAGGCAAATACACCAGAAACTCAAAAAACACTATTCTTCTTCTTAGTGGCTAAATTATTCTGTACGAAAATTTAGATATTACATCATATAGTAGAACATTTTCTATCAGGACGGGTATCCGTTGCAGAAATAATTTTTCAAATAGGGTTTTAGAAGAAGAGTATATTTTATAAAAGACATGATAAAAATGAGTTAAAAGAAAATCATAATAAAAAAGATCCAAATTAAGAAAGGAAGAAAGATGACACCGAATTTTCGGTTGTAATGATCAAACCTTTTCAACCCTCTCCGATGCGAATAAAATTTTTCGGTTATTCATAGTCAATGGAAACGATTAGAAAAAAATCAACCGGATTTCTACAATCGATAAAACATCCAGAAATAGAAAGAGCTACTTACTCCCACTAACGGCTGAAAAGCGTGCTACAAAAATTCACAAACGGTGCACAAAAGATTTCTCACTTGTTCAATACGAAAAATGTGAAATTAAGCGTAAAAAACATTTTGCACCAGGAAACCTTTCAGACATAGAAATAAGTTTTTAATTTGAAATGTTAGGAACAAAAACATCGTCAAAAATAAGGCATACCTTTAGACTCTCTGACATTCAATGTAGGCTGTTCACGAGCTATATCTCAGCAAACTATGCGCAGGGAATTGAAGAGGACGGGGATTGGCTATCGCATGTTTATATGGAAACCACTAATTTATGCAAATAACTGGAAAGTTCGTCTACAGTGGTATCAAAAACACTGGGACTGGACACTGGAAACTGGAAATAAAGTCATGTCGTCGGGCGAGACGCGACACAGCTTATCCTGTACTGACGAAAACACCGTGACCACACAACTAGTCAGAAACATCATGATTGAACATTGGGAGCCTGGATAAAAGTCATGTGATCCAATGAGATGCGATACACCTTATTCTATACCGACGAAAGTACCGTGGCAATACAACCTGTCAGAAACACAGTGACTATACATGAAAGCTTAGGAAAAAGTCATATAATCGGAAGAGTCACGGTACACCATGTTTTGTACAGACGGTTGGCCAAGGTTCTGTAGGACTGGAATGTGTCCCTTGATATTGACGGAAGGTCAGGTGTCCTCCAAGGACTATCTGAACATTTTGACAATCAAGTCCATCCTGCAATGTTGACGTTTTACCCAGAAGTGGTAAGCGAGTGTCTATTTCCTGGATGATTATGCTTCTGAAGTGGTAAGCGAGTGTCTATTTCCTGGATGATTATGCTTCTGAAGTGGTAAGCGAGTGTCTATTTCCTGGATGATTATGCTTCTGAAGTGGTAAGCCAGTGTCTATCTATTTGTGGGAGAAGATGTGTTCAGCAGTGCTAAAGCGAGGATGACAGCGAATTCAAGCCTCTTTCCGGCCCATCATAAAGGCATGATGTGAACCGCATTTAGATTGTATGGGAGATGATAGAAAAACATATCCGGAAGCAAAGTCAGGTTCCGTCAAATCTGAGTCAGTAAAAGGATTGCCTGGTTGGTAAACCACTGGTATGATGTAGCTGTAGATACACTCCAACACCTTGTGGTGTCTGTACCAAACCGCATAGGTCCTGTAATTCGAGCTAACGGAGGTTCAACTCCGTATTGAATAAAAGTTTTTAATTCAGTGGCCGCTATGTATAGTTTGTCCTTGGACCAAAAATGCTGTTGCTACTTTTCTCGCAAAACAGACAAAGGTGAAATAATATTCGGTGGAATAAATAAGAGTTCTACACGCTGTGTATTTGAATTATTAGGAAATAAAGTATTGTTCATACGTTAGTACACGACATTGTGGGAGTTAATTTTCCAAGCAGACCCATATAGACTGTAGATAAACAGATTTTGTTCTTGCCTACCGGGAAATTCAGTTGTTATTCCATTTAATTCTGATATGATGTACCACCGTAAAGTTTCGAGAACTGGCAATATAAATGCTGTAAAATGAGCCTTTTATTGACATACCGTGTTAGAGCAATGATTGAATGGTTAATGTAATGCCCTTATGTCAGATACTCCAGCAGTTTAAGCAAGATTATGTTTAAGGTTCTTGGATTCATTTCGAATATCTCAGTATTTCCTCATTGACATACTTCTCTATATTAATTAGAAAATTTGAATAACAAGAATTCAATTTTGATGGTCTTAGACAATTCGGATACCGATAAATTAGCGTTACAATGCCTTATGAAAAACTCCAGGTAAAACAACGATATTGGAGCACAAAATTTTATATTCAAAACAATGATCTTGAGATTAAACCAGCATTTTTGTACCTTTTTCTGATACATATTTTGCAAATAGGTTCTGCTGCCCAGCAATCGAAAGGCTTTCAATCAGGTCCTCCATATCTCCACTCCATAAGCGTCACTTTACAGCAAAATTGCAGCTCGTGCTTCCTCCAGGACTCGACCAATAGCCCAACTCGAACGATTAGCCAGAAGCTACTGATTCTGGCTCTTTCGCCACACCGAAACATCTTATGACTTTGACACACACAAACGCACACGCACACACTAAGAGGAGCCTTCAAAGCTTGCTACTGTTTTTACAAAGTCGCTTTAGTAATTTCGTTTCTATGAAATTCTTTAATTCGAAAAGAATTTTGATTTTGGAAAAATTCTAAATGTATTGAAAAGTTACACTAAAAATATATAATCCAGGCTTCACCTAGCAATCACGTTCAGTGTTAGTCTTTAAACTTCCCGGATTTCCAAAAATAACCTGCAAACCGGAATTTTGAAATTTGCTAAATTTATAAATGTATTGTTTGCGTGCGAATTGTGTAATCTAAAGACAAGCAACTAACATTAAATTAATTGTAATCACGCATACAGTCCATCACGTACATGTGCCGAATTTCGAGTTCTTGCTCTTCTTAGCTGTTTTGAAAATGGTGATACTGGGACGACTGATGATATGTCGTTTCATGAAATTTGTAATTATCAGAGATTTATTCAAAGAGAAAGGAAATGCTATTGCTTAGTAGAACTTCAAGAGTCACGTACTAAACCACGCTTTTCTTATTTGCAGTTTTGTGGATGCTTTCCATTTCGAAAAAAATCCTGCTTTTCTGATAAAAGTTCATGGAACTCCAAGCAAAAATTTTGAAAGCATGTTACCACCAATAAAAAACTTAAATACTCAATAGGATTGTGAAAAGCGTAAGTTTGTCGATCCTGAGTTTCATAGGTGTTTTGTAAATTTATGATTAATATATACATACTTAAAAAAATAATTAATATGTTGTGAGCAAATCCTTCATTTTTCTGACGACATGATCATTTTTTGCTAAACCCTTTTCAGAGCATCAGAGAAGGATGCAGCAAATTTTTGACAAGATTTAAGAAGCGGGACTAAAGATGACACACAGAAAACAAAGTCGATGTAAAATGCTTTTACAAAAATTAAAGATTTGGAAGTTTTTCTGGGACAAATCTATAAGCAATTGATATCTACATCTACCTTAGACAACAGATATGAAGCGATGACCATATCAAAGAAGACAATAATAGGCGTTTAAAATCTGGTTGGAAAGCATTTTGAAGGAATACTAAAAATTTCAACAACTAACCATTTTGTCAATGCATCTTTGCAGTTCTAACTTATGTATCAGAGATGTATACTTATCCTAAAAATGACGTACGCAGGTAACTTAAAGAAGTATGGAAAGATGATTTCCTGGTTTAACCAAGAAAGATTGTAAAAGTATAAATGCATCGGGGTATGACAAGAATGGGTGACATTATGATCAAACTAAAGATCTTTACCAACTTGTCTTACTCTCGCACCAATAAAAATTGGAAAGGGAGTAAGACAAGGTGGAACCTTATCTTTCAAGCTCTTTAATGTCACATTGTAAAATGCCTTTCAATTATTAAACCGGGAAAACAAAGGAATAAAGATTAAAGGAGATTTTTTAACTCACTTTCAGCATGCTGATGACGTAGTCACTTTTGCAACCACCTCTTCTGAGCTGCAGAGTATGATCCAGGAACTTGCTGATAAGAGTAATGTAGTGGGATGAAAATTAACTTTCAGAAGACAAAAGCGATGTACAATGCTTTTACAAGAAACGAAGATTTATCGATTTATAGGGAAAAGCTGGAGATAACCAATACCTACATTTATCTTCGACAGCAGATATCAAGTGAGGGTCACATTGATGAAGAAATTAATCGCGTATGAAACTTGGATGGAGAGCTTTTGGAAGAAAGAGTACAATTTTTAAGAGCAGTATGCAATTATGTCTTAAAAGAAAATGTTTAATCAATGCATCCCGCCAGTGCTTACGCATGGAGCAGAGGCATGGATCTTAACTAAAAATGGCATGCAAAGACTGCAGACAACTCAAAGAAGCGTTGGGAGATGCATATATGTTGTAACCAGAAAAGATAAGAAGAGGAACTCGTGGATAAGGAAAATGACAAGGGTGGACGACGTGATGACCAGAGTGAAATCACTAAAATGGCAATTGGCTGGAGATGTTTCCAGAAGAGTGAACCACCAATTGACAACCGAAATTTGGACTGGATTCCGAGGGACAGAAAAAGGCCCAGAAGAAGACCACATGGAAGATGGATGGATGAAGTTCCAAAGCATGCCGGAATGACATGGCGGAGACAGGCTCAAGACAGACAGTTGTGAAAGAAACTAGGAGAGACCTTCATCCAACAGTAGATTGATAATGGTTGACAATGATGATGATGAGGGGTACATGATTGGCAAATGAACAACATGTGAATTTCATCTAATGAATTTATTTTGTTTCCTACCAAACAATATGTAGCTCTGCTGGAGCTTACCTTAACCGAAAGATCTGGTGAAAACAACTGGGGGCTGTTGAGTTAGATCATGGGCATTGTTCAATGTGTCTTCCGTTGTGAGGGTCCATAAGCTCAATGAATAAACAATATTCTCAAAGGCGGAACGGAAATTAATCGGGGTGATGTTTCTCACATGCTGTATGATTCTGTACTTTTATTCTGACAAATGAAAAACATCGACACAATGCACCATACTTTTCGAGTGAATCTATCCCAAATTTGCATGTGAATATCTCTATGTGGAAATGTCCATGTGAACGACCAATAATTTCTTGTATGTCAAAAGTGATGCTTCCGCAATGCACCATAGGTAATCCCATGTCATGGCCAGCATATTGAACAGATATTTCTCTGACCCATCTCGAACTGACTTGAGAAATACAGAAGTACACTACAGTTTGTAAAACTTCAAACATCATAAAGGACTATTGGTATTAGTCTGAAACTTACTGGATATGTATTAATAATTTGGGGACAAGCAAATAATTAAAATGTCAGTGAAAAAGCTCAAGCTGTTTCAGAGCAGCGCTATCTGAATTGCCTGGTCTTTGGTATGAATTGATGGCTCAAACGAGATGTTGCAATCAGTGAAGAGCCGGCATTTAGTCGAAAGAGTGTTTCTTGTGTCTCAGTACGATTCGTCACCTAAGAAGGTCGCATTACAAACACTGACGGACTTTGAGCGAGGAAGAGTTGTTGGATGAGAGTAGCTGGATTTTCCTACCGCGAAATTGTAACTTGTATGGTACGAAACGCCAATACATTGATGCAATGTGGCGTCATTGGACAGAAGAGGCTTCGATACGTCAATGGACAGAAGAGATCCCGAAAATCGAACGACTGCACGGGATGACAGACACCTATACACCATTAGTGGTGACCGATTGCACAGCGGCATTCACAGTGTTAGCAGAGCAACGGAGCACTGTCACAGGTCAGGCTTTATCTTTCAGCACAGTTCGACGTCATCTGCTTAATAGGGGACTCGTTGATGGCGGCCCATTGCTGCGCATTCCTTTGACCCTCAACAACAGACGCCTGAGGCTGCAATGGGGTCTTCAACTTAAACACTGGAGCGCTGATTGGCAACAGGTCGTGTTTATTGATGAGTCACGACTCAACTTGATGCAACATGATGGTCGCATACAGTTTCGAAGTCATCGTGGTAAACGGCACTTCGCAGTGGGCATTTTGCGACTTATGACGAAGTAAATTTCTCCGTCATTTTTGTCCACGCCGGGGTTCGAACCCGGGTCCTCTTATTCCGGAATAAGTCACTCTACCAATTGAGCTACGCTGACGTTCGTTCTGACTGCTATCTGTCTTTATGTCGTGTGCGTCCTGCTAGACAGGCACGTCACAGGTTTTATACCGGCCTACCGCCAAACGCAATGTCCCTTGATGCGAATCGAACGAACCCCCAACAGCCAGAGGTTCACCAGGAATGGTTTAGAGGCAAAGGTGAGGACCTTCCTTTCTGGCGCCATATTCGAGCTGTAGAATGCCCGGCCACATGTGGCACGAAATGTCCAAAAGCCTTTGTCATGCACGGTAGATACCGCTGCTTCGCTGGCTTGTATGTTCGCGGATGTGTCTCCGATCCGATATATCTAGATCATGGTAGCTAAACGACTGTGCTGTGAAGCACCTCCTCAAGTCACCACAAACGAACTCTGGTCTCGTTTAGAAGCAGCCTGGCTGGCTATTCCCCAGGACGATATCAACAACCTCTTCGTTCAATGCCATGCCATGCTGTCGTTTTTGCTCGATGTGGCTTTACACGATACTGAATTTTGAAGCGGAAAAATCTTGTATAAATCAATAAACATAATAATTTACCTTCTGTAACAGGGGTAATCTGTGATATAAATTTCCCTTGAATAGCACGGATCTTTGTTGGTTTTGCAATTTTCAGAATCGTATCATTCATACATTATTTCAGCGCTGGATGGTTAAATATTCTGCCCACATTGGACCCGATCGTTTACAGAACGTCAATTTACAGCTACAATTTCTTTCCTCCATAATTCTATCAATCTCTGTATGACTGAAGAAGAAACTGCTATTAATGTATTTGTTCTGGAATGCATTTACAGAGAACGATATCTTTCACCAGTTCGGTAAATTATGGAACTTATTAAGTAGAAATTTTAAAATAGGTGCCGAACTGAGAAGTAGAGAGATTAAAGACTTTCACTAATCTACGACGAAGGCCGTACTTCTGTTTTCTCTCTCATTTAAGCGAGGAATTTTGTGAGAACTATATATACGAGTGTGTGTAAAATGAACACAGGACAATGAGCAAACCATTTCCCTTCAGAAGCCATGTAATTCTTGGGAATTGGTTGAGTGCCCAAGTTCAGTGCACAGCACGTGCAAAGGATGTTAATAATCTTTTCTGATATCACGTGACTGATATTTACCTTAAATAAGCACACCATAGGTATTGAGATGAAAGATGCCGGCATCATTTCTAAGTTACTTCGGAAGCAAGATCGTTGGCTTCAGTGTTATAAATCTACGAAAGTATAGATGAGATTTGAATGTAATGCACAACTTTCAAACTCGCCTGTATTGCTGTACCCATCCAGTACTGAAAAATAATCAACTTAGAGGATAGCGGCAACTTGCTGAACTATTGTTTCAGTTAAAGTGCAGTGATCTGTAAGTACTTTAATTACGGTAAACCTTTAGATTTGTAGGTTCCCAGGTTATGTTGCCGACAATTTCTTTCGTCCAATTTCGGGGATATTTTACATGACAAAAGCAGCTTTTTTTCAATTGAATGACAGTTTAACTCCTGTTACATTAAGATTAGGAGATGTCATTAATCTGAAAATTAGCGTCGCTGACTTCAAGTTAGAGACACATTTAGACTTTCATGATCAAATACAATGGCTATGCACATAACCTTAAAAGCAAGCAGCCGAACGAGAACATTTTGCATTTCACAACAGAAAAAAGTTTTATCTTATTAAACGAGTGCGAAGTTTTTGGTCTGGTACTTTAAATCTCCCATTACTTATTTAGTGTTGAATCCCGCAGGACACGCCCCCAGTGCTCAAATTCTGAAACTAAGTATCAGAAGCAATTATCTTTATTGTTTATTTGTGGGGCTATTCAAGAGGACACAGAAAATGTTGTGGTACATGATCAGCTGGAGTTTCATATTCAACAAAAGTAAATAATAATAAAAGGAAATGCAAAAACCCTATCCTAATTTATGAGGAACTCCTTTACTTTTATTAATTTAGATTAAAATCTGTCCTTGCGACATAAAAGCTGAAGAATTTAGGTAACGAATCGAGAGCTTAAAAGAATAAAAACAAATTTGCGATATTTCTCATTTGTATTTGGTAAACAGAGGCGGACAAGCCATTCTTAAATTAAAGAAATGATTGGGCGATATACAGAACTGCTTCATTCTGCATTTCATTGAAGTACATTTTGAACTCAGGGGGTAAAATCTTTATCCGATTTTTATTAACTTTCTACATTTTTATGTCATTAATGTTCACAAATACATATAGGGTTTTCTTATTTTACAAGGTATTGTTCTTATTTGTATAAAACTTACTAATGAAATCATATTTTTGTATAAGGACGGCTAATGAATAAATATTAAAGTTTTGTACTTTAATATTTATTCTGCTAATAAATAATAAGGGCTCATCAGCAGTCCTTATTTACTCATTAGCAGTTCTTTTTGCGCATCCTGAAAGTGATGCCTCGTACCTCATAAGATTTTAATTTGTAGCAGCAAAAATGTGAAACTTGGTGGCAAAATACTTGGACATATTGTTAATAATGCTAACCTATTAAAGTATTGTCCATCACTTTCTATACACTTCCGCCATCTTTGACCCCATTGGTAAAATCCATTTTGGAAAAATTCTTAAGGCTGTCGTTTCACTCATGGGTTCCCAGGCAGTTTAACGTCTGTCACATCGTCGAAATTTTCCCCACGAAGGGTGTTCTTCAAAGGGGAAAACAGGAAAAGTCTGTATGTGCCAAATCAGGACTGTAGGGATGGTTGGGACATCACCTTCCACCCCATTTTGGAAATAGCCTGTGAAGTCTCAATTGAGATGCAGGGGCGCGCGTTATCATGGTTTAAAACAATACTATGAAGTGGAATGTCACGTCATTTCCTTTTGATGGCTTCCTTTAGCTTTTTCAATGTCTGTACATAGTGAGCGATGTTTATTGTTGCACCTCGTTCAAGTAAATCAGTCAAAATGACACCACGTTCGTATCAGAAAACTGTCACCATCACTTTCGGTATGGCGCTCTTTGGTCCTTTGAGGCCCTTGCGCCATAAAACGCCAAATAACCAACCAAACAATCCCTTTCCCTGCGGAACGAGTTGTTTTCATCTTTTTCTATCTGGGTAAAGAGTTGTAGTGTCATTTCAGTGACGCACGTTTTGTTTCTGGATCATGAAAAAACACCCACGTTTCATTCCCCTTCACAACATTAGAGAAAAACCCCTCACACTCCCTCTTAAAACAGTCCAAGAGGTTCCGGCACATGTCCACCCTTTGCTCGCATTGTTCACGGCTTAGGAATTTTGGGATACACTTTGAACAAATTTTTCTGTATCCCATATCCCTAATTAATGTTTCCATACACTTTGACCACTTTCATCACACAACTCCTGGACGTTGACGCGACGATCAGCTGCGATGAGGTCTTTCACTCGTTGCCTGTTGGCATCTGACACTGCAGTTGCGGGTCTTCCACTCCGTTTTGTCCAACACTGAAAATTTTCCCTCTCAAAAACTATTCATCCATCTTCGAACATTAGCGTTATCGATTGTTGCAGCTCCATACACTACCAGGAGTCTTCTGTGAATTTCTAGATCCTCACATCCTTCTTTTTCTAGGAATTCAGTTACGGCTCGCTGCATTTCTCTGTCATTCATGATATTTACTTCCGGTTCTGAATAAAAAATTGTTCCCACATTCGTAACATATGTACATGTCAGTGCAGTTTAATTGAAGTCACTTCAAAATTTCAAAAGTTATTAAGAAGGAGGCATTATTTTCAGGATGTCCTTTGTTCGTTTCGGTTTTCAGTTATCCTTTTGTTTTTTAATTTTGTAACGGTTTTGTACTTTGGTTTATTATTGTAAACCTTATTGTTTGTTGTTGTGATTTAGTAGCACTCAATATGCACCGGACTGTGGCTCTGTGTGGTCGTGAGTGACTCGAATAAGTGAATGTGCTTCACGTAAATATATGTATATTCTCGATCCACTCGTTGTATTTCACAATCACAAACATCTTGCCATGCGAAAGATTCACAGCGTAAATTATCTACATGGTAAAAGAGTCCTCTCTCGATTGTTTTTATAACTAATGTGATCAGATGGCTTCAGTATGCTTAGACATAGAGACAGTATTCTATAAATATTTGTAAATGGTTCAACTGACGCAGAATGTTAAAATGTTTCAGCTGTTTTCAGAAAACAATACTATATAGTGGAATGACACGTCATTTCCTTTTAAGCCGTTTTTTTTTCATTGCTGCGTCGATACAGTGGTAGGAAAAAATATATGAAACAGAGGGGGTAGGGGGGAGGCACTCAAGAACAAACCTGAGGATAGAAAGATAATATTCAAGAGCTAACCACACGCAATTGCGTAAAATAACTTTGTGGGAGGAGAAAACCACATGAAAGAAATTACATGTTTCAGGAATTGTTGCAGGCCCATTTTGATTCTCCAGCAGACTGTTCATAAACAAGAAGAATTAAATTAAATGTAATTGCACTGCCATCTGTGCTCCTGTTGATATATAAAAGGAATATCGTTTAACCTGCAACTGTTTTAAATATTTTAAAAAATCTGACGTATTACAATTGGAAGTTTCTGATGGTAAAGGAAATAGTAATGAAGATGGCCGCGTTCTTCATCGGGATTATTAAAAAAAAGAAAAGTACGAATTTTGGCCATTTGATAATAATGACAATACAATCGGTGCTGAGGACCTATCGACAACTTCAGCAGTTCCAACAGATAATGTTGTCATTTATATTACCTACAATAATAAAATTACCCAGTCTGTATGTCAGTCGCTTACAGAAAAAACTTCTGATCGTAGAGGTTTTAAGTTTATTAGAAACCTGCAGAGTCACAAGAACATATGTAACTCCGGGACTGTTGAAATTCAAATTTGAATCATTTCAACTAATTTCTGAAGCTTCAACTAATGTTGAATTTTGATTTTGCTGTACACTGTGTTATAAGTTCACGGAAAAATATTTCATTGCACTTTTGGGCAACAATATTTCATTTTGCTTTTATGTAGTAATATTTATTACACTCCAGTGTAAGGGAGCATAAAGTGATAGAATCTACGATTTTAATAAGCTGTGCTAAAATTTTGGGGCTGAGCTTTTGAGTTGTGACGTGTATTCATGCCCTGAGTTACAGGCGATTTCGTTTAGTTTGCAGATCAGGGTTCCCATTGTGTTATTTTGCACGATAAATATTTTCCAGCTATCACTTCGGGAATATTTTGATCATTCTTTAAAATTTGACATAACGCGCGAATTATAATTTGAAATTTGCTATTTTGCTACTTACTGTGCTGTACAACTGCAGTTGTCAGCAGATTCGTTAACGTTTCCAGAGCCCGGCTCTCAGCGGTTTAGTACACACAATAAATAGCTGCACTATATACAAAATAGTTGCACGGTACTCTTTAAGAAGAAATACAATGAATTAGCTTTGTATTAGAAATACCTACCTAATAAAGCTTTGATCCACTTTTCTATACAATCACGGCTCGCAGTTGCCTAGGAACATACTCTACAAGGTGAACAACCTCCATGCGTAACTTGACCTATGTCCGCTGCAGCAGCTTCTTCAATTAAGGCTGATTCTGTGCAGGAAGATCAGTACTTCTCATCATATCCCCCACATGTTCAATTGGGTTACAGTCAGGAGAGCTTGGGGGCCAAGTCAGTGTGGCGAATTCCTTGTAGTGTTCCTTTAACCAGGCAGCTGTCATACAAGAATGATGACTCGGGGAGTTGCACTTTTAAAAATGGTACTGTGGTCCGGGTAAACCTGATGCAGATATGAATGGAGATGGTCGGCTAACACGTCCCTGTAGCTTCCACCATTCAGCGTTTGAGGAGTGAAAACCAAAGGTCCTAGAGCTAGCTTGTCAGAAAACAGCTCCCCAGACCAGAAAATGACCTCCTCCGGCTTGTTGAACCCCAAATGTGCAACCAGGGCATAAGGCACATGTTGTTTATGCCATATGCAGACCTTGCCATCAGCGTGGTGCAGTAGGAAACGGGACCTAATACTCCAGGCAACGTTCTTCCATTTGTCGATGGTTGATTGACGACGTTCATTGCTCCATGCGAGGCGTTGTTTGCCGAGACTGAGAGTCATTATGGGTACCCTTGTTGGACTCAGGTTGTGGCACCATAGGTGAAGCAAGGTACGGTGCATGTAGCACGTGGAAACAGGTTAAACTGCACCGTTGTTGTACTGGTGGTTGATCTGGGTGACTGTTGCACGTCGTTGCTGAGATACTAGTCGTGACATCCGACGCTCACCACTATAACCAACCGCTCCTGTCTGACCAATGTGAGCCCTTCGGTTGAATATCTGTGCATGGTTATTCCAGTCTTGACATATCCTTCATATAGTAGTACTAAAGGTGGTTAATTCTGTCTTTGTATATCCAAAGGTGATTAATCCAGCCTTGGTATACACTTGATAGAGCAGTACGTGGTATCAACGACAGGCAACAAGTGCGGCTGTTACCGAAATGCCGGCACCTGTCCTCCGGGCACCAACTATCTGTCCATGGTCAAATTGGATTACGTCGCAAAGCTTCCCCATTACTGCCAAACGTTTACTGATTACGTACAAAGGATATGTGTGCTCAATTTATGGCAGCCGCACGTGTCGTTCATATCACGTGGTATTTCGTTATCACTAAGAATTTGTGAAACGGAAAATGTCCCTAATGCAAAGCTAACTCTCACTGAGCTGGTTGTGTGTATCGCGTATTTTGATATTTTGAACTATTGAATAAGTCTATCTTCCTGTCGTCTCTCCTGTCTGAGTGATTTGTCATCATAAAGGTACTAACTACGTTTTCACTTATTCCTGACTCACAGTTTGCTCTACCCATTAGGTGCTACTCACTTTTTCATCTTCAAACTCCGTTTGTTTATATTTTGAAGTCCCAACAATGGCGGCTTTCGATGATCCACCTTAGCGATAGCATGGGCGGAAGTTGATCTCACCCTACTCTCTAACTCCATGGAAATAGATGTGCCCTCGTTCCCAAATGCCAGTGTCTTTGATGACGTCATCCTGTCAGCCAAGACGTCTCCCCTCTCAGAACGTGGTTCAGACCTGATACCTCCCTCTGCGACTGCTGTGCCTTCCTCTTCAGTACCTGCCGTTGCACTGTTGCCTCCTCCACCTGTCAAGTGCCACCCCGGTGGAGGAGTGGTCTAAGCGATGGCCTCTGATCATTCGCCCGAAAGGGGTCCGGGTTCGGATCCCGGTGAGGCATGGATGTTGTGTTTGTCTTACGGCACTGGCTCTCTCCCTTCCCTGGAACCAGTGACCCTAAATTAGGGACGGGCAACTGCTTCTAGCCCATTGAGTTACTCACGGTGGTCGTTAAACCTCCAATCAACAACAACAACCTCTAAAGTCGTGGAGGAGGGCATCATTCGTGACTGCTCTTCAACTCGGTTCAACTCCATCAGCTGCTCCTGCTGATGGAGTTGAACCAGCTGATGAGTTGCTCCTGCAACGGCAGTCTTTTGAGTTGGACATTCAAGCTGCTCCTACTGATGAGTTGCTCTTGCCTCTCTAATACCGACGTTACTTAATTTCTTAATTGCACAGATCGCCAACTAAACTGTTACCGCTACAACTCATTATCAATGAAATGTAGGCAGAACGTTTTTTTCCTTATTAGCTGTTAGACGTCAAAACTGATGCTGACTTCATTTTGGCTAACGGCTTGAACATTGGTGCACATCACCTCATTTCATCTTCCCGGCCAAAACGGCTTGTTGCAATCACCTTCTACCCCGTTCCTCAGCTATTGTCTAAGGAACGGGGTAAAAAGGGATGATTGACAAAGTCCCTTGGTCGTTGACTATGTCTGCAAGATTGGCGGAAAAGCTTGCCGCCTTTCCGATGCCCCTTGAATCACCCGTTTCGTTCACGTCTCTGGCATTCCAAGACAATTGTTGGTTGTCTTCCTTACCTACCAAGCTTTGAGGAATTGCCCCACAAATGCGAATGTAAACATTTGTAATCCTTCGTATACCTTCAAGGTCTTTACCTCTCATTATTGAACACAGTGTCTGGCGCAAGATCACACCACCGCAGCGTGTCCGAACCAACAACGTGACCCTCCTATAAGGCAGCAAAGAAGAGCCTACTGCCTGTTCGCGGCAGCAGGCTCTTCTTTGCCGCCTGATGTTTCCACAAGTGCATCTTCTGGTGTTTCTCTACAGTTTTCAGTGCTTTCTCCATGCCATGTGAAACACTCCAGACATTTTCCACTGTCGCCTCAGCAGAAGGTATTGCATCCTTCTCTACGCCTTCTGAAGAGTTCGACCAGTGACATCTCCACGACTGAAATGTCCGAATCTGATGTGCCATGTGTTCCTCCCGGGCTTCCCATTTTAGAATACTCAGTGTTAGCTTCTGGATCAGAAACGCCAAGTGTGGCTCCAACGGTCTCCTTTCTTCAGGAGCACACCGCTGTCATCGCGTCTTGTCGTGACGTACCCCTTGCAGACGAGTCCGACTCTTACGATGATGACTCATCTGTGCAATCTATTCTAGGTTCTTCCGAACCTGAGATCGTCTCTGAGCAGAAGATGAATGTGCCGACCGCTTCTTCTTCTTCTTCTAAGAGCTATTGTTTCGTCAAAGAAATCTACTAAACAGAAGAAACTGCGTTAATTATCCCGTTCGCCTGCTATGGATACCTCCGCGAGTTCGACTCTGCTTAATACCTCTTCAGTCCCAGCGTAACAACGTACTGTGTCGTTCCCTTTCGCTTCACCACAACGTTCTAGATTACGGCCATCACTGTTGCCGATATTGCACAAACGGTGGACTCAATCTTTCAGATTTCCGGGCTGTTGACCCGTACACAAATTCTTCATCTTCTTCCTACTAGCACGAACGCACAGATTTTTTCAACGAAGTTTCCGCGGTCTTTCCTGAGTGTTCCAATGCGTGTTTGAAACTTAATTAAACTAAAGCAAATGTTTAAAAACGAATATTTTTAGACTATCGTTTGAAGTGTGTTGTATAATTATAGTTTTCACAACAAACATTTTTTTTACTGTTAAATAAATAATTCTACTCAGTAAAAACATTTGCGAAATGTTTCGGTACACCTCTGCATAGTGACTTGTTTTTGTGGTTGTTAAAAGTATTTTAAAAAGTTACTATTCACTAGTAAGTGATATAAAATTGCATGATAAAACTGTAGTCAAATTAAAATATATTTTCTTTCGCAAAATGAACAAATCCACGTACTTATTTATTTTTATGCCTGCCCTTTCTGAGTTTGGATTTAACTTTTACTTTTCCTCAGGCTGCATCTCAAACAGGCGAAAGTATTGTCTGAGCTCGGAGTGGCAACTTGAGATGATATTACAACAACATTTCCCGCATCCGTTTCTTTCTTTGTCTTTCTGTAAAACAAAACCAAGACCACAATTCACATGAAGAACTTCTTTCTTTGATAGGGAACGGCTGGAATTTATCGCCAGATAGGATGTTTTTCCTCCTTTTCTTTGCTATTCTTTGACTTCTCGAACAAAAGTCATAACTTCTGGAAACGCGGAAGGATGATATGAAAATATTAAACAAAACAGTAGTAAGCGATGTTACGTAGCCTGGAACAATAAACGCAGTTGATGCGGAGGACGTAAGAACAAATAATATTCATATCAGAAATTCGGAAACAGATGAAAAGGAACGGTTTATGCACAAACAAAACTGGAAAAAAATATGTTTTCAGATGAGCGAGTTCTCAAGGTACAAAATTAATATCTGGAAAGCGAACAGAACCAAATACTTTAAATAAGGAGATTTCTTTCTCCCAGTAGGAAGAGTTATTTGAAATTCTTCACAAGGAATCATATTGCCTTGGTTTATTTTTGTTTTATTGCGCTTTCTTTTTTAAGGTTATCGCTACCAAGCTCCTGAAATATCTCAAAAAACATCAAATATACTTTTGGAGCTGGAATATACACTATTCCTAGAACAGAGTAAATATGGAAATCTAATACGCTTTTAATGATTGCTCGGCAATATGTTTGACCATACACTGCAAATAGTGTAAGTTTAACTCTGAAGTCATGATGTATTCTTAGATTTCATTTTTATTGATATGACATTTCTTTCCATTCAGATTCCAAAGTATATGCTTCCTTTTGCACTTTAATTGAAATTCAACAGTGAAGATTGCCAGTGAAGCTTCTTGAACCCAATATCGTCATATTTTCGGTCTTATTTTAGTGAAAACAGAAATTATGCTGTTTTGAGAATGGGAGTGCTATGTGAAAAACACTGAATTTCAGTTTTTTTCGGTGTTTCTGTTTTCATGAACGTTTAGTCACCTAGATTTTTATTAGCTATTGTATGTATCTTGTTTTTACAACATATTGAACATTAGGTTTTAAACGCATACTGAGATTCTAGATATGCTAGATTGGAGTCATTCAACCTAGAAATTTGTAAGCAAATTAAGAGCATAGACGCATAGATTTTTTTTGAAAGAAAATGTTCATTTACAATAAGATAAATTACAGTAAACATCCCGGTACCTGAGTGGCCTGAAGCGCAGACTTGGGATAAATCATGCAAGATGGGTCCGGGTCCGTGTCCCGAATTACGTATTGCTGGTTTGTTTGTCGCATTTAACCAGCTCTATTCCTTCCCTGGAACCAGTGGCTCCAAATTTATCTGTTTGAATTGCACATGGTGGTAGTGAAATCTCACAAAAAACGATCAGCAAAGATTGATTAAACAAAAAAAGCGAAAGCGCCACAATCCCTTTAAACGGAAAAAGGGATCAAACTCTCTTTAAAATAATGGTTGTCACAGGTAGAACTTAAAACATAAAACAAACAAACAAAAATGAAAAGAAAGAAGCTCCACATTAGAAAAAGAAGCAAGATATGTGTGTCATACTCGTTGTTCGGATCCATGCCCACGACACAATATTTCGGAATACCGTAGATTTGTCTTGGTGCTCAGCTTATCTTTTCTGTTAGTGCGATTAAAACATCGGCTGCGGTTACGCAAGGCGCGCAGGACTGGATAGCGGTAATAACAGAAAGATTGCTAAAGTTAATGACTGCAGGAAAAACAGTAACGTAGGAGACCTAGAGTAAGTCAGGTGAATAAGGGGACTTGTGGATAGTTATTCCTTTTGTTAGAAAAAAGTTGTACAACCAAAGTTAAATAGACGAAAAAGTAAGTAAAATATATTTTTGTCAATTACGCTAGACATAGTAAGACCATATCTTTTTATTTAACTTCGCCTTATTTATGGGCTTTATTTTTATGAGATTCCGCAACTAAACGTTCGTGATAAAATCTAAATAAGCTATAATTGTAGCTTATTATTAAAGTAACTTTTTGATATTCGCGGGACATATCTGGTAAGAAGGTTGGGGAGGGGGGGGGTAAAAATGTTATGAGTGAACAAAAGCCGAATGTTCATAATAGATTGGTTTACCGTAGATAAATTTGGTTGGCATTCATGGCAACTCCAAGTTAGAGTATTTGTCAGAAGAAAGATAAAAATCTAATGCTGGTATTATGTCTCCGCACACATCCACAATCACCAAATGATCGCTAGAGGAATATTTGAAGAGCTTCGACTAATGCATATCTGATGGTAATTATCATGTTCAGTTCCTTGGATTTTCCTTGTCCTGTGTAGTGTAATGACTAGCATGCTCGACCAGAAATCGGAAGGTGTGGGTTCGATTCCTACTCCAGAGCAGCGAAATTTTTCTGAATGAAGTAAATACATGGAATACCGTGAAAATATGCCAATAATCAGTGGAATATTCCTCTAGCCATGATTTGGTGATTGTGGATGTGTGAGGAGGTATAAAACCAGAATTAATGCCTACCATGTATAAATGAAGAATTATTTCTTCCGAGAAATTCGTTTCTCAAATATATGATCAGATAAACATTTTCTTGGTAACGTGACCCGATGTTAGATAAAAAAAATTCCTGTATCTAATACAGTTCATAAATTATTATTTTAAAACTTTACAGATCCTGCGATGCAAGTAAAATTTCAACTGGAAGAAACTGAAAAAAAGTTGGACCACCCATTATTCTCATAAATACAAAAATAGTAATAATAAATATATATTGGATGACTTCGAACAAAAATCTAAATGTTGTGGACTTCAATAGCGTTCTTGTGATGCTAAATAAAAATGACACAATATAACCGAATCATTTAAAAATGAATTGAATATATTCCCCAATTTATGAATAAGAAAATTGAATTATGAAAATGTTGAGAATCACTCAAACCATCTAGTCAGAAAGGAGATAAATGATGACACCAGCGTCACACAAAAAATATAAGAGGCAAACGCACATATCGGATACAGTACCAGAAAAAATAAATACTCTCTAATTAAATCTAAAATGTTTGTTTCAATGTCCAGAATAAATTCATATTTATGGAAAAAATGTATGTTTTCGGTAACAGCCGAAACATTTTCCAAGTCCGAAACTTAAAAATTCCCACTTTCATTACTTTCGGAACTTCAGATGAGCATGAGGATGTAGTGAAATTTCACTCTCGGGGGAGGGGGAACAGCTATGTTAAGAGTAAGTTACTAATACTAGGTGTTTTTTTTTTCTTTGGGTACTTTGCGATAGAGTATCTTTTTACCTCCTTTCAAGATCCATTCTTGGTGCTTCGCCTTCTTTTCCTAAAGTGAGGAGCGCCGAGCTTCCGAAATTGTGGTGAGATATAATGTTGGCAAGTATGTTAGGACATATGTACATATTATAATTTCTGTTTTTAGCAGTCAATAACATAATCTTTAAACTCTAATTTTTCGGCACTTTTCGGTTATCAGGACACTTGGTTCCCGTTACTATTTTTTTTTTCTCTCGCACACAAGACAGATTGGCCGCCCTGGTGGTGCAGTGGTCTAAGCGTTGGTTTATGGACATTCGCCCGAGAAGTGTTCGAGTTCGAATCCCGGTGACTCACGGATGTTGTCTTTGTCTTACGGTACTGACTCGCTCCCTTCCTTAGAACTAGTGACCCTAAATAAGAGACGGACTACTGCTTATAGCCCATTGAATTGCTCACGGTGGTCGTTAAACCTTCAACCAAAAAAAAAAAAAAAAAAAAAAAAAAAAAAAAAAGACTAATTGGGTTATAGAAATGTAAGGACTAAAACTCTTTAGGGATTTATGGCAGACCAATGTTATTAAATGTAAATACATTACATAACTCCAGAACTGTTTCGACAAAGCCCGTCTTCAAAGATAACAAGGAAGGTGACTCCGAATTTTCGGTTCTGATGAGCACGTCTTTTGAATCCTTTCTCACGCGAATTAAATTGATCAAAGTTCTTCAAAGTCAATGCAATGGGTAAGAAAAAATCCCCCGGATTTCTTCAATCGATAAAATATCCAGAAAGAGAAACAGCTACTTACTTCCAATAGCAGCTATGAAGTGTGAAACGAAAATTAACAAATGGCGCACAAAAAGTTTCACATTGCAGAAGGAAGGGAACGGAGGCAAACATATTTTCAAATCGAACAGTTAAAAGAAGAAATATAGAAGGAAACATGATATAACTTTACGCTTTCTAGCGGCAGAATGTCGCATAATGGAAAAGTTGAAAATAGGTGAAAAATATTCTTCATGCAAAATACTATACTCAGGAAACATCACTTTTTAAATACCACTTCTGGGACCCGAGAAAGCGAGAAAAAGGTACTGCCCTTTACTCCCTCTAGTGGGAAATTTGTGCAATATTTAAAGAAGATAATGTTCCATGTCTCTATTGCAGAGAATGGCATACACTAATAAAAAAATAAATTTTACAATAGGACTTTTAGAATCGGACATACAGCTGCAAACGAAAGTACACAAACACCACCTAGCGACAAAGCTGTAAACAGTAGAACTTCTCAAATATTAATCCAAAGTGTCCCACAAGGTAAATGACATCCGGTGCTGAAAGATGTTTCGAAGCAGATATATCAAGAGAAATAGATTAAAAATTGGCGAAATTTTACATGATTTTTGGAATAAAATACACACAAAGTATGTTCCTAGTTAGTAGTATCTAACCGAAAAAGAATTTTTATATCAGATTTTTAGTCCCGCAGATGTTGTTGCAAACGGAAACTTGTGCGTTTAGAAAAATTTGAAATTATAGGAGAAACAATTCGCATCCGAAACGCTCTGAGACAACGAAAGAATTTTTCAAATCGAACTCTTACAATCAGAGACATCGACAAAAATAAGATATGTATCTAGGCCCCCTGTCGGGAAACTTATGAGCTATTTTAAGCAGGAATTGTTTGTTCTCAAAAGGTTTTCCGAGGCGAGCGGGATCGGTGTACGGAAGATTTTTTTTTTTTTTTTTTTTTTGATTGGTAGTTTAATGACCACAGTAAGCAACTCAATGGGTTATAAGCATTCGCCTGTTTCTAATTTAAGGCCACTGGCTTCAGGGAAGGGAGAGATCTAATACCTTAAGACAAACACAATATCCATGCTTCACCGGCATTCGAACCCGGACCCATGTCGGACAAATAATCAGAAGCCATCGCTTAGACCTTTGAGCCACCGGGACGGCGAAGAATATTTTCAATCGAGTTTTTAGAAGCTTAGATTTTACTGCAAATATGTCAGAAGTAGAAATATACACTTACGCTTGCGTGTGGCCAAATCAGTTTTTATCAAAAACTAGAAATTGTAATTAAAATATTTTCCTTCAGGAGCTGTATTCGATGCATGTAGAATTTTTCACATCGGAGTTTTAGAAGCAGAGACACGGAAAACGCAATTTACCAATACGCCCCATAGCGTAAAATCTATATATTACTTGAAAAATTTGAAATTGTACGAAAAACATTTTGTACCGCAAACGTTCTCCAACAAAGAAAATAAATTTTCAAATCGGACTCTTAGAAGCAGAGGTATAGAAATAGGATATGCATCTAGGCTCCATGGCGGGGAAACTATGGGCTATTTTAAGCAGGAGGTATTCTCAACAGGTTTTCCGAGGTGAGCGGTATCGGTCTACAAAAGAATTTTTTCATTCGTGTTTCCAGAACCTTAGATTTTGCTGCACATATATGTCAGAAGCAGAAATAAACACTTAAGCCTCGTTGTGGCCAAACTATTCTGTACCAAAAACTAGAAATTATATACAAAACATTTCCAATGCCGTAGAATGTTTTAAATCTGAGTTTTAGAAACAGAGATATCGGGAAAGTGTAATTTTGTAATTTACCTTCCCATACAGCACAAAATGTTTCACATATATATATATATATATATCAGTAATGTTACAATATCTGATTTTCGTTACACTTTCAGAGATATCTTACAATTACGTTTCAGCAACATCTATCTTGGAACATCACTGTTTGTACATTTTTTTTTTATTGGAAGTTTAACGACCACCGTGAGCAACTCAATGGGCTATAAGCAGTCGCCCGTCCCTAATTTAGGGTCACTGGTTCCAGGGAAGGGAGAGAGCCAGTGCCGTAAGACAAACACAACATCCATGCCTGATCGGGATTCGAACCCGGACCCCTTACGGACGAATGATCAGAGGCCAGCGCCTTAGACCACTGCGCCACCGGGGCCGCTGTTTGTACATTACGGTTACGTTAAAAATAACATTCACCAATACTACTGCTTTATAGCTTCCATTGTATATAATTGTTACCTTGATGTTACATTCCGGCGACATTTAAGATTTTTGATTTGGCAACAACGTGGATGCGCATGCGCATTTATGCCATTTCATCGAAGCAATCTCGTAGTCGTTCCACGTGGTACTGGGATATTCTTTGGTGATACTGTCGTACTCGAGTTAGTTGGTTGTAAGAGAATTGGCCACCGGAGAAGTGGGCACAAAAATTTTAAGGTGCCGTATAAAAATTGCATTTTTGTCCGCTTCGTGTCCACGACCCCCCAGAGGTTGGTTATCTGAGTCATATAAAGTTTCCATAATTTGGTCTTTTCTTACTTGCGATTGTGAATGTAATTCTTTATAAAAAAAATGTTTGAGATCTACTACTCAACAGAAGATTTCAGGGTTTATAAATTACAAGTCTGCAAATTATCTGAGAGCATCTGCTGACTCAGGAAAAGTGTCAAGATGGGGGGGATATTACCAAAAGTGTAAAATATAAAGGATTTCTGGTCCGATCGGGAGATTTTTAGCATTTAGAACTTACAAGTCAACAAGTTATCTGAGAGCATGTGCTGCCTCAGGAAACCTTTTGGGGGTTAACACCAAAAGTATAAAATACATAGAATTTCTGGTCCGATCGGGAGTTTTTCAGCATTTACAAGCTGTAACACGACACATTATCTGAGGGCCTGTGCCTACTCAGAAAACCTGTCGGAGGGGGAGGGGAAACACCCAATTGTGTAAAATATAAAGAGTTTCTTGCCCGATCGGGTAATTTTCAGCTATTACAACCTACAAGTCAACAAATTATCTGAGTGCATGTGCTGCCTCAGAAAACATGTGTGTGTGTGTGAGGGGGGGGGGACACCAAAAGTATAAAATATAAGAAATTTCTGGTCCGATCGGGATATTTTCAGCATTTACAACCTACATTGCAACAAACTCTCTGAGGGCATGGGATGACTCAGGAAACCTTTCGGGGGGGAGGGGGGGGGAGGTAATACCTAAAATATAAAACATAAAGTATTTCTGGTTGTAAATGCTGAAAATCTCCCGATCGGGCGAGAAATCCTTTATATTCTACACTTTTGTTATTCTCCCTCCCCCCCCGCCCCCGACAGGTTTCCTGGGTAGGCACATGCCTTCAGATAATTTGTTGAGTTGTAGCTTGTAAACGCTGAAAATATCCTGATTGGACCAGAAATTCTTTATATTTCATATTTTAGGTTTTAAGCACAACACCCCCACCCCATCTGATAAGTTTCCTGGGTTTGCACATACTCGCAGAGGATATGTTTAGCTTTAATTTATAAACCTTGAAAAATATCGTAAATAAGAAAAATACGAAATGACGGAAATGTTATGTGTGGCAGATAACCAAACTCAGGAGGCGTAGCCACGGAGCATGTCAGAACGCAATTTTTATATGGCCCCTTAAAATTTTTGTGGGCAGTTCTCCGATTGTCAGTTCTTCGGTGGCCAGTTCTCCGCTTTGGCCCGGAAATCATAGAAATGCCTAATTGTTTTACTGAAAGTGAAATATTAATTTTTTTATGAGCAATAGTTGCTCAAGTAGCGGGGAATGTAGCCACATGAAATGTGTTTATGCAGAACAATTTAATGGCAATGAAATTCCAATGTATCCAGTTCTCCGGTGGCCTCTTCTCTGTACCCGGAGTTAGCTAGTTAGTGTACACTAGTGTCCGTCCTTAAGTATTGCACGCCAGTGTATAATATCTTAGTGCGTTTGTTGGTATTGAATCAGAAAAAGCAGTCCCAATAAAAGTAGCTGTTAGTTTGCAAAGGTAGAAAATAATAATGTTGATATATTGAGAAGTTTAACGACTACGCAAGTTTAAAAAAAATAGAGTAAGATATACATTAAAAGGTACATTTCGTTAATTAATCATGAAGAAATTTAAGTCATCCTACAGAAGAATAAAATGATCTATGGAAGAAATAATGCATTCCTATTAAACAACGTATTCGCAAAGCACTGGCCTTCTCGTTAGTTCCTACAGAACGCTGTAATAACGAGGCGTCCCATGTTCGAGTGGGATAATGCATATGTCTAGAAACCCGCTAGACAGGGGTTCGTACCTGCCGTGAATTCGAGGATTTGTATTTCCTTGGAAAGAAAATTTCTCTAGCGTCGTGACGTCACACCGTAAAATTTCCTGATGGGGAAAAACAAAAAGGCGTACAAAAGATATCGGTAAAACCATGTGAGGAGGTAAAAAAATTGGCGAGCAAAACATGTTCCGTAGGACCACGTGGCATACAAAATGTCATGGCTGAACACAAAGAGAAAATGGCGGACAAAAGATAGTCGGGAAGATCACGTGGAAAAACAATGGCTGCTACTAACGTCATGAATGACCAGGAATCGACCACCTGCGTCCTTGAGGCAGCGCGTGGAGTGGTTCCTTTTTACAGAAGCCCTATTAACATGTAACAATAATGTAAGGAAGTTACAAATAGCTTTCAAACACGTAACAGTGACATGAAGTTGGTATCTTTAAGTTACCAAGACCTTTCACTGCAACGTATGTTTCAAAGTTATGTAACGTTTGCTGACATTTTGACGTAACCGTAAGGTTTCTGAAACATTACTGTTACATTGCGCAACGTATCTGAAAATTCTCAATGTTTCAGTGTTACGTGCCTGTAACAAATACGAAATATTCTGTGCTGTGTGGGTTTACGCCCCAAGCCGAACTTCTACGCATTACTTCAAAGAGAAACCGTACTTAACGTAGTCTTCATTATAAATTGCATCGAAAAGAAGCAAGCATTTTTTCAATAGGATATTTATGAGCAAATATATGCAATAAAATTCATTTTGAATTCGTTATCATCTGCATTTACGCCTCCTAGTGGCGAAGTTGTGCATCGAGAAAAAAACCTGAATGCACGGATCACACTAGAAAACACATGTTTTGACCCAGACATTTTTTTTAACTCTTTAGTATTTTCCTACGAGGAATCCAGATTTGCTATACGAATTTTTCTATCACGTACAGTTTTAGAGATATAAGAATATGGATTTTTAAATTTTTTACGTTAAAAATTGTTTTTTTATTTTTTTGCGAGAAATAATTCCAGTATTGACTTGGAGCACATAGCATCGTTTATTCATATGAGAAAATAAAAAGAAACTGCAGGTGACATACAGACCCTGTTGCGTTCGTGTTTTATCAAAGAGCCGCACGTGCGAATGAGTCATAGACATGGCGCCACCTGCACGCTGCCCAGCTGCTCACTTGACTGCTCGACTACGTCTTATGTCTCAGTTGTCTGTAGACAGCCGAAGTGAACACTGTGCTATTGCTCTTTATTAGTAGCTTTTGTTTGTGTGAGATAACTGAAAAATGCCACGCAAGTGCCTCAACTATCCGGATACGTTTTGTTATGTGTGCGGTGAATTGACATTCAAACCTCAAAGGCGGAACTTTACCCCGTTAATACGAAAGTTTTATCAGTTTTACTTTGTTTGCAAAGTACAAGAATTGGCCTGGACAAGAGTTGGGCCCCACATATTTGTTGTGTTACATGTTCAAGACTTTTAACGGGGTGGGCAAATGCCATTTGCTGTTCCCACGGTCTGGAGAGAGCCGAAAGATCATTCTTCGGACTATTATTTTTGTACAACAAATGCAAAGGGAATCACAAGTTAGTCGAAACACAGTTTAAAATATCCCAACTTACCTTCAGCGATAGTGATGAAATGCCAATACCACCTCACCCTCTATCAACCGATATAAATAAAAATTCAAGCTCTGAAGAGGATCAGAATGAAGATAACACTGATCGACATGATGCATGCTTCGACATTTCTAATGAGCCTCATTTATTGACACAAGGAGACCTAAATGATTCAGTACGTGATTTAAATTTATCTAAAAAACAGGCAGAACGTTTGGGATCACGACTAAAAGGGTGGAACCTTCTCGATCACGGAACTAGGGTATGCTTCTTTCGAAATCCTCAAGAAGATTTCGAGGACTATTTCTCGCAACAAGGAGATATAGTGTACTGTAATGATATTTCATCAGTGATGGACATTATGGAAAATGCTAATAACGCAGAGGAATGGCGTTTGTTTATAGATTCGTCAAAAGTTAGCCTAAAAGCTGTCCTTTTGCACAATGGAAACAAATTCACATCAGTTCCACTAGCACATGCTATTAATATGAAAGAAACCTATTAAAATATAAAGATTATTCTAAACAACATACAATACGAAAAATTCATTTGGAACATATGTGGAGACCTCAAGGTGATCGCTATGCTGCTCGGGTTACAGTCTGCATACACAAGATTCTGTTGTTTTTTGTGCGAGTGGGACAGCCGGAATGGTAAAAGTCATTTCAAAAGGAAGCCATGGCCTTTACGTAAATCTCTTACACCTGGTGAAAAAAATATAATGAACGCTCCTTTAGTTGATCCCAAAAACATCTATCTCCCACCTCTTCATATCATATGGACTTCAGAAATGTAAGTGGGTTTTTTACTTGAAGGAGAAGTTCTCCAAAATTGGCAATGCAAAAATTAAAAAACAAATTTTCATAGGACCACAAATTAGAGAATTAAAGGAAGATAAAACTTTTGAAGGACGTTTGAATGACTTTGAAAAAGGCGCATGGGTAACTTTCAAGAATTTAGTGAAAACCATTTTTAGGCAACAAAAAGTCTGATACTGATGTAGTACATGAGATGCTGAAAGCATATGAAGAATTTGGCTGCAATATGTCTCTGAAGATCCACTTCCTTCACTCTCACTTAGATTTCTTTCCCGAAAACCTGGGCGCCGTAAGTGATGAACACGGTGAACGCTTTCATCAGGACATTTCAAGCATCGAAAAAAGATATAAAGGAAAGTGGAGTTTAAGTATGTTAGCAGATTACTGATAGACTCTCAAAAGGGACCTTCCGGCGTGAAAGTATTCCAGGAAATCTTCAACTACGACCTTTTAGGTACATTGAACATTAAATAATTTCCTTAGTGTATATGTTATTGATGTAAAATATTTACGAAACTGTCACATAAAAACCTTACGTAATAGAGAAAAATGGTTTTCATTATTTAATTCAGCGCGACAGATACTATAATGATTGGCCAATAACATCTTTGGGACAGAAAAAACGTTAAACCAGTGTCATCATTCTCATATTTCAAATTTCCCAATGCAAAAATAATTTTCAAATCGGTCTAATAGTTACAGACATATGATGTCCACAGACGGACGGACGGACAGATCGATAACATAAGCACGATCTTTTTTTACAAAACACGTGCTAAAAAGTGCAACCCAAAATTTGACAGAAACTGTCCACGATGCTGCTAAATACCAGCGTACAGTTTGGAAGATTCTCAAAGCATTATTCTTGCAATACTGCTCAACATGACCAAGTCACCATCAAGAAATAGATATGAAAACGAAAAAAAAAAAATTCACAAAAAGCTATGGCGGAATTCAATGTTATTTCTTAATATGTAAGTAGTCAGTCAGTATAAGACTTATTAAGAGTCATGCAATTTCCTCAAACTGCCTTGAAGTGAAATGTTGCATCCTAGTCTCAATTTGTCTTAGAAAAAGGAAAAAAAAACGTAAAATAGCGTTGTGACCAGCCCTTGACTCAGGTTTTCATATTGACTGTAATCAATCATAAATTCATCGACTAATGCAAAAGAAAACACTGCCTTCAAGAGCTTGTGTGCAAGAACAATCTAAAAATTACCTTAGCTGCTCCTCAAATGCTGGGTTTTCCCACCATCACAAAACGAGACTTCCAAGGGATGTATGTCCTAAAGTCTCCTTTGTAACATATAAAGGACATGTATTGGGCGTGAACTAGATTGCGCTATCTGATGAACATCAGTCTTCGCACAGTAGTCGTTCGACATCCTAAAGAACTCGTGCGAAGTGTTATCTACGTATATGTTCTATGCATTCACATGTGTTAAACTGTGATTTATTTTGATAAAAGCTGTAATTCTAAAGCAGAAATCACCCCTCACCATTGTGCGTCAGTACTACAGCTGTGCGCATCAGGGATTTCAGACCCAACAATTATGGATCAGATTTTTTAAATTCTTCTTGGTTCTTCAATGTTTTTGTTGTTGTTGTTGTTGTTTTGTTTGTTGGTTTAACGGCTACTGTGAGCAACTCGATAGACTATAAGGAGTTGCCGTCAGTCTGGGTTTAGGGAAGGGAAAGAGCCAGTGCCGTAAGACAAACACAGCATCCATGTCACACTGGAATTCGAACCCGGACGTACCTCACCCAAATGGTCTGAAGACCATAGCTCCACCGGAGCAGCCTTCTTTTATTGTAGCAGTTTCAAGACAACTTCTAATTCGATGCTTTGTTTCTCTAATTTGTTTATAGAGCCTGGCATAAAAGCTTCTTAAATACTTAGCAATAAAGTAATTTTTTTTAAGATAACGGTATTTTAAGTACACCAGACTGTGAATACTCAAGAAACGCATGTAGCGTATTAAATCCGTTTATTTTTGTTGTGTAATAAACACAAAGCTTTCGTACGTCAAGCTTTCGCACTCCACTGGGACGCTTTTGAAAGGCATAATATAGTAGATATAATATATATATTTATTTTTGTACTTATTACACCACAAAAATAAACGGATTTAATACGCTATATGCGTTTCTTGAGTATTCTTTTTAAGATATTTGTTGAGTGTAAGCGAAATTATTTGGAAAAAGTAACGAGTCAAAAATAGATTCTTGCTCTATACCTGCTGAGGCAGACATTTTAGCTTTCGTTTTGAGAAATGAAAGTGAAAATAATTATGCAGAAGTATTGATGTTATTCATCAGAAATATTATGTGGCAAGGAGTTTATGGAATAAAAAGTATTGTGCTTCCTTATCCCTCTTGATATTTTAGAAGCAGTCGAGAACGAAGTAAAATGCAAAAGTATTTCACCTTTGTCTGTTCCAGACAAGCACTCAGACTATGGCTCTTTAAGACAGCAACACCATAAGTAAAAATTCCATGGAGCTAATCCAATAAATAAAGCATGAAAACTTACGCAAATATGGGACTATATCTGAAGAGAAAATATTCAGTCTCTAATTAAGTATCGGTAAATGAAATGGATTAATATGTTTGCACGCAAGCAGGGACAAACATTAAAGTGAAAGAAGGAACCAATTTGCCATGACAATTATTTTGATAGTTAAAAGAAAACCGTTTTCATTTACAAAGCCCTCAGGGAAATTTTACGCTTAGTGCACAAGAAATTATTCGAGAAACGCATGTGAGATAATCTTATCAATTAATTATTGCTAGCAGAATGAGTAATTCCATGCGGAAAATGTTACGAAATAGAGAAACAATGTATTACGATAAAAATGAAATGATCAGTATAGATAAGATTTTTTTCAAAACCTTATTATCGCGAATAGTAATACGATAATACACTGAAGTGCCAAAAAACATGGGATAGTATTAAAATATTTAACTGGCGCTGGCGTCGTATAAAGTCTTCGACGCGCGCCACGGTTTTTATCAGTTGCGAGAGGTAATCTCGTGAGCCAGGTTGAATAACCGCCAGTAGGATTATGGCAAGCCGACGTGAATTATCGAAGTTTGAACGAGGCATGGTAGTGGGAGCCAGACGGATGGAATATTCAATCTCTGAGGTTGTGCAAACATTCAACATTCCTCGATCCACGCTGTCACGTGTGTACCTAGAATAACTCATGTAAGGCATATTACCTCCCACCGTGGGTAGCGCAGTGGCTGACACCAGTGACCAGCGACGTCTGACGAAGATTGTCCGTGCTAACAGGCAAGCGACACTGGCTCAAATAAGATCCACATTCAATGTAGAAGGTACCAGAGACATATTATCCATCAGGTCAGTGCAGCGTAATTTAGAGTCTTTGAGGTATGGGAGACCCATCATAGAGCTTTTGTTCACACCACGACATCAGACGCAGAGCATCACCTAGGCGCTGTGTCCGATGTTACGAACACGGTGATTGGACCCTGGAAGATTAGAAACATGTGGCATGGTCCGATGAGTCACGCTAGCAGTTGTTAGGAGCTGATTGTAGGGTTCGGGTGTGGCGTAGAACCCATGAGGGCATGGACCCAAGCTGTCAAAAAGACACTGGTGGTGATTTCATGCATGGGTGGGTTGTCTTTACGTGGCAGGGTTGGGGATCTATGGACCTCGTAACCAGTTCCGACAGATGGTGCGACCAATACGTTTCTGGAGGTAATGCCAGCCATGTCATTTGCTGCATTGTCCACAACTACGCTCGACACGTCGGCCCAGGATCCATGAATCTGATGCTCCCTTCCACGGCGTCTCAAGGAGCTTCCACAGTGTTAAAATCCGTGGAACGGGGGAGCCACTGGATGGTTTCAAACTCAGATTAGTGTACCTTGAGACATGCCGGGATGGTTGAGGAACGGTGTGTTAATGCATTGCACTTCTGAAACAGATCATCTTCCGCAGAATGCGCGAAAATAACGAAAGCGTGGAGGCGATCCGCCATCGAATGCCGGTAGCGCGCAGCGAGTAAGGACTGGTATGGATTATCAGCACACATGTGCGCTACGAAAGAGATATTTCAGTGGACTGCGAAGGGCTGTAAATAGCACTGTATTTGGGGTTTTCTGTTTTATTTCCTTTCTAGCTCTGCTTGGTGACATAAAGAAAATATTTCGGAAAAATACTCAAACAAGTATTTCCCTTTTCGAATAATTTTGAATATTCTGAAAGACGGACGGCAATTATGTATACACTCAATATCACGTGCCACACCCGCACACTACCGTCAGATCAGTAAAAGGGACCTAATGTATCCGATTAAAAGGCTCCCCAAACCATTGCAGAGACACCACCTTCTTGAAACAAGTTAGTAAAATCATGCAATGCATTGATTATGATAAGCTTTCCAACATACCAGAAATCATTACTCAAGTCATTTAATAATGGCTGTGGCCCCTGTGTCCTACCCTTTGACCCCATTTCGATTACATTCAACAGAACCAGTTCAGTGTATCTGTGGACCAACATGATAACGGTTTGTCGCAACCAAAGCATTTTTACGTAAGTTATGACGCATAAGGGCAATGGAATAGATCCCGCTCCTATGCCGTGACCTTTGACCCTATTTCGTCCATTTTCAATAGTATTCGTACCCAAGTGGTCCCCTACTACATACTAAAATTTCATCGAAATCAAACCATATTCACGCGAGTTATCGTGCGGACAGATAGACGGACGAAGATGGAGCATATACGCTTCTTGAAACTATGGTTGGAATGCTTAAACAAGTTAGTAAAATCATGCAATGCATTGATTATCATGCGGTTTTCAACATACCAGAAATCATTACTCAAGCTATTGTATTATTCAAGTTATGAGGATAATTGTTGTAAAATAAATCTCGCTCCTATGACCTGACCTTTGACCCATCTCGATGATATTTAACAGTACCGGTAAACTAGAATTCCGGAGCAACATGATAAGTTTTGTCTCAATCGAAGCATTTTTACCTAAGTTATAACGCATAAGGGCGATGGAATTGATCTCTTCCTATGTTCTGACCTTTGACCCTATTTCGTCCATTTTCAATAGGGTTCGTCCCTAGGCTATCCCCTACCACATGCTAAAATTTCATGGAAATCGAACCCTTTTGGCGCAAGTTATGACGCACAAGGGCAATGGAATGCACCCCGCTCCTATGTACTAACCTTTGACTCCACTTCACCCATTTTCAATAGGTGTTGTCCCCAGGTAGTCCCCTACGACATACTAAAATTTCGTCGTAATCGAACCATATCTAGGCAAGTTATCGTGCGGACAGTCGGACGGACGGACAAAGCTGGAGCATATACGCTTCTTCAGTTCAACACAATTTTATTAACGAGGTTGGGTTCAGGAGGTGAACATGGGCGTCCTGATACATATATTGTACGGTAAAATATACAAACTCTAAAATTCTATGTACATTATATACAGCACGATGTACTGATTCACAAAGGAGCCTCGTGGTAAGAGGTACAGGCATTTTGCACAAGAACAATGAGAGAGATTGTCGGAACATTTCGTCTCGAAGCATAAGTATATTATATTGCTGACAAATAACAGAACGAGAATATTATAATGAAGCACTGTACAAAAGGAGAACTGTAGATGACAAAGTAGACAATGTGAAACCTAAGGCAAACGGAATTACGATGTCTTAGTACTGGTAGAAAAAATGATAATCAAAGAGAAAACAAGTAAGACTATATACATTTGTACAGTATGGTGCATATTATATTCACATTTGTTAGAAGATATAAGCTTTATGTTGAAGTTTGATTCCGAAAACCAATGGTGAGCATGCACGTTGAACTGAAGTTCAACAGAGCTAGGACCAACGAGGTTATAAACTACCGACTGTCAGTTGCAACGTCGCTGGCATTCCGGCGAACCAGGAAGCGGCCGGAGACCAGGTGGAACGGAAATGTTGTTCTCTCTGTTGGGCAACGGCCACAAGGTTCTCTAGACGAAGTCTTGAGAGGAGACGCTCCCGAAAGTGGCACAGTAGTTCCACAGAAGCTTGGTTGGTGGATGGTATAAGGAGATGAGATATCTCGGCAGCGCTGATGAAATACGTAAATGACGTGTTTCACCAGGATGAAAATATATGAGCAGATGGGTGGAAGCTTGACTGGCGGAGAGACCTGCAAGAGGAGTATCTTATAGGCATCGAAAAGAAGATCAGTTGTATCTGAACGTTGAGCAATGGAAAATGCAAGATGGAGTAGTGGAATGAGGATGACACAATGTAGATAAACGTGAGAGACATCAGCTTCTTGAGCACAGAAGGGGCAAAGAGGTGAGTCAATAATGGTCATGCGGTGGAGAATGGATGGAACGAGAAGACGGCGGTGGAGAAAAAACCAGTGAGTGTTTATTTCAAGAGGAGCTGAAAGAGGAGAAAGGGTGGCAGACCAGACAGCGGTGAGAGAGGATTGAGAGACATCAGGGATGTGAAGGGGAGAAGGAGAGTGGGATTTTAAAAGTAACCGATAGAAAACTGAGGTTGAAAGAGAGGATAGTGGAAGTGTAAATCTGCCGACTGAAAGAAAGAAAGGAAGGGGAGGGAGGCGGAAGGAACAAAGGTCAGGCCGGTGGTGGTTGCGAGATGAGGAAACTTAGCAATGATGGTAGAGAGTAGGGAGTCATAGACAGAGCGAGAGGAGGGTGAAAGTAGAACGGTGGGTGGGAGGCTGGCGTAGGGTCGCCAGGACAGATCTGAGGTTACAAGGTCTTTGACGGTTACAACTCCGACTCGGAGCCAAGAAGGATAGGCGAAGCATGAAAGATGAGGGGGTGAAGAAGAGAGGAGAAGAACAGGGGTTCGGCAAGGAGTTCAGTGGTGGAATCGGGTGGGGATCGAGTGAGCGGGAGAGAGCGGAGAAAGGTAAGAGTCTCCCATAAGGCAGGAGGAAGGCGAGAGTGAGTGGTAGTACGGAGGTCCATTAGAATGAAAGAAGTGAAAGTGAAATTAGTGTTGCTCGAAGAGGTGATGACATTCCTTGCGGTAACGGCGTCGGCAACAGGTGAGGTATGAAGACGGAGGAACGAAGTAATCCGGAGAGCTTCATAGTACAGTCGTGTATCAATTAGGCCAATGCCACCTTGGTCAGGAGGAAGGCTGAGCTTGGAGGCACTGAGCCAGTGGTGACCGGTCCAGACAACTGATATGAAGCAGCGAGTGATATCATTGAGACGAAGAAGTGGGGATTTAGTAGCAAGCCAGGAATGTGTGCACATGGAGAGAAGATAGGTTTGCGCAAGACGTGCACGTTGAAAGTATGAGGTGCAGAACTGCGCTTTTCGCCAAAACGCAGTTGACCGATGAAGACGTGGCTGGATGGTATTCCACGTTGTGCTGGATGCTTCACCTGGGACGCCAAGATGCACGCCAAGGAAACGTTGAGAGGCTGAAGACCAGTGCGCTCCTCATGGGGAATCCAAGCGGTCAACCCATGAGCCGCACCACAGGCCTGTGCTTTTGGTTGTATTAATCGCAGCTCCGGAGCAGGAGGCGTAATCGGCGAAAAGACTTAGGAGCAAAGAGAACTGTGAATTAAGTCGTATACAGAAGGTAACGTCGTCTGCATACGCCACGAAAGTGGGGACATGGTGTCTCGTGCGGGCGATGAGTGGCGGCAGGGTGGCTTAAAAGGAGCGTTGAACAAAGCGGAGGCTATAGCGAAAAGTTGACAGGAGAGTGGGCTGCCTTTCCTCACTCCACGGTGGAAGAGGATTGGTGCTGTAAGAAAGGTGGGCAACTTGACCTGGAAACTGGCGTCCTGGTAGAGGGAGGTGAGGAGAGAAATAAACGGAGATGGAAATCCAAATCGGAGAAGTGTGGCGGAGAGATAAGTGTGGGAGATATTATCAAAGGCGGACTGTTGGTCTAAAGAGAGGAGGGCGAGGGGTTCAGAGTGGGAGCGCGCAAGGTGAATTAGATCAGTCAGGAGATGGATGTTGTGAGATAGGGAACGGCCGGGAACTGTGTAAGTCTGGTTAGGGGAGAGGATGTAAGTGAGGATGGGATTTAGTCGTTGTGAAAGAAGCTTGGTATAAAGTTTGTAGTCGAGATTCAGTAGGGAAATTGGGCGCCAGTTCACCAAGTCAAGGAGATCACCTTTCTTGGGGAAAAGGACAAAGTATGCATTTGTGAATCCCCTCGGGAGAGGAGAGTAAGTAAAGGCAGCAGAGAAAGCGGATAGGAGAAACGGAAGAAGAAGAGGCAGAAAAGTTTTATAAAAGCTAAAGGTTAGGTCGTCTGGACCCGGAGCGGCACTAGAATTCAGAGAAAAGAATGTAGTGTTTAGTTCAGAGGGCATGGGGGAAAGGAGAAGAGAAGAAGCGAGATGGGGGAACCTGAGGTAGATTAGAAATGAGAGAATCCATTGCTGCAGAGGATGGTTGAGGAGGTTCACTGAACTTCATGGAAAAGTACTGACGGACATGGGAACAAAGCGCAATCGGCTCATCTGATACCTCTCCAGAAGAAAGGCGTAGATGATGAAGTATGGACGAAGCTCGTCGGGTGTTTTACACCGACGTCAGGAACTCATAGTTGTGGGCATCCGGCGTCAGGTGTTGCAAACGAAGTCGGCGGAGAGCTTGTTGCGCCAGAGGAGTGAGAAGAGATCGAAGCTCTTCTTGAAAGGAGGAGAAGAGAGGATCACTGAGACTGAGCATGGATAGCATTGAACGAACATAGTCTAGGCGCATGTTCTGGAGTGTCTTTAATTGGAAAGAGTAGTTTCGGACATGCAGAACGAGTTGTTGCTTGATCTCCAACCAAGAATTTAATCCGCAGAGTGCATATTGAAGCTGCGGTCGTCTGTCAATCAGGTATGACCGGACCGAAGAGCAGAATGCCGGGTCGGAGAGAAGTGCATCATCAAACGTCCACGGGCGAATTATCTTGGGTTTGAATGGTGCAGTATGGACTATGATGGCAATGGCGCAGTGGTCAGATGAGGCCGTGGGATGCACACTCGGTTCTGTCACGGCAGGAGGTAGAGTACTGGAGGCATAAAACCTGTCAAGGCGGGCTAAGAATAGATTTTGCGCATGAGATTAGCGCCAAGTGTAATTAGTCGACCATGGATGAATATGCCGATGTACATCATGAAGAGCGTTGTTGGTGACAACTGTCTGGAGCAGGTTCGCCAGGGCATGGCGGCGCTCTCTATTTGTAGAAGACCTATCCAGAAGAGGATCCAGGGTACAGTTAAAATCCCAACCAACGAGAACATGGTCTGACGGTGGGATACGGTCGAGTGCTCTGCGAAGACGCGTGAAGAGAATTGATAAAAGTGTTGTAGTGCTTAGAATATAGATATTGAATAAATGATATCTGGAAGACGCGGTGGTAAAGGATGCATGCTGTAAGAGATATCGACAAATATTTCGCACAGAGAGGGATGTGATAATAGAATGGAGAGTATGACTAATGCCGATGGCAAGACCGCTATGAGATGTTAGTCCATAGGCGTGATGAAACACAAAGTTCCACTGGCGCCATCGAGAATAGACAGTAGTTGGTTTGCAATTTGTCTCTTGAAGGAAGAGAATATCAGCCCCCAACGGGTTGAGGTCTTCATATGCCAGAGAGTTGCTGAGGGGGAAGCGAATCCCCTGCAATTAAGTGACACGATCTTGAATTGTGCAGTTCCTTGCCTCTAGCTGAAGATCTTTCAGAGCTGGAGTAATAGACTTGAGACGATTATAGAAGATTTGTGCCCACGGATGGGTGGGAACATTCTGGCGGCAGAAATGCGACACATTGAAGATCTGCTCCGGCACAAGTTGGCGAAGCGATGGATTCTTGACTGCTAAGGCACGCGCTATTGCGTAGCTTGTCGGATTCGTTAAGTATGTATGGAGATCAATGTATGAGAGTGGTACGTGAGGTATATTAGCTGTCTGGAGAAATGCAGCGAACTCTTCGACAGTGGGAAAGGAGACTTCGGCTGGCGAGGTGTGTCGAGGAGAACTGCTGGAGAGGGAGGTTGAACGAGGTTAAGTACAGTTTTGCTTCTTCGCTACTCGCCTGCTGTGGCCAGAGCCGCGGCGCTTCAGTGGAGGTTCGGTCGTCTCATCCTCACACTGCGTCTCTGGACCAACGGACTCCACATCAGCTGTTTCGGAGGTTCCAGTGGTAATAGCTGGTTGTAAACCTTCTGAAAGGGACTCAGTGGTGGAGCGACGACGTTGCGGGAGTGATGAGGCAATTGTAGGAAAGTCCTCTAGTGAAAAAGAGGAAGCGGCTGTGGAAGCGTTGCGTTGACCAACGTCTGTAAGCAAATGTTTTTCATGATATCTTGGCTCCGAGGAATGCTGTGCTGAAGTAGATGGTGTAGTACGCTTCGAGGTAGGAACAGTACCTGTAGGAGCGCCAGTCGGAGTCAGTGGAACTTGATGTTGGCAGTGCACGCGAAGATGGTTTTCGCCATGGCAAAGCGTGCAGTGCAAGGAGGTAATGACGTCGATTCTCCGACGTTGCTGGCTACAACGTACGGTTAGGATCTTCGGGCACGCAAGCAGATGATCGTCCGGCGGAAATATGACACGGGCACTTCGACGAAACCCTGCAATGGATTTGTCATCGGGATCTCTGGGCGCCGCCGAAAGGGTCGTTATTGGTCCAACCACTCGGCCAAATTTGCTGAGTAAAGTGCATAGAGCGACAACTGAGACTTCAGGCGGGACTGGGTGGAAAGTGACCTGGATAGGCCGCTGCGCCGCAGGTTCAGCCAGAAGATGCACATCTTTGATGGATAAGCCATCAGTCATCCCAAGGTCTGCATGTTCTTTACGGGCAAAATACACTAATACGGCCTGCGGCTTTCGAGCCATATGAGTGATATAAGCTCCTGTAGGAAGCGTCTTCTTTAGGGCAATACTATATTCCTTGAGTTTCGTGTCTGGTAATGCATCAAAACAGACACCGAAATCCATTGTGGAGAAAAAATTGTTTCCCGGCTGGGGAATCCTCTGGGATATCGATGGTGGCAGAACTACCCTCAACACTGACGTAAGAGTCAGGAAAAACGGGAGCAATAAACTTGGAAGGAACTCTCGCTCCGGAGGTCACTTTGGAGTAAGTGAGAGACGTGCAGTTGGCAGCGGAAGGATGCGACACAGTGCTGATTGCTGGTAGCGGCTTGGTAAACTGAGTTGAGCCAGTTGAAGGCAACGCAACCGTGCAATCGGTCACATCCATAGCTTCGGCAAATGAACCAGGGACGTGCGGCAAGGTGACGTCACTCTCCTGGGCAGGGATATCAGCTTGAGCTTTTGCAGAGGAGTCGCGCGTTACATCTTGTATGCGTATGACGTCTCTGACGTGCATAAATGCTGATTGGTCTCCTGAGAGTGAGGAGGAGGAGGAGGTTGAATGAGCATCATTGATGTGGGCGTGGACATCACCCTTTCTCAGTGCCCGCCATTGAAAATGGCGAGGATTAACTTAAGGATCGATCAGCTTGATCGAAAATAATAAAACGCTGAATGCAAACAAAATATGCAACTCACCGACTTGGGAGCTAAGCTATAAGAATGTACAGATCTTCTTCTTGAAGGGGAACCCAAAAATAGGAACAAACACTCACTATATACTTCCAAAAACTGGGCACAAGCACAGAGCTCGAAAGGAACGTGACTATATCGTTTATACGCTTCTTCAACCTACGGTTGGAAAGCGTAAAAAAGCTGACTTGGCACGACGGGCATGGCCTAATGCAATCAGCGCCACACCCGCACTTTCCCTTCAGATTAGTACAGCTAAAAACGGGATTTGTCTGGACATGTGACACGACGTCACTCTGAAGAGGTCCAGTTGTACCCAGCAAAAACACAACTTCTGGGAAACTGCTGGCCACCAGCTGGCAGTGATGGGTCACTGCTGGCTGAAATCTGCCACTCACGGTCCGGTAGTGGTCCGTTGGTGGCAGCGCTATCAGTTGGCGAGCCATTGATGGCCCTGCAGCATCGCCGTGAATTGTGGGCCTCCAAGCAAGTACCACTAGTGGCCCGTTGCTGGCAACCAATGCAACCCCCAACATCAGGTGGAAGCAACGGGAATGCGCATGCGCAGAAGCAACACTTGATGTGTCTCTCATGGTACTAGTTAGTTGAAGACGACGCTATCGCCATCGTGTTATTTTAGTGGATGTTAAGAAAAAGATCCATATGTGGAGAGGCGAATTAATTTCCTAATGAAATTTTACGTCGACGAAGATATCAGATTAAGCCGTGAAATACTAGATTACAGCCATGAAATACACCCACTCCATTCCCATGAATAACAATTCATGGAATGGAGTGGATGAATAACAAGAAAACATTTGAAACCGCTTGAAACAAAATATTCTGGAAAACCATTAAAACAACGTTTGTTGGAAAAAAAAAGAATTATACGCGTACAAAATTTATTAATTATTTGAAAGAAAAAAAAAAGGGATGCTGTGTGGTGTACTCATCCATGGGTTGAATACACAAGACTGGGAGGAATTCGCTTCTAAAAATAACGAGAAGTAAAATAAAATATCTTTTACTCTTTAAAACAAATGTAGCTTCCGACAACGGAAAGGAAAGACACAACGTTAAAAATGTAACAGAATGTGACATGAACCCGGAATGGTAAAGGCCTTGTGAGCAGGCGTAACCCTACTCTATGTTTCCATATACACATGTAATTGAGTATAAACCATAGTCATGTAAAGATGAATTTGATCGGTAACGATGTCCAGAAACGCCGCAGAGCTCTGATGTCCTACAAAATATTTCGACTTTATTGAGATGAATCTGCCAGTGCTTGCGCCAAATTCTAATCCTGCCATCCTTATGACTTAGGAGGAATCCTGATTCGTCTGTCCAGGCACCGTTTTTCCAGTCCTCCACGATCCAGTGTCGTGGCGCCCACGCCTGTTGCCAACGTGCTTTTCTGTTTTGACCTGACGACATGTACACAGGACATGGCCGTCAGATGTTGTAGTCCATTCGTTTACATGGCTCGATAAGGTATGCGTTTGTGGAGAACCCTCGGCCTACCAATGGTGAAGTGTGAATTCTACAGTTATTTTACGGGCTGTCGGCCTCCTGTTCTCTGGCATGATTCTCGTGAGTCTCCTTTGATTCCTCTGATGCACCAGCTATTTTCCTCCACAGGATCGCCGATTGATAGAAATTTTTGCCTGTCTGTCAATTCACAGTAAATCTGTAATACGTATGTGCGTGCAAATACCCCAAAGAAGGCAATCTGGGGTGGGCTTGAACTGCCATGCCTAGTGCCAACTATCATCCCACATTCTGTTGCTCTGATCACTCGTTTTGCCCATTTGAACCCTCAATCGAGCGCCACCTGATGGTCCGCGAGTTTGGCTGCCTGATGTACACCGCACATTTCGTTCAAGTAATGATTTGTAGGTTAGAGTGAGCCATTTACAAGACAAGGGAAGGTGTACCTAATAAATTGGCATCTCAAACTCAGTGTACCGACGTGACAAGTTATTGTCCCCTTGATTGTTTACATTGCGAGCAATATTCGCCGATTTTGTATGTTCGTAAGTCTCAGAAGTATTATTTCAAAACAGAATCAGAATTACGTACTGTACCATTCATATATGTACAATATGTATGTATATACTTAAAATTCCACTGTTTGGACAGTAAAGTGTAATCTTTGAAACAAAGTTGAAACAAAGGTTTTGAATTTTTTAAAAACCTGCGAATTTAGAAAGAGTTTATTATAATATGACAATAATATGCAAACTGCTCCAAAATAATAGATTTTGTTTGCGTCACCAAGGCATGGCAGAACTGAATTACGGAGCATTACTCTCCGTGATCAGACTAGCTGCGTATTATTATGACATTGTTGTTTTTTAACTGCTGGGAATGTTACTTGAGATCCTTCGAAATATCCATATACCTCCCGTGGAAAAATGTAATTTGTGACGCTTGAGATTTCACATTCTGGTTATTCGCTGAGCAGCTATATGTTAAACTCATTGGCACCTTGTATGGATTCCTTTCATGATTAGTGTACCGGTATGAAAATAATATTCGCTTTTTGTTGCCTTCGTCTTCTCACACCGCAACAAGGAAATGATCCAAAAATAAATTTGTTTGTCGGTGTAGTAAAATGATGACTTTCACTCACGCAAATGGCTTTACTCGGTTGCCATAGTAATTCCTTTTTGCCGATATTGGTTGCACTTTTTATTCTTCTCAGAATCTGGAATCCCAATATGGAAAAAAAATCTGTTATAAAGTATGATTGGTTTCAGGACGGCAGGTAGTGAAATAGAAGGCAACGCATCAACTTTATGATGAGAAAAAATGGAATGCGACGGCTTTGCAGTTTGAATATTTCTTTAAGTACATTTAGCGTTTAGGAGAAGGCGTCTTGAAATAAAAATCAGCATGAGGAATAAAGAAAAACAAATAATTAAATTACGAAGAGAGGAATATACCAGAATCAATTTCTTAAGTATTTCCAACTTAGGACGCTCTTTACAAACAGCCAGAAATTCTGGCAGATCACCTTAACGAAAGAAACCTTGCTTGACTGACCAGAATGTCACTTCTAAACGAGCTGTGATGAGGATTCTATGTACGTGTGCCGAGGCCGTCTTCTAAAACGAGAGTAGAAATGAAAGTAGGTCTATATGAATATCTGGCATCATAGCTACGCGTAGTACCAATGTCCCTTGACATTCCAATAACTTGTGATTATATTAACGGTATGATTACTTCCTTTCGGTTTCTGTTAGTTCTTTTTATCCATCAGGGCGTGAAGAAAGTGTCCGGAAAAAATCGTATGTGGCATGTGTAATGAAAGATACTGTCGGCCTGCAGTGACGTAAACATCCCAGTGTGCTGTTCGCGAAAGAATGGATTGTAAGTACAGAACGCACGCTGTTGTGGTGAATATTAGTTGCACGTGACGAAGATATGATGGCGATATCGATGGAAGATGTGCTTGCAATATTTCTCTATGAATATTTGAAGCGCGTGAAAGTTACGGAAGTATTTGGAAAATTGCGAACGGCGTTTGGTGACGATATTATCGGACAGAGTACTTGCTAATATTGGCACAGGAAATTCGGCACAGTGTATGGGATGTGTCTGATACACCCAGCAGTGACAGACCCAGTAAGGTTTACGATGATACACTGCAGTGCATCATCCTCACTGGGTCTGTCACTATTACTATGACATCCAGCAGTTGGATGTTTGTCTACAATGAGATTTACCGACCCAGCAAACATTGCACGAGCTGGAATGGTAAATACTGTCGCACGTGACAACAACCAAGCCTGATGCAACACTACAGAAATTGGCTGAGGAACTGAAAACGTCCTATACGGCAATCAACACCCCACTTCAAAAGATACGATATTAGTGTAAACTGTGCAAATGTATACCCCATGCTTTGTCTGACCAGGAACGCTACTCCACTGCTGTTACTCTGCGTGAAAGAGAAAAACGGGAGGGATTTTTACATCGGTTGGTCACGGGTGATGAAAAATGGGTCATATACGTGGATGTTACGCGAAAAACAGCACGGACCAAGCAGGAACAACCCTCACAAAATTTCACTAATCGACCCCTTCATGGACGGAAGGTAATGCTGAATTGCTGGTGAGATTGTCTCTGTGGGATTCACTATGAATTCCTACCGTGGAACAATGCCATCAGGGCGGATACTTACACCCAGCAGTTGGACGTTTGTCTACAATGAGATTTACGGACCCAGCAAACATTGCACGAGCTGGAATGGTAAATATTTTTGCACTTCACTTATTCTCCGGTCCTTGCCCCGTTCGACTTTCATCTCTTCCGGTCTTTGTCGAATTTTCTCGCAGTGAAAACCTTTGCTAATGACGATGATATGAAACGTTGCATGGATGACTTATTAAGCTCCTGCTCGCCAGACTTCTATCGCAATGGGATATTCCAGCTCGTAGATTGGTGGAACAAGGTCATCAGTTCCAATGGGGACTACCTGGAAAATTAGTTTAAGTGTTTTATACGATAATTTAAGCTTGAAATACATGCTTCTCTATTTTCCGGATATTTTTGTTACAACCTGATACACGTTTTCCGCTTGAATCCCCATTCACTATTTGGAACAATTCTGTGTGTTTTCCTTTTCGTTTTCATATATCTTTTTAATCTGTGCTACTTTTTTACGCTCCTGCGCATAAACATCTCTTTTTTAGATTTCACATTTCTTGACATGCAAAAGCTCTCGTTTGTCAGTTTAGCAGCTCGTTTTCTTTCTTCTAAATCTAAGATGTTCTTCTTTTGAATGCCGACAGTTCTGTTCCTGAACCTCAGAATATAAATGCAATTTATTTTCACTTCATAGCATATCTAATCCGCTTGTTGTGATCAATAAACAGTTTATCTGCCTTCATTTCCATTCTTTGTTCGCAGTTTCACAATAATAATAAAAACAAATTTATTTGAACAACTCTGTCTTCTTTTGGAGCTTTCTTTCTTTTGTAAAATGTAAGTGGACACCTGTACGGTTTTATCAAACGAATTTGGAGCATAGCTGCATTTATCTTATCATTTTTTTCTTTCATGTATCATTTCTTCTTTTATGTGTTTTATATACTTGCGTTTCCCGTTTTACATTTGTCAAGTTTTCTTGAGTTTTAATTATTAATAAGCTTTATTGTTAATGCTTTTTCTTTCATTTTCTATACATCTTGAGACCGGAACATTCAACGAGTTTATCATACATTCTAAAACAATTAAGACCTTAAATAAATGTATATATGTTATGTGAAACCGCATGTTATGCCAAAAATGCAAACGAAAAATTCAAATGTGCTATCTCGGGATATAGAATTTTAGAATAGGGGCGGAAGAGATTTTGTAAAAACCGAAAAGCTAGGATTTTAACTGCGAAAGTGCAAGCAAAGGTAAAAAGGCTGACCAATCGGGCCTCTTTCGCTCCAGAGAGATTATCGGCAAAAATGTCTGAAATCAGAAGCAAACAACCTCGCAAAGCAATGTCTTGTGGTGATATCTGACAGACCTGCCCTTTTGAAAGACAAGGAAAGATATTTCTTTGCTGGGTGACATGTGAAAGGATTAGAACGCACTAAAAAGAGCAAAGTTGGCTCCTTGGAAGAAATACAAAGTGCCCTGAGCTGTAAATTAAGGAAAAACAAAAGTTGAAATGATGTTTCTTGCCTCATACACGCAAAACAAGAGGAGCTTCCCTTAGTATGGACTCTAAGCTCTTTAGACACTAATTTATGAAAATAAAGAACGGAAGGGGCTCCGTCACAGAGCGTTGGAAATTGCTCGAGTCGAGTCTTCTTAGCCAAAGCCGAAACTAAAAATGCAATATCGAGCACGGTATGTCTTTCGCAACGCAAAACCAGTCGGTAGCAAAAGCAAGCTGTGTAGGGCCGAAGAGAGTGGAGCAACACAAGGAGATGGATGACTGGATTCAGTCCCTTTACACGATCTCCAGTGTGCCAGTTGACAATGAGTAACTGAGCCTTCGCCAAACCGTTTTTCCTGTGTTTGACTACGTAACCAGAAAACGGACAGCGGAACTCTAACGCTGCCGTGGATATTTCACCCTTTTTAGTCGGGCTTGTCTGAAGATCACCAAGTTAATGGGCGCGACGGCAGTGCAGGACACGCACAATAAGAACACAATCGATCAGCTGATAAGTGGTACTTCATGGCATCTCAAAATAAAACGCAATTATTGTATGCAGAGTGAACGAAAAAGTGAACTCAAATAAAACAGAAAAACCCAAAACATTTTTCTTCTTTCAGCCAATATTCATTTTGTAAAGTAAACTAAAAATTAATTAAATGTATGTGCTTATAAGTAACTTTTTTCTACCCCTATTTTATTTCTTTGTATTGATATTTCGGCTGATTAGCCAAATTCTTAAAAGAACCTTCTTCTCCCGCCTACAATATAAAAAGAATCAGGTTGCGACGTCACTGGCATTTGTAGGGCCCAGTCATCACACATGCCTCGGTTGGCTACAACGCAATTTTTCTTTCATACTTATTTAAGTTGCAGCAGTAAGTACAGAATAAAGTTTCATGTAATTAAGCAGACGTAGAAAACTTTTCTTTCTGGTACTTTGCATACCACACTCTTTCTGTCTGTGTGGTAAAGTTATAGCCCTCGTGCTCGTACAGTGGTCTAGAAGTCTAGATGTGTCTTCTTGTCCGTTCTAGGTAAGTCCTTTTTTTGTATCTGGCTGGGCTCTAATGCAATGCATGGATGTTCTGCTTGTCCTTTCTGAGTATGTCCTTTCTTTCTATGTGTCTGATCTATAATGCAATGCATGGATATTCTGCTTGTCCTTTCTGAGTATATCATTTCTTTCTATGTGTCTGGGCTCTAATGCAATGCATGAATGTTGTACTTGTCCTTTCTGAGGATGTCCTTTCTTTCTATGAGTCTGGGCTCTAATGCAATGCATGGATGTTCTGCTTGTCCTTTCTAAGTATGTCCTTTCTTTCTATGTGTCTAGGCTCTAATGCAATGCATGGATCTTCTGCTTGTCCTTTCTTTCTATGTTTCTGGACTCTAATGCAATGCATGGATGTTCTGCGTGTCCTTTCTGAGGATGTCCTTTCTTTCTATGTGTCTGGGCTCAAATGCAATGAACGGGTGTTCTTCTTGTCCGTTCTGGGTATGCCCTTTTTTTCTATCTGGCTGAGCTCTAATGCAATGCATGGATATTCCTCTTATCCTTTCCGAGTATGTTCTTCCTTTCTATGTGTCTAGGCTCTAATGCAATGCAGGATGTTCTGCTTGTCCTTTCTGAGGATGTAATTTCTTTCTATGTGTCTAGGCTCTAATGCAATGCAGGATGTTCTGCTTGTCCTTTCTGAGGATGTCCTTTCTTTCTATGTGTCTGGGCTCTAATGCAATGCATGAATGTTCTGCTTTTCCGTTCTGGGTATGTCCTGTTTTTCTATGTGGCTGGGCTCTAATGCAATGCATGGATGTTCTTCTTGTCCTTTCTGAGTATTTCCTTTTTTCTATGTGTCTAGGCTCTAATACAATGCATGGTTGTTCTGCTTGTCCTTTCGGAGGCTGTCCTTTCTTTATAACTGTCTGGGCTCTAATGCAATGCATGGTTGTTCTGCTTGCCGTTTCCTGTAACGAATGGGAGTTTTGGAACCTTTTAACCTTAGTCTAATTTCCATGGATCTATAGCGTAATAACCATATAATAATTACTATCAATCGGTTTCTTAGGGATTGTTGAACTCTAAAAGAACGGCCCCTGGAAAGCTCTCAATGGTTGCGATATGTTTTGAATTTTTGCCACAAGCAGAGTACGACATTTTTATCAGTGCCTTTCGACCATCTGCTTCGTTGTCACAGATCCACTGGGAAATTTACGAGGATAAAGCGCAAAGTCCGTGTATAATTGCGATTCTCATATTCAGTAATAATAATACACATTGTAAAATATCGAAAAATAGAAGGCGATTTCTTGCCGTGCGAATTATGCACAAGCAACTTTACAAAAATTGAAAAAGATATACAAAATTTGCACCGTTCATGTAATTTATATCACAGAATTTAAGAAGGATCATAACAATTTATTTTGCAGGTGAAAGTGCTAATCAAGTCAAAGGAGAGAGATCTTCTTTGAAGAAAATGAATTTTTAATCCCATACTAAAGCTTCCGCATTTCGAATGGGACAAATTTTAGACTTCATGTATGAGCGTAAGAGATATTTTGAATACGACTTTTATTTGACACAGTGTTTAAAAGCTACTTGACATACCATATTTTCTACAAATAATCACGGTTTAACAGCTGTTATTTTGCACAAAAAGGTGAAGTCTAATCATCCCGGTATCTTTCGAGGTGTACAACAAGCAAAGAAGAAATTGCATTAGGTCTAAAACTGCAGCATTTGAAAGCTGTTCTTTTATGCTGATAAAATTTTAAACTCAGAAGTATCTTCTTGGAACGAAAAAGAAATATGGCCATTGATTGGAATACCAAACTCTACCATAGACTCCGATTATATATGTTAGTGGTACTGTTCAAAAGATTTTCTGTCACAATTGTCTGTTATTACTCGTTTGTGTTGTTGATATTGCCATACATTAATGATAATGGCCCACCAATTTTGCCACGAAGAATCTTAGCAACCTATTTCGAGAAATTTTATTAAGGGTTTGTGCATTTAAAACCACTTCAATCATCTTAAGGACCTAAATGCCCACCAGAAAACAATTAACCTAATGGAAACTCTTGATAGCAGCGTCTCAAATGATCAGTTTCGACAACAGGAAAAGAAACACACAGCATAATCTCAATCAGAATGAAGTGATTTTAATTTGCGAATCGCTGGGAACTTAAGTTTCCGTGAAATTCACCCTAGAATTAAAAAGAAAACCTATTTACCTTTTCTTTTAGCGATTCACATAACGCTTCAATTTTTGCGATCATAAAACGAAAATTAATTCTACTGTCAATTACAAAAGGGAACATTACGGATCACATTTCTACCTTATGAAGGTATAACTTAGTTTTACAAAGAAAACTTTCTCGAAAATGTGAACCAGTTTCCAAAACCAAATAAAATTTTATTAATGCCTTCAGAAAAGCGAATCCACTGAATTAGTAGCTAAAACTGAAGGATAAAAATGAAAACAAAAGGATTAATTTTTTCAGATCAAATATATGCCTGAGTAACATGGAAAAGAGTGACTCAAGACAGAAAGTGGTGGAGAAAACTCTTGAAGACCTTCATCCAGAAGTGGATTGATAATGGTTGACAATGATGATGATGAAGGTGGCTGTCTCTGTTAATCACTGGTATTCTTGTTTTTCGGCGGCAAAGGCAGCGGACTTAAGCGAGTTCGACAAGAGCCAAACTGTTATGGCCAGACGACGGTGTCACAGCATTTTTTGGAATCTGCAAGGCTTGTAATATACTCATGGTCAACTGTGGTTAGTACCCACAAAAATTGGTCCGAGGAGGGTTAAACCACGAACCACAGGCAATGTGTTGGCCTACCACGACTCATCTATGCTACAGCTGAGCGAAAGCTATCCCGTACTGTACGTACCAACAGAAAGAATACTGTAAAGCAACTAGCCGGTAATTTAAATGCTAGTAACAGTATTAATGTGTCACATCACACTGTACATTGAACCCTGCTGAAAACAGGGCAGCGTAGCCACAGGTCTTTGTTAATCTCGGTTCGCCGTCAAAAATTCATACAATAGGAAAACGAGCTTTAGAACTGTAACTTGCATTATTGGGAGAAGGTTGTCCTCTCCGGGAAATATCGTTTCCTGCTTCACCATGTAGACGGCCGGGTACGTGTTCGTCATTTTCCTGGGGAAGTGTTGGCACCAGGAAGCACCGTGGGACGAAAGCATACCAATGGAGGAAGTGTAATTATTTGCGCAATGTTCTACTGGGAAACACTGCATCTAATCATTCATGTCCTGGACACTATGATGTTTACCATCTACCTAAACATCATTACAGATCACGTACATTCTTTCGTAACAACGGTGTTCCTCTAAGAAGGATAAAGGCATGTTCGTTCCCTGGAATTCCGTAAGAAGGAAATAGGCATGGCGCATTAACATTCTTTAAGAAGGATAATACCCCATGCCACACTATCTGGACTGTTCGGCAATGGAACATAACGAAGACTTCCAGGTATTGTCCACGCCTTCGAATCCCACAGATCTGAATCCAATCGAGCGTATGTGGTTTTTGTTGGAACAGCAAATTCATCTGCGGCGGCTCAACCAATTAACATACAAGAGTTAAAGGATCTACTGGTAACCTGTTGGTACCAGAAACCAAAATACACCTTTTGAAATCTTGCAAAGTCTATGCCTCGTCGGGTAAGAGCTGTTTTGGTGGCACGTGGTGAACAAAGATCTCCAGATGGCGCTTTAAGTCATGTTTTATTTGCTGCAGGGTGCATTGGGAGAGGATAAACGTTCGTTGTATGACCACCCAGATCACCAGTCCTAATCCACCTGACTTTTCCGTGTGTGGGTTTTGCTAAAGACCAGGTGTGCGATGCAGAGGCGCGTAGTCTGGAAGATTTACGCGACAGAATTTGTATTGCGTCAAAACCACAAATGATTCTCAACATGTGAGCTGAAATAGAATACCAGTTGGATGTTTGCCACGCTCCCAGTGGATCTCATGTTGAAGTTTATTAGAAACGTAAACAAATTATCAGTTTGTATATCTGGGACAACATGTGTTGCTAATAAATAATGTAAGTTCAGATTTTAATATAGTTGCCTTTATTTTACTTCTAAGCGGAACACCCTGATTCTCCAAACTAAGAGCAATGTATTAGGGATATGCAAAAGTTCCTCCGCCCCTCTAGCGAGAGCTGTGGGGTCTAACCGGCCGGCGACCCATGCTGTCAGTTCGTACATGAAGCCAAGCATGGCGGTCGATAAAGTTCATTTGCGGCACTGTTTCTTATTCATGTTTAATTTAGGGAAAAGTGCGAGTGAAGCATACGGTTCAATATGTCAGGCGTATGGCGAAATGGTTATGGGTGAGCGGACGTGTTGAGAAAGGTTTGCCAGGTTTAAGAAAGGCGATCTAAGCTTGGAAGACAAGCCACGTGCAGGTAGACCGCAGAAACTCGCAGACCAGTAGCTGGAATCGCTATTGCAGGAGGATGCCACACAATCGACCACGCCACTGGCGAAACGTTTGAAAGGGGCTTAATCGACGGTGGTTCGGCGTCTACAGACCTTAGGGAAGATCCAGAAGATTGGTAAGTGGGCTCTGAATACCTTAATGGAGCGGAATATTGGTCAACGATTGAGAATATGCATGTCGTTGCTGAAGAAGTTTCAAGGGAAGAATTTCTTGTGGAAGGTTGTCACCGGGGATGGAAAATGGGTCTATTAGGACACCCCCGAAAGCAAACGATCCTGGTTCGACCAAGGCCAGCCATCAATATCCACTGCAAAACAGGATATCTACGGAGAAATGGTGCTGTTGTGTGTGTGGATGGATACCCATGGAGTGCTGTACTTCGAACTGTTGAAACCGGTCGAAACAATAACTGCACAACGATATATCGTTGTGAAACTCAGTTGATGAAACTGAAGCAAAAACGCCCATGAACATGTAAAGGTCGCCGCCCAGTCATCTTGTTACACGATAACGCCAGACCACATGTCGGTGCCACCACGAAATCAACCCTTCTACGGTTACACTGGGAGGTTTTACCCCACACGGATTACTCCCCGGACATTGCACTTTTAGACTTTCATCTGTTTCGCTCTATACAACATTCCGTAGCCCAACAGAGGTTCACCACATTTCCAGAAATGGAAACTTTCGTCACTGTGCTCTTCAGCTCAAAACCCGGGTCCATTTATCACAGGGACATTCATTAGCTGCCTGAAAAATTGCAAAAGGTCAATGATGCTAACGGCCAATATTTAGTTGAATAAATGTGTACTGGTTTCCTCATTGTCCCTTTTTCCTTTCTCCTTAAAACGGCGGAAACTTTTGCATACCTCTAACACATTGGTTCTTTCCCTTCCTTTTTATGCACTTGAGGACTGTAAATTAATCGAAAGCATGTGACAGGTGTAAGTTTTGTAAAAAATATAATATATGTTAGCATATAATCTAAACTTTCACGATTTGTAGAAATGAAAATACCAGTTAGCCACTGCAACACCATATCATTTGATTGATTTAATAAGACTTTTCTTAGGATTTCTTTATTATTTTAGGCCATAACCGAACTAAACGATTCTTCTTCAAAATTACCAGTAAGTCGTTCCGAAACATTGTTTGTACAGGATTACTGTCACAAAGCAAGGAACAGGTACACTGCTGGCCACCCAAAATGCAACACCAAGAAGAAAGCATCCGATTGGCCTGAAATTCGCAGCATGCGTCGCCGGCGAGAGGACATGCAAACGATTGTCATTGCAACGCATACGCAAATCATGTGCGCCCGGCAGGCCACCGAGAAGCACTATAAAAAGGGTGCCTAGAAGGCGGCGTGTAAGTAGTGGAAGTGTGTTTTGCTGCCGGACCTGCACGTGGGAAGTTTCCTGATGCCTCGTCGCAGAATACGGCAGTTATTCCAGCACGTTTCGGAGTTCGACACAGGACGAAGAGTGGTTTATCTCGACAGCGGTTTATCGTACCAAGACATCGGTGCCCGTGTGGGACGACATCCAGCCACAGTGCGGGGAGTATGGATTCGGTGGGTTCAGGAGGGACGGACGGACCAACGTGAGTGATTGCCGCAGCAGCGGTACATCACCGAACTAGAGGACCGGCATGTTGTGCGGCTGGCATTGACGGCTCGCACCGTCACATCAAGAACGTTAGCGCAGGAATTAGGGTGTGTTGCGCAACAACCTGTGTCAGCACGTACCGTTCGACGTCGTCTGCAGGAGCTGGGACTTGTCGCACGGCGCCCATTGCTCCGATTACCATTGACGTTACACCACCGGCGAGTGCGGCGGCAGTGGGCCGTTTAACGCCGCACCTGGACTACGGAATGGTACGACACTGTCTTTTCCGACGAATCCTGCTTCTGTCTGCAACACCACGATGGTCGGATCCGCGTGTGGCGTCACCGCGGCGAGAGACTGTATGACGCCTGAACTATGCATCGCCATACCGGTCCGTCACCTGGCGTTATGGTTTCGGGCGCAATTGGTTATGACACCCGCACCCCTCTGGTACGCATCGCCGGTACACTCAACAGCCACCGGTACATCTCCGACGTTTTGGAGCCTGTAGTCCTCCCTTAGCTGCAGGACCTGCCAGCTGCCACGTTTCAACAGGACAATGCGCGCCCGCATGTGGAGCGCATCGTGCAACAATTCTTCACTGCCCAGCAGGTGTCACTGATGCCGTGGCCTGCCTGTTCTTCCGATATGTCGCCCATCGAACACGTCTGGTCGCTAATCGGCAACCGAGTGGACCGGCAAGCACCACCCGCGGCTACGCCTGATGAACTGTGGCAACGTGTGGAAGCAGCTTGGACCGACATGCCCCAAGCCCACATCCAAAGCCTCTTTCGTTCGAAGCCGCGGCGTGTATCGGCCGTTATTGCCAGCCATGGGGGCCACAGGAACTATTGATGTCTGCGTATTCCGCAAATCGCACGGGCCTGTAATCTCAATCGTGTCATCTTTGTATCTGTTGTTATGTGTCCAGTAAATCTGGCTTTGCTATCTCGTGTCCTTCTTGGTGTTGCATTTTGGGTGGCCAGCAGTGTAGTTCTTTAGTTCGTGTAATAAAGCACGTCGGTCAACACACAACATGGCTAAATAATATTTTTGAAGATATATTTGTGTCACCAAGCTGACTACATGTTTATACAGTTTATCAGAAGCTGTTGTGTCATCTTCGCTTAAATCGCTATACATAGTCTACAGCCGTTGCGGTCTTGACTGCCTAGGAACTTCCTGAATTTGAGTATGCGTATTGTTGGCAGAAAATTGTGTATTGACAGGCTCGACATATTTTACGTGAGGATTTAGTGTTCGAAGTCCTTAGAATATGAATATGAAGGGAAAGTTTCTAACTCCTTTAGAAAACAGCTCTGACTATTTAGTTTGTAATTTAATATTCCTGAAAACTGAGTATATACAGAGTGCATAGGAAAGTCCTTTTTAGCCTGGAATAACTTGCGAACGGAGAGAGGTATAGTTATGCGAGTGAGTTAACGGTTTAGTAAAAAGACTACGCCCGATCGAGAGCTACCAATAGCAGCGCCTCTAGTGGAGAAATGTGGAAGTTAGCCATTGCAAATCGAAAACGAAAAGAGAGAGAGCAAAATTTCCAATTGCAAAGTTGTAGAGCATCAATTAGTTAGCACAAAACGACATTTGGTTTACACGGATAAAATAAATTGGCGCTTGAATACCCTAAAATGTCCAAAATCGATTCGTGACCTTTTGTATGAACGTTTGAAGGAAACAGGCTTAGGTATGAGCAAATACACACAATTTATTGCATAATAGCGTACTTATGTCAATACAGTTTGATGACGTCAGAAAAAAAAAGGCAAACTGGCGCCCATTGATAAAACGTTAATGTCGAGTATGTTCGAAGAGTTCGCCATTGCCCACGATACACATTTGTATTCGTGAAAGTAACTGTGCATGCACATTCCTTAACATGGAAGGTGTCACACTATTGCAAGCATCTGTAACACGACGACGTAGATCCAGCAGACTTATAGGTGCTGTTGCATACACCTGATTTTTTACGTAACCCTAGAAATCCAAACTCGCCGTTCTCACACATCGTACGTAGACCTAAACTTCTGATCAGGGTACATCCTGCTACTGGCTTTTATATTGTAGGTACGATACAACGTCACAATCTGGATTTGCATATGGCTACATTTGCGAAATGCGAATATGCAGTTTCGAATCGTCGCACATCGATTTCGAACATTTTAGGGTATTCAGGCAACAATTTATCTTATCCGTGTGAAACCAATGTCGTTTTGTACTAAATAATTATTGCTATACAATTTTGTAGTTGGAAATTTTGCTCTACCGCTTTTCGTTTTCGATTTGCAATGACTAACTTCCGCATTTTACCACTAGGGGCGCTGCTATTGGTTGCATTCGATCGGGAGTAGTCACGTTACTATACCGTTATCTCTCTTGCATAACTGTACCTCTCTTCGTTCGCAAGTTATTCCCGGCTAAAAGGATTTTCCTATGCACCCTGTATACTTTTCGCCAAAGAAAATGCTACACCATGAACAAACGTGTGAAATGAGACGAAACTCAGCACACCTAGAGTATAAAGAAATTGGTGCAAAGAATTGGTGCGGAAGAAGTGTGGATAAGTACCTACCAATTTATTTGCCACTCAGATAAATAGTTCTTTCAGTGCATTTTGTATTTCGAACGTGTATCCTGGTACCTGTTCCGCACGAATCGGGCACCTAAATGCTGAATTCCAATAAAGAATTTATAGCAGTTGTGACGTGTATCTGTAATTTAACCTTCCCTTTGAATTTCTGCTGTTGTGTATTTTTTTTTACTTTTCAGTTATGTTTCTCCTTCTGAGCGGCTGATCCCTTCCCTGAATATCGCTATGCGTCTTAACAACGCTGACAGTGGGCAAAATACGACCTTTGCTGACAATTGAGACCAAGAGAGATAAACTGTAGAGTGGTGGTACAATACTAGAGATTTACGGATTGATTTATATTGTTATTTTAACTTGATTCTGTAAAACTTCAAGCTTATATGCGAATCTGTTGCATATTACTGTACTAATGCTACAGAGGGTGAGTCGAAAGTTTTGCAATATTTAAACCACATACGTACCTTTACGACGAAAGCTGACTAGCATTCAAAGTATGAGCAATCGTGTTGCACCGTCCTTAGCCATCTGTATGCCAGTTCTTCGATTCCGCTACGGTCCCAGTTCTTGTCCTTCGAGGTAAAGAACTTCTTCACTCCAGCTGCCAACTCCTCTTGGTTGTTGAAGTGCCACCACCGAGGGATGTGGGCCATGGACCAAAACAGGTAATAATCCGACAGGGCAAAGTCCGGACTGCATGCTGGGTGTGGCATCAGTTCGATGCCCTCAATTCCCTTGAGTTTTGCCCGGGTCGTTCGCGCGGTATGAAGCTGAGCGAGGGGATGCTGTAGGTGAACGCGCTTTCTTCTCCGCCAAAATGGCATAAATCCACTCCCGCTGTTCAGAGTAGAGTTTAGCGTTGATGGTCCGACGGTCTGGAACAAATTCGTTGTGAAGTATCCCCTCGAAATTACGCCAGACGCAGAGCAATACCTTGTACTGAAAGCATCCACGTTTGGCAAGAGGTTCAGGAAGCTGGCCCGGGTTCAACCACTGCCGTTGTGTGTTAGGATTACGGAAATAGACCCACTTTTCATAGCACGTTACAATTATCTTGATGAAACGTACATCGCGTGGTGTTTCTAGGAGTTTTGCGCATACTTCCACCAGGCGGTTTGCTTCAGCTGGCATCAGTTCGTGAGGGACAAAGCGGCGGTTCCTGTAGACCTTTCCTAGGTCCTGAAGGTGACGAACCAAGGTGGTCTGTGATATGCTTAGCTCGCCTGATCATATCCGAGTGCTGGTTGTCGGATTTGCCTCTACGGCCTGACGCACGGCCTCCGAATCCACGGTTTGCTGCCTACCTGATCTTGGCTGATCGTCGAGGTTTTTGTCGCGTGAGCAAAATTTGTTGAACCATCTGGTTGCGGTGCTGTGGTCCACGGAAAATTCCCCTTTTGCATGACAAATGTTTCGTGTTACTTGAGCAGCGTATGGCTCAAACTCGTAAAGAAAAAGTTCCCTAATTATCCGGTTGTTTGGATGTTCAACTTTTAGGCGTTCCAACCACAGACAAAACTACGACATGCAGTGCTGTTCACAGAAACGATTGCCACTTTATATCCCTTTCGACTGACTATAGTGCGCGACTTAAACCAGTTTAAACACGTGACATACCCGCCGCAGCGTACGCGTTTATGCAAATATTGCAAAACGTTCGACTCACCCTCTGTATAATAAGTTTTCACAGTCGTGTGACATCGTCAAATGGAAGAAAAACTGCTAATGCTTCTTGAATCTTAATATAATTTCTTTCATTCATTCGAAATATGGCCGTATTCTATTTGCTAAATTTTAAATGAACTGTTTGATTTAAACATACTCTCTGCAAAATTCCAACTGCGAAACCACAACCCTTAAGTATCAAACCACTACATGTTAAAGCTCTTGCTTTATTTTCGCATACGTGTGATGGAAGTTCACTTAATGCTTTCGCCATATCCTTTTTGTTGTGTGATTATGGTTGGACTCGACAAGATCTTAATTATATTCCGACTACACGTCCTTCTAATTTTTTATCAAAAATGCCTTTATATCTACCTTTATCTAACTTTAAAACGTGTGCTTTAAAGTAACTGTCTTCTGAGGTAATTTTCGACTTTTTCACAGCTTCTGTACAATGGTTAAATGATATAACTCATATTTTAATAAATCTGAAGTAGCAGCAAAACAAGCCTAAAATTTCTTAATTCGTAAATGAGTTAAGGCTATAACCAAGAAAAAACAATTAAAGTTTTACTTCATTCAATCTTTCCCCTCTGTCTCAACTTATCACGTATTGTATCATACAAAACTACCCCAAAACATGGAAATGGTGTAAAACATCCTCTACTTACTATGTGATTGTCGAAGCACACCACACATGTTTTTGATGATATCCCAAGAAGATCGTTCAGATGTAGTGAGATAATGGCCAAGTCATATTGCCTAATACCATTTTTTGGGGGTGCGCATAAGTTCTACTCGTTTTTGTAGGCTACAAAGAAAGGAGGAGAAAACAACAAATAATGTACCTAGGATTTCACATAATTGCGATCATTCTGTATGACCTCTTGCCCTCTGTTTATGAGTAGGTGAACCCCACGCCGGAAAAACCTGTGTTTTAGAGTAAAAAAGTCATGTAATGCCGTTTTCACATCGTCAACATCATTGAAGGTTTGGAGAGCGAAGGCGTTCTGTAATTATTGAAAAAGGTGGTAGTGCGTAGGTGTCAAGTCAGGGGAATACACCAGGTGAGATAATATCCCAACCAAAGCCCAGTAATTTTTGCCGAGGGATTAAAACATCATGAGGTCAGGCATTACTATGATGAAGGAACAAACCTTTGCAATTGGCGAGTGCTGGCCGCTTCGATGTCAGTTGTTCTCGCAGTCTGTCCAACTGTTGGCAGTAGAGGTCAGCATTTATCGTTCGTTAGGTACCAACACCTCCCAGTAGATTATTCCCTGGACATCCCACCAAACACTCAACAAAACCTTTTTGGGATGCAGTCCTCCTTTTGAGGTCAATGGAACCGGCTCCGCACCTGGGCACACAGTCCGTCGACGCTTCACATTACGGTACAGTACCAGTTTCTCATCACCCGTTACAATTCTTTCCGAAAACCGTTCATTTCTGAGAAGAGAAAGCAAAGAAACACAGGTACGGATTCTCTCCTCTCGTTGCTTTGCAGAAAGCTGGTGCGGAACTCAGTTATTGAACGTGGTGATGAATCCAAACGCATGCATCTGTCTTTCGACTGTTGTTCTGTGTAGAGACAACGTTTCCGTTAATTCCTGAACGGTTGGATGTAGGTCGTTTGTTTTGGCTTGGTCCGTATCCTCGTTAAAAACCACGGATGGACGTCCAGGATGTGGTGGATCTTTACAGCTTCTGTCTCCGTCTCGAAATTTCCGAAACCACCTTTATCAAACTCGTACAGTAAACAATGTATAATATGCTCCTTATTGCCTGTCATGTTACACCATCCGTGATTTGCGTTACGAATGACTTATTCGGACAAACCTAGTGCCTCTATATGGTTTACTGCTTCACGCTTTATTGGTCGAAAATTCGGCATTGCAGCGTCATCTGTGACGTAACTACTCCGATCGCAATTTACATCTGTTACAAAAACAGGTCGAACCTTTGCACACAAACATTACTTTCAGTGAAATCATTCCGTTTCACATCTCTGAAAGACAAGCTGACAAAGCAAGGTTTTGTCTTGGGATGATGTGCACTGAATCATAAGAAATTTAAAGGTAGATCTAGTCTTTAATCGAAAAAGTAAATATGTATTTTCTTTGCGTCATTCATTCATATTTAACCATAAGTAATGCCATTTATATTTTTTGACCAATGTGAGGAATGAGGCTGAAGAACTCAAAACTGGTTCTGCAGCACGGTAGAATACCGATTATCCGACTAAACAGAGACTGTCGAATAATAAGATGTCGGATGATACGAAAAGTTCATCGAAATATCGAAAATAATTACATATTAACAAAATGTAATTTACAGGGTGATCGAAAAGTTCCTGAACCAGAATTTGAACAATTTTTATTCCCATTATACAGATGCATAAAGTTTACTAATGCTGTGATACATCTTCCATCGACTTTTGAGCAACTGATGTTGACCTAAAAAAGGTGATGGAAATGACCTCCAGGTTGCTGGAAGAAAATATCCACGCGGTGGCACGTGTTTTTCTTAACGATTTTCAGCATAGATGGCATGATTTCCGCTACAGTTCGTCCATGAAGATGGACCGAACACAACGGAACTGAGGTCGACAAGAAAATAAAATTCATTTTGACTAAACGATGATTTCTTTATTCCCTACAGTACTTCATTATTTCACCTTTAGAAAGGCAGATATTTATATAAACAGAAATAAGATTTATATAAACAGAAATAAGAAGTAAAACAAAATACATTGCATAAAAATACATAAGTGAAAAAAATACGAACGACTGTTTTAAAAAAAATGTTAATAGATAGTTTTAAATGCTCGTTCCTTTTCTTTTTGGAAAGATCTCATCAACACCTCAAAAATTATATGTCTGTAGTGTTCGCCTCTACTTTTTCAGCTTAAGCATGATTTGGATAGCTTTAAATCCATTCATTATGATCAATAATAGAAACATTTGCTACTTATTCAGTATCATCATCTAAATCATTTTCCCGAACACAATTCGCAATATCTTCTTATCATCGTGATGCATCTTTCTCCTAGGTCACAATTATCCACCTCTCCACAGCCTGCGATTCATCATAACAGAGTAACAAAAACCTCGCTCATTTTTATTCCTACTACATCCACTAATGCACATGTGCTTTCTCTTTGCTTTTCTTCATCATGTAATTTTCTAAATGGAAGAAATTGGAGATTCAGTTGAATGCAGCCCACACGCTTCAGCGAACCAATAAACAACATTTTTAAGTATATTTTCTTCAAGTATTCTACCATATCATTTCCAAAGCCAAATACGTCCGTCAACGATGTACAAAATATATGCCGATATTGGTTTTTATAAATCTCTATTAAAGTAACAGATTTTTTTATGGATTCTTATATTGAAATGATATTTGTGATCAGTATTACCCACAGATCCTTCTTTTCAAGTTCGTCAAAATAAGTACGGGCGTTACCGACAGTAAGAATTTCATTTCATTGAAAAATGTTTTACTTAAAAACAAATTCTGCCGAAGCAATAAGTTTCAGGAAAAAACAGTCCGGAAAATTTTAGATTCCACCAAACATTTTTTTCTTTGTTATTTATTTAATTAGTTTTTGGGGGCGCTATCATACCAGACGGGAAAAAATCCTGAAACTATTTTTTTTAATGTGTAGGGAAAGAGGTGCTCTGAAAATGTTGTTAAATGATCAACTAAAAATAAAATGTTTTTTTCAATCATTCCTAGTTTTCATTTACGTTTTTCAATCATTCCTAGTTTTCATTTACGTAGACAAGAATTGATATTCATTCATTACCTTTCTGTATCCAGTAGCACATCTTTCTTCACACTCGTTAGTGTTTTGTCTGGAAGCAAAAAACTCTGACCGTCACAGTTACATATTTGGTTCGCCGATAGATATACATGCTTAATTAAACACTTTTTTTCCAACGTTTTTGATAATTTGGAATTTGAAGATAACATTACTCCGGAGTTGTGTAACTGTCTAACCCCATAATGCAAATATTCTTATTCTTCATCATATGGCATTGCAGATTGTCAAGATTAGATTCCTTGCCATCAAATGAAGCTGTGACTTCCATTAGCATTATGAGCCGGGAATGTACCAGACTGGATGGCCAGCCCAGTGCTAGGAAAAAGTAGAAATCGCAGGTGACAATCGCTGAAAACGATTCAAAGTGCAGGGAGGATGTTCGAGCGACGCGTTCTTGCACTTGCTTTACGTTCGGCAAAATCTCTGGAGATTCCCAGAAAAATCAAAATATTAATATTCCTTTATTTCTTTGTTGTGTGAACCACAAAAATGAAGCTTCACTTACTTTATTGCGCTCCAATATATTCATTCTTTTTTTTTCCAAATTGTAAACAACCATTAGAGGATCTAGTTAAACATCATTTTTAATTACCAAATGCTCTACACTGTTTATAAATTGCAATACGATTTATATAAGCCTAAAATTTCCTTTAATGTTTTACAAACACACAATATTTGTCGAACATTCACACTATGCTGGGAAGCTTCGTCTGCGCGTAATTCTCAGAGCTTGAATTGTTTCAGCGTTGTCTGTGACTGTTCAAAACTCTGAGAATTAAGCCAGACAAAGACTCCGGAAGCTCTGCAAATATGTTGTACTTACGCCATTAAAGAAGATTTTAGACTCATATGAGTCGTGTGTTATAATACCACTTTTCAATTTTGCTTCTTTTCGTTTTCCAGTCGCTATCGGTATCACAACGTACATCAAAATCGTGTTTCACTTTTTGCATAGATTTACCTTTCTGAATCTTCATAAAAGTTTAGTTATTTGTTTAATGGAAACGACTATTTTCTTTTTTTATTCATTCTGGTTCCCATTAGAAATGATTGTTACCTAAAAAGAGACTTTTTGAAAATAAAATTTTAATTAACAATCAATATCCGCTTTGTATCAATTACTTCTTGGCTTCAGTTGGAGTAAAGTGACTACCATCGTACTCCGAAGCACTTAGCGTTTTTGAATGCGAGAGTTGTCTTCTATCTAGCGAATTCTTTGGAGATCTCAGTAAACTTTCCTATTGTCAGAATACCACGCTATTCCTGTCTTGGCGGATCAGCATGGAAGTCGGAAAACACGCTTACCCTCTCTCCCAGCAAACAGTCATTGTGCAGGAAAGAATGGGTTAGAAAAATAACAAACAAGAGATAACTACAAAGCGATGTATTTTGTCTTAAAATGACATATATTATGGTTTGTTAATGTATCGGGACAGAGAAACGGAAATTTGTCTTTTAATAAATTTTTGATGGTTCCTGCTCGTTGGAAACAACTTTAAGACAAAAATGAGATGAACATCGGATATATCGGAATGCCGTATAAGCGAAGGTCTGGTTATCCGAATTCTACTATATATTCAGACAATTGCCCGGGAAATTGATTACAATGCGTCTAGGCTCCGCTGTTGTTTCTAAGAGATATCATGCCAAACGTAAAAGAAAATATCTCCCACCTGTCATTTCTCCAAAAAATCCTTCTATTACGGCGTGAAATTTTTCAAACGCCATAACTACATTGGAAAATTCCGAACGCAACCGAGACCATTTGCAGTAAATTATGATTTGAGAAGAGAGACGAGATGATCCCAAATATTTATTTTCCATGTGGTAGAAATTTACAACGATTATTGCAGACATTTTTTGAAAGATGATCAGCAAAAACCATCACAGGACCATATATGGCACAATAACCATGTACATTTGGGTTTGAAAAATGACTCGCAAGCAATGAATATACATTTTCCATTTTCATTTTCCTATTTAAAAAATCGGAAAATAAATAACAGCAATTAACAAGAATGCTTATTTAGTTAGCTTCGACAGTTAAAATTTATTATTCAGTTTCTTTCCTAGTTATTAAATTTTTCATGATTCCGCGAGTAAAGGTTCACGCAAAGGGCTCAATTTTAAATGCAATCAATGAAACGTACTTAATGTTTTTTCCCCGCCACAGAAAACGGCTTCATTTACAATTAAAACATTTTTGCAAAGAAAAAGTGCATGTACATGAGCATACGCACGAGTCACTCAACACCACCATGACTCAATACTGATAACGAGGAACAGTACACCAATTAAGTAGAAGATAGTAACACTATACTAGTGATCCGTTTCGATGGCTTTTTCAAGGAAGTTAGACAGAAACACATCAACCAGATGGCTTTTCCAAGGAAGTTAGACAGAAACTGCAAACTGAAAAATAGAACGCATTAAAAATTTGAACGCGGGAACTTGACTTGACAATAAATAGTTACGACATTATATTCATTTAAATGTACAAGACATCACGTTGGTTACACGCGCGGTATCCTGGTACGGAGAAGGCGTTACTTGAAGAATTGGTTCCAAATTCGTGGCAACTCGAATGAGAGGCAATCATTGTACGTATCGCTGTTGGTAATGATCTCCAAGGTTTCCCGAATGGCTGTACATTTAGGGGTTGAGTAGCTAGCTAATTTCTTTTTATCATCCCACATAGGAGTAGCGGACTTGAATTTGACTTCTCTGGATAGTGCCGTGGCTACTTTACCGTATTTTGTGTCCCTTTTATGTTCGTTGACGTTGATTCCAAACGAATGCTTGGTCATTTCAATGTAGTATCGTTTAGAGCCGGCTGGATACTGTAGGGGGATCGCATGAACACTTGCTTCGCAGGAGAGAAGTGTTTTTTGTCTTTTTCTCTTTAGCATAGTATATAAAGATGCAGGAGATCTTATGCCGACAGCGTAGTTCATATTCCTGAGAGCGGTTTTGAGTTTGTGAGACACACTTGGTATGTAGGGAATTGAGCCTATGTAGGGAATTGTCTATTTACTACGCCCATAAATCGGATCACTAGCACAGTGTTACTATTTATGACTCAATATGTTTTGTTCATATACACAGAGATAGCACAACGAAAATGTGTTACTTCATCGTTCATCTTCGTAACAGCAACTAAGAGTTCTCCAGTTTCTGGAAGAAGGGGATATGTAGCATGCGTCTTCGTTTTCTCTCTCTCTGTCTCTCTCCGGCTTTGTGGTTTAAAAGCCATGTAAAATCACAGCGAGAGACTGGAAATTATAAAAGAGCCCCGACTGAAATAATGGCAGATAGTGATTCAAAAGAACTTTCTCAGTTTTCCAGACTAGAGAGTCTTCTTTAAAATACGGATGACTTACATGTTCGACTTGCCTTGGCCAAATGAGGCAATTGGATACAGCACCACGCCCCATGCCTTAACTGTGGACAGCGATTCAAACAACTTGTTTGCAGATCGTCATACAACAGTACAGATATCTCGTGGTGTCGATGCCAGTCTCTGGTGGTGCCCGTTGTCAGAGTGGAAGATGGGCCCACATTTTACGTGATCGTAAATCAGCAAGCACTTAGTGTAGTTTATACGACATGAGGAAACAAAAGAAATGCGTAACACTGAACTTACAGAAAACTACGCCAGAACAATATAGAAGATGCAAATTTTGAAAATGACAATCCGATTAGTCATCTTCAATGCTTTCTGAATTCTTCATATAACACAGCTTTATTACCAGCTCACTAACCCTAAAAATGTAGTCAATCCGAAAAACGTTTGGAGATACTGCTGGACTATATTTCTAAAACATAAGCCCCTGACATCGTTCTGCAAACTTATTAATCCCTTAACTCTTTCTTGTTTCATTTTATTATGTACTTTTATGATTTCTTACACTAAACCATTGTTTTAAGAGAAAACGTTTCTGGCTGAAACGGTTCCCTTGATGAAATTTCACTACCAACATCTAATTATAAGTCAGATTGTTTTACGATAATCGAGTTGGATCGCAATAATAATTTCTCTTAGTGCCGCCCTCTGTAACCTTTGATTTTTCCCTTTCGGGTCGTTTTAACATTAATCTCCCGAATCGCGTTTTCCCTCGCTCGAGCAAAGCTAACAAAACTTCCATTCAATTGCCAAGTGAAGTTTCTTTCGTTTTTCAGGCTACTTTTTTTTTATTTTCCTTTAGCATGCTTCCCTTGTACCTAACAAAGGAATGCCGTTCTGGCTTTTTCCAATCTTCTCCTGATGGTGATGAAATCGGGGCAATCACTCCCCTCTTGCGAAGCACAGCAGCAAAACAAAATTTGCCGTCTAGATTCAGAAACGAAATAAGTTTTAAAATGAAACCACGCCCCAAAGACGCAGTCCTCACTTTTTTATAGAGTAAAAGAGCGAACGGTTTATGTCATTTGCAACTGATTGATCACTGAAATTGAAAAGGCGAAGTTTGCATGCAAATGCCATTGGGAGGAAATTTTACGGAATTATTTTTGTTTGGTATCTCGCGTGCTCTGTTTGTTTATTTGTCTCCAGTCGTCGAGCTTCCATGTCTTAAGATGGGAGATGATGTGATTCGTATTTGAAAGCACTTTAATAAAGAATAGCTCAACTACTTTTTTTCCAAACTGTGGACTTCAACTTTCACGGGGTAATAATGAAGTTTACATGATCAAGTACAGTAGAACGATCAATATGAATAGAATTGACGTTTTGAACAGACATAAAGAAAGAACTGTGACATATCACTGAGGTGACGCATGAGCCAAAACGGCAAGTTGTCGCAATAAGCCTTGCCGATGTAGTTCAGTTGGGAGAATATCCGACTCCAGAGAGGGAAGACTACACCACCGGCAAAAAGGGATAATTCTATCGAACGTAAAACGAATCTCCTGGGCGTGAATCTCGAATATATGTGCAATGATTCTTCTGCACATCATGTGAAATTAACACGAATTCTTTCCTCCTCAGCGAGATCCTTCAGTCATTGTTTGTTGGCGAACCCGAAACCTTCGATTTCGTAACTCCAGCTTTCTGAAGGGGGGATTATATGTGATGTAACACTAAGATAACGCATGCGTCAAATTGGAAAGTTGCAGCGATAAGCCTTGCTGACATAGTTAAGTTGGGAGAACGTCCGATTCAGGAGAGGAAAGACCTGAGTTCGAGTTCCACTACCGGCAAAAAAAAAGCTCCTTTGCTGTAGAATGTCTTAGAAAACTAGAAACTGTGTTGATCCGTACAGGGACACCAGCCAGCTTTTCTGGATTTTGTTCTAACAACGCTGGTCACTGTACCATCCAGTACATGTGCCTCTGATAAAAGGTCTCATATGAAAGATGTATCATATCAATTAGTAACTTATAGATTTTATCTAATAATGACTTCCGATAAATGTTCCTTTCAAAACAATGTATGGCGAGATATATGTCGATACACTGGGCTTTACTACTGCGGTCTGGTTGCTAGTTCAGACTCAGATGTTTGGAAATACGCTGTTCTTGTACACCCAGTAGGAAACCTATTGGGAAACCAAATGACCTTTGCTGAATTTCTTCTTCAGAGAAGAGCACTTTTTAGGATTCATGAATTACATTGCAGCTCTGGGCTTCATGTCAAAATTTGTATCTCTGGATTACATCGTGGTGATGAAATTATAATGCTCATTAACTACCATTAATACAAAAAATATGATACTTTTGTCAGCTTTACTCTCAGATTTGCAGTGCCCTGGTGAAAAATCGTATATTTCTTTCCCTAATACACAGGAGTCTTAACTTGAACTTCATGGGCAATCAAGACTCATATATTGTAGAGAAAATAGTATCCTGTGTTTTCTTACAGTTTTCATGTTTGATGTATTATATGATGGTATGCTGTGAACATGAAAATGCTTTTCCAGGTACTAATCGCATGATTAAACCCAGAAAACCTATACGTACTCCGGGATTTCAGCGTTTTCACACAACGCAAAGATGAAAGTAGGTAAAGTTCAATATGATGTTAGGTGAATTCCGATTGTTTCTTTTTTTTGTCAAATCATTCTCACGCTGTTTCAATAATAACCAACTGTGTTGAGAAGAATTATGAAGCCGTTTCTGTTTTTTCAGGGGTTTTAGAGAAGAATCGACTTATTTCCTTGCAGATCGGTAAAAAAATTGTTGAAGTTCATGCATGTTTTGGTGTTTCTGATTGTAGAATTTCACAAACTGGGAAGATAGCAATCAGCTTAAAATATTGCAAAACAAATTAGTTGTTTGGGTTTTTGATAAATGAAAAGAAAACAAGGTAAATGTTTTTGCTTTTGGAATTACTTTCTACGATATTGAAAGGAAAGTGGAAAAACTGGAAAAACGAGTCGCATTTTTTACTGTAAATCTAGCTTGAGTTAAACCGTTGACACCAGTAATATTAAAAAAATGATCACTCAGTAGAAAGTCCATAGATCTGTCGTCATAAAAGTGATCGATCTGTAAAATGAATTTTTGAAACTTTCATGACCTAGGTCACAGACTGGTACGTCGGATGAATCTTTCTCTTGTAAATTCTGCAAAGTTCTGGCGAGCTCGTGCATTAAAGTAATGTTAACAGAAATTGAAAGACCATAAGAAATAATGAGCTTACCACAGGATCGATACAGCACCTATTGTAAAGAACATTCGTATTTTAAAATAAGCAATAAATTGTTTCTTTTTTGTTGTTTTTTTTGTTTGAGGGTTTAACAGTCCACGTCAAACGTCTGTATTAATTATTCATTCGCCTTCTAGTTATTTGTTCAGTTGCTACATACCATTTTTGGTGAATCCCCAGCATTGTGCGGTGCTCCAAGAAGCAACCTGCCAAGTGGCTTGGCAGGTAGTCGTATGTGAGTCTGGGGAAATTCGAGGCCGCTTTGGTGCAGTGGAAGCATGTCCGGCACATGACATGCTTCCACTGCACCAAAGCAGTGGAAGCTCTGGGTTCGATTTCCGGTGGCGGCTAATGCGAATTTTTGCGTGACTCACTCATAAACGTGGAAATAGCGACGATTTCTGTTTGGTTTAACAGCCACCATGAGGAACTCAGTGTGCAATCGTCCGTCCCTAATTTAGGGCCACAGGTTCCAGGGAAGGGAGAGAGAGAGTGCCGCAAGACAAGCACATCATCCATGCCTTAACGGAATTCGAACCGAGAGCCATCTCGGAGGGATTGTCAAAAATCAGCGTTTAGACCACAGCGCCACAGGGTCAGCAGCAATCGATTACCATTTTATTAATCGATAGAGAAACTGCCTAAACAAGAATTTAAAGAAACATCAGCAAGTGATGGAATTTGCTAAATGTTGAAAGAAAAATTTATTAGAGAAAAATTTATTAGAGAAAAACATGCAATTACTCATAATGTTTCAGCACTGCATTAATTGGACTTCCCAGCCAGAATACAACCAACAACACCTCAGAATTGGATCAGACAATACAAGTCATCGATGGCGATTACAAACTTCAAGATAATTATTTTTTCTTAGGTACAAGTAAGAAAAATTCATCTGATTACATTACAGCATTCTGGAATATTTTATATTATAGACGAGTTCAGTAACGATTTGCCTAAAATAGGTTGTAAGCACTGATTCGTAGTACGAAGGTTTGTTTCTTGGCTTTGGCCGACATAATATTTTTCTAGGGAGTCTTCTCTTGTGACAGGGTTTCAGAAAACTTCGTTCCAACCATGTTTCACGGGGAGCAATAAAAAATTAGGAGGAGGAAATTGGATCGACTTGTCTAAGGTGAAAGACGTGTAACAAGAGAGGCAATACCCTATCAGTGAAATCTGCACGCGCGTGTGCCGCTTAAGTCTTTGTGCGACAGCAATACTTACACGCCCATTCGATGTAATCCTCGATTTGTAGAAATCGATAAACAGGAAAAAGAAGCAAATGGGTAATCGTCCCTGAACTGTGCGGCGGTGTCAGGAAGGGTGCTTCTTTTGCTTGTTTTAAAGAACACACACTAGCAACCGACTAATAGGAAACATCGATCGCTTTGTGCGTAGAACGAACAAATCCGCAAAATTTCTTTCTGTATTTAAATTCCCTGCATAATTTAAAATTGACCCTGGATATACTTTTACCGAGATAACGCCTGGTTCATAATTTTTTTTCTAAGAACCAGGAAAATGGAGATAAAGAAGAAAGGTTTAATAATCGGAGCAAGACTTCTTAATCATTATTATGCTGGTAGAAAGAGCATGCGAGTTGATACGTTAGATATACTTAAATTACTAATAACATGAAAGGAATTAATTTTTAAAAGCACAAATTCTTTCAGTCGAAATTTCGAAAAATTACATGTTTCAGCGCTCTTATAAGTGTTAAATTGGAGCTTCAACTCTTAGCCTGTGGTGGGTACTTTTTACAGTATTATACTACTAATCCATAGAAATAAAAACAATAAGAATGACTGAAAAATTATTCCTTGATTATGTTGGTTGATGGCGGAGCAGAAATATCTGCCGCTGTAAATGTAAATCATCAAAAACAGCCGTTGGATGATGAAGAGACCTTTGAAGATCAGAATATTTCGGGAGTAAGTTTGGTTTTATGAAACGGTGACGAGAAAGAATAGCGCCGACGAGGTGAGTCCGTGATCGAATTTTATTAGAATCGCAGCGTAAATTCTATAGATGTTATATATTTAATAGCGGGTACAACCAATCCCATGTATGGAGCGGATGAATAGGCAATTAATGATTTTAAATCTTTTTGTCGGGTACAGTTGATGCTGGTAGAAAGAGCTCCTATAAGTCTGATTGAGAATAATATAATTTTTAAGAGAAGCGATGTGTTGGAAGGCAGATGGTCAATCCGGATTTGCCCGGTTCGTCGTTGACCACTCACAAACGAGCACCGTCGACATCTTTTACAGTGGCGTCGTGAATGTCGGTCCTGGAAAACGGAATGGCATCATGTGGTATTTAAGGACGAATATCGCTTCGGTTTGGGATCAGATGATCACCTCATGCATGTGTGGCACCGCAGTGAAAAGCCCAACAATCTGCGTGTTATTTCTAGCCGCAACACATCTCAATTGCCTGGTGTCATGGTCTGGGTAGCAATCAACTATGACAGCCGTTTCACTCTAGTACTCTAGATGTCACTTTGACAGCTCAGCGATATGTGGATCCCGTTCTGGATCCCTTCGCAATCCCTTTCATGGAAGAGGTACCTGGGGCTATACTACAGCACATTAATTTACGTGCACATGCCGCACACATCGCCAGCCAGCGCTTACAGACCCTCAATGTGCTAGATTGGCCAGCACGGTCTCAGGACTTGTCACCAATTGAATATGTATGGGATATGGTTGAACGTCAGCTTCACGATCATCCAAACCAGCTCAAAATGTGGTTGCACTTCGACGTCAGGTGCAAGCCGCTTGGTCAGAAGTACCACAGGAGGATATTTGACGTCTCTATGCCTCAAAGCCAAACCACATTGTCCACTGCATTACAAATGACGGTAACAATATGCCATACTAATGTAAGCTGAGTTTGTTGGCATATTCGTTCTTCGAATAGCGAGGGTTAGCAAAATAATCCTGAATAGAATGTAAACAAGAGGTTTGGAAATCACTCACCTTATATCAGCATATTTAAAGAACTGATATTTATTAAACGAGATATAAACAGCGATGATTATAGATGCGTAAATGGAGAATTTTAATTACATGTCAAAAACTTTGAAACCTGAACACAACGATAATTATATTCGCTTGCAAAGGCGTCCAGATAATAAAAATTAGCGTCTGTTTACATCACTTGAACTCACAACACTGGTTAAATATTTCATTGTATGCTATCTTACGTGCGCTCGTATACATCATTCGACACATCCTCGTGTTTACGGAACGTGGCACGGTGCTTGGAACCAGTCGCTAATCGTGCTGCTTGCGAATTGTTTCCAAAAACGTTTAGGCAACAGAAGTGTTAAATCCGTGTTGATTGGTCCCATTCTTTGATCATTTGCTTATCTTTTACGTGTTTAACTACTCGCTAATTTGCACACATTTTCGTGCTCTCGTTCTTGGTGTTGCAATGTTTTTTAAACTGAGTGTATAATCGTGCCTAGAACAGTGAAGAGCTTTGTAGCGAACTAATGTGCTGTAATAGGTCTTGCGAAATTTAAATACTTTGTCTTTCGTGTCTGCATTACTGCGCTCCTTCGGTATCAGACTTAAATCAATTGTTGCATTTCAAATGTCGCCTATATCTCCTAGGTTTTAGTCTTAAAATTCCTAGATTTAGAGAATCACATTTAATGCATGTATTGGTATTTATCAAAAACTTGACAAAACAATCCTACTGAATGAAGTAAAATGACGGCGATTATTATCTGTTATTTTTTCTGGTCACTCAACAATGAGACATGAACTACATAGCACACTCAAATAACTGCAAATTAAAAGTTAGTCTTGGTTCTCACTACTTCAAATACAATATCGTTTAGGAAGGATGGAAAACCATAAGAAGTCCAAAATTTTAGTTCGTAGTCGGTGTACATGATTAAATAATATTGGCAAAGTCTGCGTTAACAATAGGAAGAACGTTTGAGTAGTTTGTCATCGAGCACTATCTTTCCATTCTAAAGTAAATCAACAATTACCGAGTAAACCTATATTCATCGTTTGCTTCGTTAAATGAAATACAAACAATTGGACATGCAATTCCCACCAGTATGACGAAATATGAGTGCAACGAAAAGCATTTTAGCATACAGTTAAGTTTTCAGTGATGTCTAAAATGTCAGCATTAATAAGCAATTTTTATCAAGAGTTATAACGAAGTAAATTTCTCCGTCTTTTTTATCCGTGCCAGGATTTGAACCCGGGTCCACTCATTCCGGAATAAGTTGCTCTACCATTTGAGCTACGCGGACATTTTATTCTGACTACTTTGTTCTGACTACTATCTGCCTTTATGTCGTGTGCGTCCTTCTGGCAGGTACGTCACATCTCCTGGTACGTTACATCATCCCCCCCCCCCTTTTTTTTTTTCTTTGTTTGAAGTGCTGCTCTGATTTTTCCTGTTTCCATTATAACGAAGTGAATTTCTCCGTCATTTTTATCCGAATTGAGCTACGCGGACATTTTATTCTGATTCCTATCTGCCTTTATGTCGTGTGCGTCCTTCTGGCAGGTACGTCACATCTCCTGGTACGTTACAGAGTCTGCTCAACTGAAAAGATTTACACATTTATTTTTCCTATGTATTTTGATTACGTGCTAACCAAGATGCTGTTGCGGGAGTCGAACGAAGCTATAGAAAAAAATCGGACCGAAAAAGAAAGAAGCAAAATTCAATCATGCCGTGCATAGATAATGGAACATTTTCCAACGCAGAGAGGACAGAATGTTTCGCCTCTATAAAGCTTTCTTCTTTGCTTTCGTAAACAATCGTACAAGAAACTAGAAGGCTAAAGACATTGTCTTTATCTGGAAACAAAAATTATCATAAATCCATTGATAACTATCCACGTCTCGAAAAATAAGCATACGCCGCGGACTTTTCACATTTATTGTTTTGCTCTTAAAATGTTGTGTGTTCAGAGTGAATCTCTCCTTTTCATAAACTACCGGCAGTGAAAGTATTTCAGTTCCATTTTCAACTCCTTACTAACTTGGCTTCATATTATTGTGACAAGTAAACTGCAGTGTAACTACTAGTGACAGCCCTGGTGCCCGAGTGTTCTGAGGAGTTGGCTTTCGATTTTCGCCCGAGATAGGTACGGGTTCGAATCACGGATGAGACATGGACAGAATGTGTGGCCGATGGTACTGGCTTTTTTCCTTTTCTTGAACCAGTGACCATACTAGCGACTTTTTATGGACCTCCGCGTAGCACATAGTGGTTGCTAAACTCCGAAACAAAAAACACACAAAATATTCGAGCATCAGACTGAAGCTAGCAGTCTTGGTCAAAACATAAGCCGACGCATGTTCAACATTGATGGATCTGATACTGTTCACTGAGTGCCAAAATATTCTAAGGCTAAACAACAAGGTAGATTTCCCGTGTATGTTCTTTGTAGTTTGTAGTGACAGAAGGAGCAACAATTCACATGGATTTTTGCACACTGATCCTAGAGATTCACATCATAATGGAAGGTTCCTGTCTATATAAATGACAAGTAGTGTAGGGGATTTTTATGCAAAACCTTGAAAAAATTCCCTTTCGAGGTAGTGGTTGTTCATCTTCACATAACATCTAGTTTTCTTCTCTTCTGCCTCTTCCTCTCAAACCAGTTGCTGAAAAACGCCATTTCTCTCATTGGATTTTTGGTGATTTAACCCTACCTTTCGTCTTGATTTTATAACTAGCTGCAGTGTTTCAAAAGCATCTTATTCGAGTAATCAGTATTTACTTACGAACATTGAGGATATTTTATTGTTAGCCTCTATGAAAGAAGTGCTTATATTTAATTTTTTGCTTTGTGAGTTGTGAAAAAGGTAGAAAGTCATTCTCCTGCAGTGTGCGTAAATGGTGGCCACGCAGATTCCTGTTCAATTGGCTTTCATTTTGCGGGATTTCAAAAAATAATGTTATCAGAAGATATTACGATGCTAACAATAATTCTAAACAACAATCGGCTAAAATTTCTTTGAAGCATGACCATTTTTAGGATGAAAAAGCACCACGCCTATTTTGCTGGGAACTAATAAAGAGATTGTACAGATCTGAAATGGAGAATTGTTATAGTTATATTGTTCTCTGGTTTCATATATACTAAAAGAAACATTTTGAAAATCATAATGTAGAATGGGAAATTAAAATTCCTTCGAATTTTCGGATAGCAATGGAAGTAAAAAGAAGCTGATGTAAATTTCCCAAACTTTGTATTTTCTATTGCTGGGATGCATAGGTGGAACCTTTTCATAATTTTTCTATCGCATCGAGAAGTTCAAAATATCTTACGAAGAGTGGGTTTTTGTGATGCCCCAGGTAAATAAAAGACATTTCTTTTAATATGTAAAAGGAATATTAAATGGAAAACAAAAACGTTTATTTAGAGTGATATTGTTTTCATTTTATACTGTTAGCGGCTACGATCTCATATAATGAAGAAATATATGAAATCATGAATAGTTTCGTTAGATTAAGAGCATAGCTCTTTTGTGGACATTTCGAACATGTATTTATGTTTTCTTTTTGAAGGAAGCGAAAATTTAGTGTTTTTTTCGTTTCATGACTGTGACGTCAATAGAAGAATCAAGTTTGATTTCGAAGTTATATAAGACTAATGCAAAAAGATTCTCATTGTAGCTTAAATTACTCTTTTGCTGCGTGACGTCGAGCTTCATTTACAAAAAAATGATAATATTATGCCGTGAGAAGAACACACTACAGTTCGATCTTAATGTCTTGATCGCGAACTCTTAGCATGTGATAAGTAATGCATTTCATTTTAAATTGCCTCAAAGATTCTTAATGAGGAAAGTTTCTTCGTAATCTTCTTTAGCAAAAAGAAAAAAAAATCACGTTACCTTGAGATAAAAGATTCAGAACCTTCTTGCTGGAAATCGCTTTAAGCATTAAATCAGCGACTCCCTGAGTGTACATTTTGTGATATCGCTTTGCTAAATAACATAACCTCAAGTGAATGTTCTAAACATGTAGCAGAGAGGGTCACGCGATTAGGGTGAAGGCCGGGCTTCCTGAAATTTCGTCTTTTTGCTTTTACAAACTTTCAGAGTATGAACTGAGTATTGACAAAGTACGTTCGCGAACAACAAAAGACCAATCTCATTTTAGGATAACGTGGATGGCATGGACGCAAACAATAGTTTCTGAGCTTACTATCCACGCAAGAACTCATTCCAGACTAAAGTTAATTTCTACTAATAGTCATTAGATTATTAGTAGAAATGATTCCACTCTGGCCAAAATATGTATCAGTATGATTCCAATCAGGCCAAAATATGTATCAGTATGATTCCAATCTGGCCGAAATATGTATTAGTATGATTCCAATCTGGCCAAAATATGTATCAGTATGATTCCAATCTGGCCAAATTATGTATGTATACAATTTCGCTAAATCGTTTTGCTGCGAGCAATTGCAGTATTCCGAGAGTTGTTGAAAAAATCCATACTCTTTCTAGTGGAATTTTCTCGTTTCGTCTCTGAACCTCAGACACAAACTACTGAACTTTCACAGCAATTGATACCAGACTGACAGGAGTTGTCACGATCTATGACCTCTAGAGATTGCTTTTTATTTTGCCAGCATTCTCTCTTTCTTAAGGCATACACAAACACTCACGCAAGAAAAGCATCACAGTTATGTTCCTGTTGATTTTTTTAAGCTGATAAACAACAATGAAAAAAAATTGAAAGCGAATCTTCGTAATTCTCAAATGAATCTAATTGTGGGAATTTTGTGATGTGTGACTAAAAATGTTTGAAAAAACATATTTCGGGAACTATCTTAAAATTCACTTTCGTTTATTACAGTACATTAGAAACATGTACAGAATAGCATGATGTGGTGGAAATTTGTGCTGGCAGATTGAGAGAAGGTACACAGAATTTATCTATAATTGTTAGTCAGTAATGTAAAGAGCATTTTCGGAAATTGTTTTCTGTCAGAGAATATAGAGCGTCAACTACCAACTGTAATGGAAGCTTACGCCACCTAGCTAGGGAAGGAAGGAGCGAGAAATGTATAGATCATCATTTCCATGGTCAGGATTATTTGTGGAAAAACTATTTAAAGACAAGGAGGGAGCAATAAATAAATGAATTAGATGGAAATTTTTAGTGTTACAATATTTAAGAAATTTAAAAGATTTTATGAACGTTTTGTACTCAATGTTAGGAATATTATGACATAAATACAGTTTCTGTTATTCGAATCACGCAGTTTCTTTGCAAGTAATAAGGAAAATGTGCTGGATAGAACGGCGAAAGGAATGCTTAGCGTTAAAAGCTTAATTACGCTATAGTTAAACAACATAAGAAATTTCTTGCAGCCTACAGCAAAGAATTACTTTTAAGGTAACTCCTGTTAAAGCTGATGGCTTTCTCAGAGACAGCATTCGTCAAGATACGTAAAACAAATTGTAAACCATACTAAAATCTGAAGATTAGATACCACTGCAAAAATTTCTTCCATGTCATCGGTGTATTTTTCTGATCACTGAGAAGAGACGCAGCGTATAAGAAATGCAGCTGCTCATACTCAAAATGGCTATTTTTGTTGCATGCAGGGAAAAAGGTATGTACTTCCACTGGGTATCATCGAATCAGCTGATGGAAGGGATTTGTTTGATGATCTTATCTCTGGTGATGTCAGTCATGATGCCAAAGCTGGAGGAATCGATTCCAGTGCTATTTTCTTAAGAATTATTGCGACGGAAACAAAGGCCCAAAATAAATGTCGAATGACAACATCGTCGTAAGAGGTTCATTTCTTTTTCAAACACTTGAAAGAACAGTTCGCAAAAAAGCATAAAACATTCAGTATGCTGACATCTCCTTCCGCAGAGGAGTTGAGTCTCTTGTTCGTATGAAATGTTTTCCAACAATGAAAGGACAAAATTGCTTCACAGCTTTCCGCTCTTTCCTGCTTTTCTTCCAGCGCTCATAGAGAAGTGAGTAGTTCAAATATTATGACTTAAGAACTCGTAATCAGTCTGAAGCTAAATTTTATATCAATCGAAGGATAACATCACCATCTAGTAACTAACTACGCTAAGTTTTCTACAAATGTAAATTTTACCCAAAGCATACGTGACTCTGTGAGACAACACTCCATTCTTTTATTTTATTTTTAGATTCACGATGGAGACATACATTCTCTTTACAGCTAATCAAACATATATCTTCTTCGCCAATATCATATGGTGCAGTAGATAGTAATTTACGAGCTCTA